>CM049796.1:21344951-21549951 GCA_027422405.1 Ptychobarbus kaznakovi | reverse complement strand
CACTAAATCTGGCTTGGATTTGTTTCATTGAATTATGCGATGAGTTATTCTTCATAGAGTTTGTTGTGTGCCAGTTTGTGCCCAAACAAAGCAAACTATAGGTAGCCCATAAGGCTTAATGAATCATGGGTAGATGCTCTTCAGGGCCTTCTTGAGTATCCTCAACCTTCACATAACTAAAATGATCAATTGCAACCATTAAAACATGCTAATTTTGTCAGTACTCGTTATATTTTATTCCATTGTGCCTTTTGTTGATTAGCTGCAATGCATCACCAGTCTAACAGAATAAGCAGTGATGCCTTCTTACCAGCTTTACAGCAAATCAGTTGTGCCTGTGCTGTGCGAACAGTTGCTTACCTATTTAATATTCACAGAATGATCTGCTTTTATGCATGTTTAAGAGTCTTAAAAGCAGCGTAAAATCAACCTGTCTCAGGATCCCACAGCAGGTTCAGATCTGTAGCATTGAGCCAAAATGAGTTTGTGCAAAATAGAGTTAGTGTATTTAGTTGAAACCTTTCTTTCCCGGTTCTGTCCGTTCATCTTGTGTTGACGACTTCTCAGTCTATGAAACGGAAAGCTGTAACAGAAGTGTAGCTGCTGTGATGACGTTTCTTTAACAGGAACACATATTTTGCACTAAAAGCAGCATTGACTTCATCTGCCAATTTCTCTGTGTCTAGGCCAGTTAGATGAGTTTGGTCTGGAGATGGTCTCCTGTAGATCAGGAGTTGCAAAAATCATGCATTAGACCAGCAAGTTCATGCATATGTGATTTAAGACTGACCTTTTACAGATTACTCATCTTTTCACTGTCAGTGAAGCTATTAACAGAAACCGATGGTTAATGAGACTTCTGACCTGTCTCCACAGTATGATCATCAGTCTCTGCACAGCCCATGTGCGACTTATTATTTTGAAGATGGTGGAAACTAAAGGGTTTCCTCACACCATCTGTCTCATAATCCCAGTGGTGTGCATGCTAAGGCGTAATTAACTGATCATATGACTAAAAACTGCTTTGGATATGACGTCACATGTATATGTTGCCTTAATCTCGGAGTACTTTATCTTGTGCCGGTTCAGACCTGTCATTATTAGTGCTCAGGTAGAGTATCACTGTATTGTATTTGATCAGACTTGTGATTATTTTCACCTGGACTATAAAGTCCCTCAGACATATACTGGACATGAGCCAGATCACAGAGACTTATAAGACATGAGACTCTTTGCTTGTGCTTTTGACATTCCTTCCCTTTTGTCTACTGTGGGCTGTTAGTCTTTTTCCATTAATTAGATTCACGTTATGCTATAATTATGGGGGGTCAAAAAGGTTAGCTATTGCCATCCTCAACAGAAGGCAAGATGATATACTCTTTTTTTTTTTTTTTACAGATTTTATAGTTCTGCATTGCAAGCAGCCTTGCAAAATATGCATGAAACTACATTTTATTCTGGACTAAGATAATACAAATTTGTCGGGATAGATACAATTATTTTAGAATGTTTGACAGTTTATCATAATACCGCATGGGCATATGCAACAGCCAATATGTTAATAATAGGCATGCTAATAAGCATCTAATTAATAGTGAGAATTGGTCCCTAAACTAAAGTGTTACTAACATTCCTCTAAAGCGTTTATCCTGAGGATTATTATGGTCTGGAGCACATCAGCCAGCCCTTTCCGAGTAGGCACCTTAGTCATTACATTTTGCTAAATATTAACTGTTAAAGTGACACTGCCTTTTAAAGAATGCGGATATTATTATTACTAATAACAGTATGTTGAGAAATTATTGACTAAATTAATGTGCCAGTGAAAGTAACAGTTGTGTTTTCTCTAACATCTGTAAACTTAATTCTTCATTCTGTTTTTTTGTTTAAAACGTGAAAAGTATCTACACTGAAAAAAGTGCATATGTGTCCCTGGAGCACAAAACCACTCGCTGGGGTATATTTATAGAAATCGCCAAAAATACATTGTATGAGTCAAAATTATAGATTTTTCTTTTATGCCAAAAATCATTAGGATATTAAGATCATGTTCCATGAAGATATTTAGTACATTTCCTACCGTAAATATAACTAAACTTAATTTTTAATTAGTAATATGCATTGCTTAGAACTTAATTTAAAGAATTTTCAAATTTAAATTTTTGACCTCAGATTCAGATTTTATAATATTTGTATCTCAGCCATATTTCCAACCATCACTGGAAATAATTTATTCAGCTTTCAAATGATGCTATATCTCAATTTCGGAAATTGACACTTGTGGTTTTGTGGTCCAGGCTCAAATATGACTTGTCGTTATAATAAAGAACATTTATACTTGATCCAACTTAATAAATGTACTTTTCTAAAGTAAAATATTTAGTTAACTGGAAGTAAAACTACGTTTTAATTTACACTATTTGCTTCAAATCAAATGACAAGCTAGCATTCTGTAAAAACCATGTGATCACTGACGTCATCAAAGTTCGGTTTGAGATTCGTTCCCAGCATGCTTTGCTTTAGGACTTAATGAGGAGAATAAAAAATTGTCATTAAGTGTTATTTTATGTGTTTTTCCCCCGGTTTCACAGACAAGGCTTAAGCTAGTCCCAGACTAAAATGCATATTTGAGCTGTCTCAACTGAAAATATCTTGCTCTGACATATCTTAAAATTGGTCAGTGTCATTGTTCTGTGTCAAGATGCACACCTTAATGTTTTCTTCCAAGGCATTTTTGTAAAAGTTACTTAAATATCTTAATTTAACTAAGGCCTAGTCCTGACTTAAGCTATGCCCGTTTGTGAAACCGGGCCTTTGAGCAAGATGAGAAAAGTGGTGTGCTTAAGATGTACAATTTAGATCTTTATTTATGCGGGTATTTAGTTTAAAGTTAAGTTAATCCAAACAGATTTAGTGATCATTTGTAGTATAATTGTGTACAAAATATATTTGGTTGAAAGTGAATTTTTAGTTTCAGTTGACTATAGAAATTTGATTTGGTCAAAAAAAAAAATTGAGTTGAAGGATTTTTTTTACTTTGATCTAATGACATATTTTTCCAGTGTAAAACCTGTAAATACTGTGCTTAATAGTAATTCTTCCATACACTGTAAAAAAATAAAGTTGAGCCAGCTTAACATTTTAAGGCAACCAGTTCAGCAGATTTTTTAGTTCTCTCAACTTTTTGTTGTATAAATTAAAACAATAATGTGAGAAAACTCTGCTGAATCTGGTTGCCTTAATTTTAAGTTGGCTCAACTTTTTTTTTACACTGTGTACTTCCGGTCCATTAGACCAGAAAAACCTGTCCGCTCCCAATCACGCCGCACATGAATGCAGCCCGAAGGTGCTGTTTACACACATTACACAAGAGCGCTCTGAAGCACACATTGGGTTCCTGCTGGTTATGTTGAGTGAGACGTGTGGTTACAGATGGACCGAAAGCTCGTCGCATGTTGTGTGAAATGACTCCGGTAACCGCTGAGAGATTGGAGGGATGTTTGATATGTACACATCTCTTCCTGCCACACCAGAACCAACATTTGAAGAACAGCGTCAGTTCTGCTAGTTTAGGCTTTCTCTGGTGTTTAAGCAATAGTGTGCCATACTCTGAAAAACATAACTTGTAGGATTTACTTAAAAAACACAAATTTTAGATCAATTTTGCTGCTACTGCTCTGTACAATCTACTTACTATTGAACTTACCTTACCGTTCATTAAGATATTAAGTAAAAATATAATTTCACATGTATTCTAAACCTACTATCCATTATGTATATGTTTAACTAGTTAAAAAAAGTTGAGCTATATTAAGTAAAATCAAAGTATTGCCAAGTAAACCTACTATCTATTATGTTGGTCACTAAAAGTTTGAGTTATTTAGTCAAAGCTACTTGGCAACCTACTTTGATTTTATTATGTACTTATATAGCACCTTAAACCTAAACATGCTTTTAAAGTATTCTAAACCTACTATCTATTATGTATGTAACTAGAAGTAAATAATACAATAGTATCATATAGACACCATCTAAAGTAATGCCTTCGTCTGACACGGAGACTAGTATTCTAAAAAAAGATACTATTTTTTTAAGTAAGTGGTTGCAAACAATGTGTTCTAAACCTACTAGTATTCTAAACCTAATATATATTATGTTGAAAGTTAGTCAACTAAATTTGTTTAAATGTATTCTAAAATAAATTGATTGCAACCACGTACTATCCATTATGTATTGTGTTCTAAATCTTTTTTGTATTTTTTGTATGAATGTGTCTTTTGAGTAGAAAATAAATCTAAACCTACTATCTGTTATGTACTATGTGTTCTAAACCTACTAGTATTCTAAACCTACTATTCATTATGTATATGTGTTCTAAACCTACTAGTATTCTAAACCTACTATCCATTATGTATATGTGTTCAAACTCGAAACTATTAAAAAGTATTCTAAACTACTATCCATTATGTGGGGGGATTGGTTGTTAATTAACACCAGTATCAGAACATTTGAGTAGGTTTTATATTTATGCTTTAACTTCTACAAGCGTCAATTGAGAACCAATATAGAATTTATTTATTTAAATTATTGCCTGAACTAGCTTTTTCAAATATAAATTATATTGTTTTTCTGTAGTATTTACTAAACCTACTATATATTATGTACTATTTAACAGTCATTTTCTAGTGTACTACTATGTTTTAGAATTCTAAACCTACCATGTATTATGTAATATGTGTTCTAAACCTACTAGTATTCTAAACCTACTATTTATTATGTACTATGTGTTCTAAAGCTACAGTATTCTAAAACTACTATTTATTATGTACTGTGTTCTAAACCTACTAGTGTTCTAAACCTACTATTTTATGTACTATGTGTTCTAAACCTACTAGTATTCTAAACCTACTATTTATTATGTACTATGTGTTCTAAACCTACTAGTATTCTAAACCTACTATCTATTATGTACTATGTGTTCTAAACCTACTAGTATTCTAAACCTACTATCTGTCTATTGTTCTAAACTACTAGTGTTCTAAACCTACTAGTTCTAAAGTTATGTACTATGTGTTCTAAACCTACTAAGTTTTTTTGTCTAAAGTATTCTAAAGTACATCCTACTAGTATTCTAACCTACTATTTATTATGTACTTGTGTTCTAACTACAGTATTCTAAAATGACAGACGATTCTAAGTTATTTATTATGAGGTATGTGTTCTAAAGTGTTCTAAACGTGATTGACACATCGTGAGCTCGTATTTATTGTTTAATGTGTTCTAAACCTACTAGTGTTTAAAAAGATTTCGAACTCCTACAGTACTATGTGCAATGGCCTTAAACCTACGACTTTCTAAACCTACTCTTCTGTGATACAGAAAGGGTTCTAAACCTATTTTCTAAACCTACTAGTGTTCTACTAATGTTATGGTTCTAAACTACTAGTGTTCTCTTTTTCTAAAGCCAGAACAATACATGTAATGCTTGAAAGCTTAGGGCACTGGTGCTTTTATTTTATAGAGCTTCTTTTTGAAGCTCGAATGCTCTTGTCCCCATTTTATTGTAACCGCAATAAGAATAGATAGCATGAAGTAGCCTATATCTATGTCTCATTTGTACTATTTATTATGCTTGTGTTCTAAATATTATTCTAAACTATATTTATTATGACTATGCTAAACCTATGTCCTCGGCTAGCATGCTGTGTGGCACGTATTCTAAAACTACTATTTATTATGATATGTGTTCTAAATCTACTAGTGTACCTACTAGGCTTCAACTGACCTACTAGTGTTTAAACCTTTGTATTCTAAAACTATATTATTATGTACTATGTGTTCTACTTTATTCTAAACGCGATCAGCAGTACTGTACATTGCAGATGTTGTGTTCACATATATTTAAAACTAATTTATTATGACTATGGTTCTAAAGCTACTAGTATTCTAAAACTACTATTTATTATGCTATGTGCTAAAGCTTGTATTCTAAAACTACTATTTATTATGACATGTGTTCTAAACACTAGTATTCTAAAACTACTATTTATGTACTATGTGTTCTAAACCTACTAGTATTCACCTACTATTATGATAAACCTGCAGTATGATTCAGTATTCAAACCTACTATTTATTATGTCTGTTTCTAATATGTTTGTACATATTAGATTGTGTTCTAAACCTACTAGTATTCTAAACATATTTATTATGTACTGTGTTCAAACCTACTAGATTCTACAATTTATTATGTATATGTGTTCTTCAGTATATGCTCCTACTATTTATTATGATGGTTCAAACCTTTTTCTAAAACCTATTTATTATGTACTGTGTTCTAAACCTACTTGACAATTTGTTGTAGTCTAGGATTGCACACAGTTGTGCGGTTTTTCCGTTTTTTTTCGTAGTCAAAAAGCACGTTACGGATACGAAATGAATTTGAATTGAATTTGACACATCGTGAGCTCGTATTTATTGTTTAACGTGCGAAAATTTCGGACTCCGTGTGCAATGGCCTTAAACCCGACTTTCTTTCTTCTGTTATACAGAAAGGGAAAATTTTGACTAATGTTATGGTTGCTCTTTTGCAGAACAATACATGTAATGCTTGAAAGCTTAGGGCACTGGTGCTTTTATTTTATAGAGCTTTTTTTTGAAGCTCGAATGCTCTAGTCCACATTTTATTTTAACCGCAATAAGAATAGATAGCATGAAGTAGCCTATATCTATGTCTTATTTGTGCTTAAATATTGAGCTTATGTCCTCGACTAGCATGCTGTGTGGCACGTGATCTAGTGTACGGCTTCAAAACATGATTCTAATTTACGGAACCAAATCGATCCAGCAGTGCCCCTCAAAGTGCTCACGCAGGGAAAGAGACCCTGAGCACTGCTGCATTGCAGAGCGGCGTCTTTGGTTTCTTCCCACCAGCAAAAAAAACATGAAATGGAACCAAATCGCTGCAGTGGCCCTGAGCACTGCTGCATTGCTGGATGCTATGGCCCTTTTATTTTTAGGGAGCATATATTTTGAGACTCACTGCGTCTTGCAGGTATTTCTCACAGACAGCGACTACATCCGTATGGGACTAAACCTGCAAACTTTGCATTGGGGTAGTTAACATGAAATACCTTTTGGAGCTTGAAATGTCCTGTGTGACAATTTTCGAATCAGATTATTGTTATTATTTATGAGCACATAATAATTAAAGGCACATGAAATATTGGTATTTTCGAATATTAATTTGTCACAATGCAGGACCCTTTTACTAGCAGAAGTGAAAAGGTGAATAGGTTTTTAAAAATGGTGAAACACTTAGATAAGATATACACTCTCCTTTTTACAATACAGTTAAATATTTTTGTTACTGTTTTTATTAATTGCTTATTTTTAGTTATTTAATTGCGACTCCTTGACTCTGATGCTTGACTCAAGTTACTACTGAATTAATTTAATGTTCTATAATTGCACAGCTATGCTATATTCATTTTAGTGTTATTTTATATACTATTATAGCATATTAATATTTTGAGTTGGTTTTTATTTTTAGCTTGCATTTTTGTTTTGTTATGTTCATTTTATTAGTTTTTGAACGGTTTAGTTATTTCAGCACTTAATTCAGACTTTTTAGAGCTGATTTTGAAATATTTTCATCATTAAATAATTTTCTTGTTTATCCCTGTAAAGCTGCTTTGCAGTTATCTGTTTAAAGTGCTATATAAATAAAAGCTTGACTTGACTTTTTATATTCATCTTAGTTTTAAACTAAAATCTCGATGGAAAGTCAAGTTATACGTCAACTCCATTCCTGCCACCGCTTCTACAGTCACCACTTAACTAAACCTTGGGAATTTTCCTGGGAATTTCCTTCTTAATGACCAAGTCAGTGTTCATTAACATGTCAAAAGACTCAAGTACAAGCATGAAGGTTGCACAGCAATGCAATTGTCCCTCCTCTCCTTTGCTCATCACTCATGTTTGTTTGCAGCATCTTCACTGTTTGCCACTAGACTTTGGCTGCATTGAGACGTGCTCATACGTGAGTTGAATGATTTGACTCATGTCTCTCACCTTGAAAAGACTCAAATGCACTCCTGCTGTTTTGCTGACAGATCCACTTTACCTTGGTGCCCATCACTGTGAGCGCAAGATGCCAAAATGCCAATATTGCATGAATAGTGTCTATTTAAACTCTTGTCGTTCTACTTACAGTCTTTTGATTCTGCGTTTTCTTTCATGCGCTGACGGTCAGTCGTATGCAAATGCACGTCACTTTCCCGTCCTCAGACAACACCGAACGCTGTTGCGATGTGACGGATGATGAAATGTGCCTGATCACTAATGCTGCAGGTTTAATGGGAGTGAAAAACGGCAATTGGATTAACGGGACAAAAGCAATCTGTTATGCTGTCAATTATTCATGCAGTGCTGGTTGTCTCAAACATCAGCAGTTAGGATGGTAAAGATTGAATTACATTGAGCTCAAAGGCAGAATGTCTCCTGCTTCAGTGGTCACCTGATGGGGTCTGTGACCTACGAAGCTAACTCGATTATCTGTTAGGATGAAGGCTGAGTTTTATTCTAATCTGCTCATCTTCATACCAGCAGCCTCGAAATATCCCCAGCCTTCAGTGGCTGCTGTCTTGTATCGACAGTGAAGAGGGCAAGTCAGGACGGCCGGATGTGGCCACGCGCTCCGGCCCGTAAATGAGAGTAACTTGATGTCAGAGCTGGTTAGAGAAGGCCATCCATGTTTCCTGGTGGAATCGGTTTGGTCCCAAAAGCAGAAAATTTAGAGCCATATGTGAAGTCATGAAATAACTTCAGGAGGTTCTGGGTCAGTCACGCAGGGGATCGGTGGATCTCACGGTTGGGTTGTCATCAGTCCCTTCCTAGTAATGGTGACATAAAGGACTGCAGTGTGTGTGTGTGTGTGTGTGCGCGTGTGCGTGTGTGGTTTACACAGGTATGGAAGGTATTACAAAGAGACGGTTGATTTATGAGGACATTTTCAGTGTCCCCATAATTCAAAATGCTTATAAATCATACAGAAATAGTTTTTTTTGAGAAAGTAAAAATGCACAAAGTCTCCTGTGAGGGCTTAGTTTAGGTGTTGGATTGTTGTAGGGCGATAGAAAATACGGTTTGTACAGTATAAAAAGCATTACTTCTATGGAGAGCCCCGTAAACCATAAAAGCCAACGTGTGTGTGTGTGTGTGTGTGGTGTCTGTGTGTGTCTGTGTCTGTGTCTGTGTCTGTGTCTGTGTCCTGTGTGCGTGTTGCGTGTGCGTGTGTGTGTGTGTCACAGAAGGCCTGAAGTCCAGAACACGTGTGCTCTTTTTTTCCCTTGTGAAAAAGAAGTGCAATTTAGCATACTGTCAAAAAAACACTGATAATAATAAATCAGCATATTATAATGATTTCTAAAGGATCACGTGACTCTGAAGACTGGAGTAATGATGCTGAAAGTTCAGCACTGCAACACAGAAATCAATTATATTAAAATAGAAAACTGGTATTTTAAATTGCAATAATGTTTCACAATATTGCAGTTTTTTTTTGTATATTAAATACAATTATATAAAACATATATATATATATATATATATATATTATCAATAAAAACATATTAAATAAAATGAATTATTTATAAAATAAAAAAATATATTTATATATATTTTTATTTTTAATAAATATTTATTAATTATAAATAAAATATTCATAATAAACACTGCCATGTTCCACAAAAAAAGTAATAATTGTCCATTTAGATTTTATAATAACTTTAAAAGTGCCCGTAAGTGCGTTAAGAAACAGTCATGAAAGGTGTACTCTATACACTTAAGCAAACTTTTATTTCATATATTATCTAAAAGTACAGTTTTTAAATATATTGTAAGACTTGAAGTGGGCTAAAATAAGTACACATTCAATACAGTTTAGATTGTGACGACTCAGATTATTCAGTGCTGCATTGATGACGCATTAGAGACGCAATGCCAGATGTGACGTGTGCGGCGAGCTGGTGTAGAGGTGCTCAGATAAAAATGTTGATGAGCAGGGACTTTGCAGACCGGTGTGGCTTGAAGAAGTGCAGAGCAGGGCATTAGATCCAAAGAGCTCAGGGAAACACTTCGTCATCCCAGTGGTTGTCGACACACAGGAGTGATGCGCTTTCATATATCCAGATATTATCGAAATGTTACAGGTATGGAGTGATATTATTTGATGCTGTTTTCGTTTGAAACTGCTTAAAACTAAACATTGCGTGATATTGCTGCTTTGTAAATGGCTATATTTGAGCAGAAACATAATTATGTGAATGTTGCTCGTCTTTGACTCTGTGTAGGCGTGCAATGAAGTAGCTGTTTGGTTGATAAATATTGTCATACCAGTTTTTTTTTTAAGTGAAATGTGATGAGTTTGCATATATTTCGATCTCAATGATGCCTGATGTTCATTGATGGCCTTCTCCTACTCATCTTATATTTAGCAGATATTTTGAGGTCATTTGCATCAGACACCCATACTGTGCATGTCATGATCTGCAGCTCAGACGCTTGATCTTAGATTAGTGAAGCTCTAAACTAGTGATTCTGTGCATTGACGCTCTAACATAACTTTATTCTAACACATTAAAAACTGTCTTTCTGCATTGCAAATAACATGTCAATTCATAAGTCATACACATCTTTCATGTGGGCAAGCTTTAGTCTTAGCATTGCATAAACTGAGAAAGAAGCTTTTCAGCATCCGTGGCCTTGCATCCTCTTCGTTTGCACTAAACACAGCATTCGTGTTCTTAGAAGCTCTAGTGATTCAGTGCATTGAAGCTCTAACATGACTTGCTGCACCTCATCGTTGATTTTCTGCATTAAAACTGTTCCCTGCTCAGTGCACTTATGTGTTGTGTTGATGTGTGCAGCTGCCACCAGCACCACTCCCTCAGCCAAGACCTCCAGTCATGTGACGCGCTGCAGCGAGAGCGAGAGGAACTACTGCGTGAACGGCGGTGAATGCTTCAAGCTAGAGGTCACACCCGGCAACATCAGACGCCTCTGCAGGTACAGCTGCTCATCCGCACGTGTTTAACACTGAGAGATTTAGACACCAGCTATTGAAGGTGCAGTGGGAGGCACCGTCTCTCTTGCTTCCTTTGAGCTCATTGGGTTTTAACTGAAAAGGGTTCGGTGGGTGTTAATCGCAACATAGGAAATACATGCCTCTACAAATCTCTGCAAAACTCAAAAACGTAGCTACACATACGAATCACTGCAGTTTCCAGTTGAAGTGAACACTAGAGGCAGTAAAACTCCCACAACTTGTATTTCTTTTCACACAAAATATGGTTCAGTTTCAATTAAAGGCTAATTTTTGCATGCTTACTTGAGGAATATTATGTTATGAATTCAAAACAATTTTGACATGCTGTGAGATTTGCAAACTGATGCATTTGAACATTGCCGTCACATATACAGCTTCATATGCATGAGTTTTCTAACTCCGTAGGTTTGCTCGATACGGCGTTGCACTTCAGTGATGACAAGTACCCTGTTAAATCTGCGGCTCATCTGCAAGGAAGGAAAAATAGCAGGCTGCATTAGGTGTCGCACAGACTAGTTTTATATCGACTTCAGTGCTCTGCATGACGCTTTAAGCTTGACGTACTATCGGGTTGGTTTAGGGTGGGGTTTGGTGTAGTGGATATTTCCAACACGATATAGCATTAACTTTTAGCGACACTCATCGGATATTCGAATAGATGGGGGGGCTATGACGTCACTCTGTAGGCGGATCGGCTGTTAGCATGAAACTGGTTCCCTCGACAAGAAAGCCAATGGGATTTTTACATAGGCTTTTGGATTATCTCAAAACATAAGCTCTGTGTTCAATCACAGTTCATGAAACACACGTTATTGTACAGGTAAGATAATCACGTACAAAATAATTTAACTAAATTTTGTAGCACGTACAATACATCATGCGCAGATCACACACACATAGCTACAGACAGTAGCGCATAAACAATACATCACGAGCAGATCACGCACACATAGCTACAGACATTTTTAACGTTCAGCGAAACGTATTTACTCTAATATGAATTTTAATCACGCCACATGAACCGTCATGTAAACTGGACACATAGAAAACTAGAGCAGACAAAACTGAAATAGCATTAGTAATAAATAGTACAGTGATACATCACGAGCAGATCACATCATATTTCTGCTACAAAGTGACATCATAGTTCCACCACTCTAGAGGAGCCACAGCAATATACCTGAAGCAACGTAAGGTGCATTACGAAAATCACATAACACCTTGATAATATGTTAAGCAACGTAATACAAACACAGTATCGCAACGTACAATACATCAATCTTTTAACACATAGTACCTGACAGATTACAAACACAGCAATAGCGAGTTTTTGGACCTGATGGATAATACACACGCAATACGCAAGATTAAACATTTTATTGAACACACACATTTCAGCTACATTTTGTAGCGGTGTACCTGAAGCAACGTGTTAATACATCACGTGCTTCTAGGATCGTACTGAAGCAACGTAATACATAGCTACTGACAGCTATGTGGCGTACCTGAAGCACATAATACATCAACGTGGCTTTAAGCACACACATAACTTTCACCACGCAATAAAGCGCGTAAATGTGGTGTTTACATCACGTAATAATCGTAATACACACATAGTTTACTAAGGTACGACCCAGAGCTCCGTACATACACACGCGCAAGTGATACAAATGAGCATCTTCCATCCGTGCATTTCGGGCAACAAACAACACTGCAATACGTACCTGAAGCAACGTAATACAAACTGCCGACAGCAATACGTACCTGAAGCGGGAACTATTAATTGTAAAAATAATTGTATTACACAGCAATACGTACCTGAAGCAACGTAATACACACACAGCAATACGTACCTGAAGCAACGTAATACAAACACTGCAATACGTACCTGAAGCAACGTAATACACACACAGCAATACGTACCTGAAGTAACGTAATACACACACAGCAATACGTACCTGAGTGGGGTGTAGCACTGGTGTGTTTTATGTCGTAATACAAAATAGGTACAAGTACTGCAATACGTACTTGAGCTGTGTGAAGCAACCTCATTTAGGGGATACACACTCCCATTCAGCAATAAAACATTGACCTGAAGGAACCGGAGGTGCTACAATGCTAAATCGCGTCCGGGTTTCCGCCTACAAAGTGACATCATAGTTCCACCACTCTATTATGAGCCACTGCAATACATATCTGAAGCTACGTAATACAAACACAGCAACACATAACAAAAACGTGCCAGGGTTACGTATTGAACCCGTGTTTTAGCGCCACTCACGAGACATTTTATTTTAAAACTGCCATGAAACGTTTAGTAAGGTTGCATAATTGCAGAAATGTATTTAGAGGCATGTATTTCGAATGAGGCTGTGTTGGGTAATTGAGAACAAATGGGGAAAAGTCATGTGAGAGGAGGCTATGATTGGCCTTTTACACTGTTCATGCAATAAATCCTAAGGCTGGGCGATAATGCAAAAAAAACAATATATCTTTTTTTTTCAGAACGTTTCTTTTTTCTCGATTTTGACGATTTTAACTAGTCAACTTGAAAATGTAACTACAACATGATTCAAGAAAATTATCCAAGTGCAGCACACATGCAGTTATCAACAGAATTCAAATGTTAATATATTTGCAGAAAAGATGCATGAACTACAACTACAGTACATCTTGCACAAACTTGTCTTATTATATGTTGGACAAAACATTGACACGTTTGACTCATGCATGAAACGCAGCAGCGCTCAAGTTAAAGAAGTTCACTCCCATCTTCTTGCATGTTTTTCCTATTGCACTGCCGCGTGTTAATGGCACCGATTTATGCTACTTATGGTCCTTCACAGGGAAGTTAATCACATGCGGTTGGATCGTTCTTTTCTCTTGTGTTATCATTGGTATATTGTCAAAGTGTCTAGTTCTAACGTTTGGTAATCTTTCCGATTACTCGATTTCTAAAAAATTACAAAAGCATTAAATTTGAATGAACCGATAAAATATGAGAAATCGCCCAGCCAGAGTTATGATTGAGTAAATGCATTGATTTTAATGGGAAGACTAATTACAAAGTAAACAACTTGTATATCACTGCTTTATCACATGAAAATAAAACTGGCATGGCGCTTAAAGGTACATCTATGTGTCTGTGACCTGCCATGTTTACTTTGATGACTGCTGATCCGAAAATATTCTGACTATTACAAATAACAGCCGAACATCAACTCACAAATAAAAATAGATGAAATCTGAAAGTTGCTATAGTTACTATTTCAGAATAAATTAAAAAACTTGATTGGAGATATTCTTAGTTTTGATTAATAACACATTTGTAATATAACAATACAAATTAAAATGGTATTGTCTGTTTTTTTTTGAAAGTGTGTGCAACATTTATTTATTTAACCTGAAAGATGTGGTAACATTAAGCATAACTGGAACATTAATTTGCATTGGATTAAACTAAAGCATTAAAGGCATCGAGGACTCGTTTCAGATCACATACTGCTAGCGAAGGTTTTTGCGTGCATGACTCTGACAGCACTCTCTGGGGTATTCATGCTCTTACTGTCCAATTCGGTGAATAAGCACAAACCCGAGTGCTGACTCTGTTCCCATCAGTCAGCACTGCAGTCAAGAGGAGCTTCTCTTTGTCTCTCTCTTTACTGTAAATGCAGTAGAAGACAGACGGCAGACTTTTGGATGTCTAACCCTATTCACGCTGTCCTCGGGGAAAGCCAGACATCTAGTTGTTAACGTGTCCTCTCGTTGTCTTCTTATTGAGTAATATACTCAGGGATAAAAATATCATCCTGGCCATCACACTGCTGCTGGGAGTCGCCTTTAAATCAATAGACTATACGTGACCCTGGAGCACAAAACCAGTCATAAGAATAAATTTTTCTGAAATTGAGATTTATGCATCATCTGAATAAATCATATTTCCATTGATGTATGGTTTGGACAATATTTGTCTGAGATACAACTATATGAAAATCTGGAATCTGAGGATACAAAAAAATCTAAATATTGAGAAAATCATCTTTAAATTGTTCAAATTATGTTCTTAACAATGCATATTACTAATCAAAAATTAAGTTTTGATATATTTACGGTAGTAAATTTTTTTTTATAACATATCTTATATATTGATTTTTGACATAAAGTATTTTTGACCCAATGTATTTTTGGCTATTGCTAAAATACCCCAGCGACTCTTCTCCGGGTCATATTAGGGGTGTAACGGTACACACAGCAGATGCTTTGGTATGTTTTCGGTACAGCAGGGGGAAAGCAATATCCTTTTTAATAAATAGTGGTTTACTGAACAAATAATGGCTACATAGGGAGCCCTGTTACTTGCACAGTACTATAATATTAAAGGTTACAGTTGACAACAAACTGTTACTTTTGTTTTTATATAATTAACACTCAAATAAAATATTTATTTGCTTCTAAATCTAATAAAATTATGTTCCTACTCCAAACATGCCACATCAAAAATCATCAAAACGGCATTTATTGCTTGAATTTCCAGATTAAATGTGCACCAAACTGAAAGACCGATACCAAAATATTTTAGTACTGTTACACCCCTAGCAAATACACTGCAATATTTGTAATGTTTCTTCTGCTCAAGGCTGTATTTATTCGAACAAAAATACAGAAAAAAAATAATATTGTGAAATATTATTTCAGTTTAAAATAAGAGTTGTCTATTTTAATACACTTCGAAATGTAATTTATTTATGTGATGCAGCGCTGTATTTTCAACATCATTGCTCCAGTCTTCAGTCACGTCTTCATCATAATAATATGTGATTTATTATCTATGTGCTGCTTATTTCAAAATAATATTTAGCAGCACAAAAATAACAATTGCATTTTACATTTCTGAAGATCATCCGAAGACTGTGAAAGAAATAAATAATATTTTTTAAAGTATATTGAAACAAACCTGGAAAGAGACGTGAGGATTACTGCACACTTTCCTCTCAATAACTAATAAACGCTGAACAAAAATGATGACGGTGAAATTTATCTCTTTAGAGATTAAAATTAATAAACACTAACCAGATGCATTCCAGGGAAATAATTTAACAAATTAAATCGATAATTACATCATGCCATTTGTGTGCTTAATTAATGAGAGTATTTACTCTAGATGTGTAAATATAAAGCGTTCTGTTTACTTCATCGCTATCGCGTAGTAAAAGAGTCCCGAGTGGGTGGTGCAGCGCGCATAATTACGCCGTTTATATGTTGTCTACCAGGTTTCCCTTTTTCCTGTTTGCTTTGCGCTAATTATGGGAGTAACTTCTGCTTGCACTGTAAACAATCAGAAAAAGGTTCTGAATACAAAGGAATCATAATCATCATTAAGGAATTTAAAAGGAAAAAGGGTTTGTTAAATATCAATGTAATATATGAGACCCTGGAGCACAAAACAGTCATAAGGCTTTTTCGAAATTGAAAGATCATCTGCTTTAGATATCGTGATTATTATCTATATCATTATTAAATACGTCAGAATTTACATTAATGTTTATACCATTGTTTGAAGCCAAATTTTTAATGAAAACATAACGAAAAACTTATTCTCCTGAAAATAGAAAATGAGTGAACATAAACAGCCCATATTATTAAGCCCATGTTATTTGTAGCGCAATTAAAAGATTTGTTGCAGTCTTTTTAAGCAGAACTTACCCAAACCAGAAGATTTAAAACGGTGGATGTATCAGGTGTTGTGTTACATCAATGAATTAAATTGTGAACAACGACTGGAGACGGACTGGAGATGATTTTACTTTGTTTTCAACGGCTTTCAAAAAGCTTCCACAAACGGCGCCTATGGCTGTTGTGTAATGTTGTGTTGTGCTGTGTTCATCCTCTGTCTAACCCAGGTGCCTTCCCGGATACACAGGGGACCGCTGTCAAAACACAGACCCTGTGAGAGTCGTAAACCCCAAACGTATGTGCAGTCAGTAAACATCCCTTCACCCCCAAACACTCACGCCATCGCCGCTGTTGCCTCGCCACTCTCAAAACAGTCTCTCTGTCCCCTTTAAACTGTGATTGGCTCTTGGGAGCGGAGACGTTTGCGAGACGCTCAGCGGGCAACACTGGAGACAAGCGTGTGTGCGGGGGACTTCTGGGTGTCAAACTCACTTTCTGTCTTCCTCTCTTTTCTCTCTGTGACTTCTGTCTTCCCCTCTCAGGTGCCCCAATGAGTTTACTGGTGATCGCTGCCAAAACTACGTAATGGCCAGCTTCTACAGTACGTCTATTTCCTCTTCCTGTCTGTGCTTGGATTGGCGCATGCTCAGTCAGCGCTTCCTCCTGTTGCTTTCAGTGGTGCCAACTGAGACATTTTTTACATGTATATGGCAACTTTTGCTAAGTGACTCAAACAATAAAAAAAAAAACATTTTCCATCCAAATAACACTAAAAGAGGAAACCAAAGATGCCTAGCAGTGCACTGAGTTATATGTGACCCTGGAGCACAAAACCAGTCATAATGTCAATTTCTCGAAATTGAGATTTATCCATCATCTGAAAGCTGAATAAATCATATTTCCATTGATGTATGGTTTGGACAATATTTAGCTGAGATGCAACTATTAGAAAATCTGGAATCTGAGGATGCAAAAAAATCTAAATATTGAGAAAATCATCGTTAAATAAAGTTCTTAGCAATGCATTTGAATAATCAAAAATTAAGTTTTGATATATTTACGGTAAGAAATTTACTAAATATCTTCATGGAACATGATCTTAATATTCTAATGATTTTTGGCATAAAAGAAAAATTTATAATTTTGATCCATACAATGTATTGTTGGCTATTGCTACAAATATACCCCAGCGACTTAACACTGCTTTTGTGCTCCAGGGACACATATTTGTTCAATTTAATAATAATAATGTAATAATTGTTCATTTATGATACACTTTGTTAGTAGCTTGTACTTGTGATTGTTGATTAATTACACTGTAAGAAAAATGGAAACGATATTTGTAATTTTCCAGGACATTATTCATTATAACCCTGTAATACAAAAACACAAGCGTCATTTAAAATGCAGGTAAAAAAACAATACGGAAAATTTTTCATATTAACACAGTAGATTGTGCCCTATTTTTACAGACTTTTCTGAGAGTGTGCACACTAACTATCTACTAATACACTGCTTAAAGCAGAATTGTTGAGCATGTGTAGTGCTAGTATTACTAGTTATTAAAAAAACTTTAATTTAATCATTCAAAAAGATGTCCAATAATTCAATGTATTTAAAACTACAGTGATTTATATTTTAATATTATATTATGCATATTATTTTACAAACAAATCTAAATTAACATATATATTTTTTTGCTGAGATTTGACGTTGTGACAGTTTTGCACCGTGATTACACAATGATGTAATTTAGCAACTTTTAGCATCAAATTGACCTTCCTTTAGTAACTTTCTCTGAAAACTAGTTGGCAGCACTGGATGCTTTGTGTTTGTGTTCTCGATGGTCAGATCAGACAGTGATATTTTGGGACTCTGTTTATGTTTTCCTTTACTTCTCTTTGCATGTTTAGTGTTTATTAATCTAGTCTGGTTCTGTTGGATGCTAGTTAGTTGACAGTGGTGAGACATCCATCGATCTGGACATGTTAGGGGTTTCTCTGCTTCACATCATCTTAGACTTAGACAGGAACAGACGTATCGAGCGCTGTCTGTGGACAGAATCACAGCACTGTGTTATGAACAGTGACTCTCAGCTCATCAACATGTTTTTGAGATACACTCTCACAGCGATGCCATAGAACAGGGGTCTTCAAACTTATATCAGCCGAACCCCTTTGACATAAATCATTTACCCCCTGAGATTTTAAGGAAATATTTCAATAATTGAATGCCACATTTGCATGTTTAGCTTTAAAAACAATTTTTATCAGTTTTAAAGTTTCAGTAATATTTATATAGCTGTTGTTATTATTACACTCAGAAAATTATAAAAAAATCATATTACTTTAATTTTCTATGTATTACATGTTTTCCACAATACTTTTTTTTAAATACAGGGTTTTCCAAAAAGATAATTATTTGTATACATTTTAAGATTTTACATTTGCATGACAATTGTATAAATAAAATACAAATAAATTATTACAATTTAATATAAATATTAGATTAAAACATATTGCTTTTGTTTACTAAATACTAAAACTATTACAAAAACAACATGTTTTACAGCTAATATTTCTATTTAATTTTATTTCAGCTTTACAAATTAAAATGTTTTTGTTTAAAAACTAAAACTATTATAAATAATTGTTGTTTGTTAAGCTGAAATAAAATTAAATAGAAATATTAGATAAAAACTTGTTGTTTTTGTTTACTAAATACTAAAACTATTACAAAAACAACATGTTTTACAGCTAATATTTATATTTAATTTTATTTCAGCTTAAACAATTTTTTTTAAATAGTTTGTTTTTAGTAAACAAAAACATTTTAATTTGTTAAGCTGAAATTAAATTAAATATAAATATTAGATGAAAAACATAAACGTAAAGAAACTTAAATTAAAATTATAAATATTACATTAGCAGCTGCAGTAGCTGAAATAGGTTAAATTTGTTTAAAATACTAAAACTAAATCTGAAGTTAAAATAAAGCTCAATATAAATATTTTAATAATTAAAAATATCAAACACACATAAATTAATGCAAAACTCAAATGAAAATAAAAACTAATTATTAAACTATATTATTAAAAACAAAAATATCATATCAATAAAGCTAAAATAACACTGGTTTAGAATTCCCACATTTTATAATTCATAGTTGAAATATAATAACAATAATACACATCTGTCCTAATAACCCAGTATGGCATTTCTTTTTCAAAAGATATTTGTAAACAAAACAAAAATGATCAGATGCATAAAATAGTATACGCTCAGTGCCCTGCGCATAAATTGCACCTTCATCTGAGAATGGCCCACCACAGTAAACACCATCGTCTCTTTAACGGACTCGTTTCTCAGATCTGAAGGACCCCCGCTCAAACCCATCAGTAAATCATGAACCTTGCTCAAAACAGACTTCAAATAGGACGTTTAGGGAGGTATTCTGATCCATCGATTTCTCTAAAGTGCTAAAAAAAACGGCTAAATGTACTGGAGATCTGCAGACGATCTATTTTCAGCTGTTTGCTAATGTGTCCTTCATAGCATGCCCTCCATCAGAGATATCAGTCAACGGCTGAAACAATACTTCATTATTAGCTCAGCATTCCAGTCAAACAATTAATAAGCAAGGGGGATTATTTTAAATTATATTAAAGTTGGTCATTTGACATTTTTGTGATTTGTAATATCACTCAATGGCCAGAGAGCCATTTTTATGCATTCTGTGTTTATGGCAAAAAATGGCATTATTTCAGAAATCCGTATGTGCATTTTTTATTTCAAATTATATTTCTGGAATCAATTTTCTTGCATTATTGCTTTCAAATTTTGACTGGATCAGGTATCCGACAAGCAGCAGCAGGTTTTCTTCTGGACGTTACAGATAGTTTAGGTGCATGTGTTTAACAGCATGTTTATCTAAAACATGTGTTGACATGGATAACCTCGTCCGTAGTGAAATGTGGAGGGACGGTTTCTGTAATGATGTGAGTGCAGTGACATCTGCATGTGCATGTCCTTGTGTCATGATGACAACCAACCATACTGAGTCTGTATATAGAGATGCACATCGCTATATACGTGTGACAAACCATCCATGTATGTCTTAATAAAGCATTAAATGATGCATATTCATGGTTGGTTTAAAGTCAAACAGAATAGGTTTGAATGATTCTTTGCCAATGTCTTGTGTGTCTGTGTGATGTAGTACCGTGCTGTACTCTACATGCTGAGACGAGTGTTTTCGGAGGTGGTGTTTGTGTGCAGTCAGTCAGATTTGACATCACCGCTCAACTGTTTTCTGTTTGTTTGTGTTTTGCTTTCTTTTCATCACCTTGTCTGCCTTGGCAGAACATCTTGGGATTGAATTTATGGGTATGAATCGTTCTTTCCTCCTAGTTTGCAGATTCGTAGGTCTAGAAGCTTGAGCCTGTTTCCTTCAACTTCAGCTGGTTTCCTTTTGCTCATGAAGGGATCAAACAGCCATAACAAGATGATTGGAGATTGACATCATTATTACTCTTTATAATATTAATGCACCGGACTTCCGATGGCTGCTCAGAGCCAGGTTTCTAGGGTTTTAGGTAAGAAAGTGGATAGCCGCTCCCAAGCATGTGCTGTGCAGGGGGGCATTAGGAAGGAAGGATGTTGTTAATTATTCATGAAGACCTCTGATATCTCCTATTCAAGGAAGATATATAAAGCTCTCTCACACACACACACACACACACACACACACACACACACGCAGAGGCAGCTAAAATAATTCACACACAGTTCAGCTGTGCAGAAGAGAAGCCGTACTGCAGATGTTATGCTGTGTTTAGATCCCTTCAGCTTTGCTTTGCCCTCCATTCATGCATCCCTCAGTCTTCAGCATGACCTCACTTTCTTCCATGTTTTCTCCCATTTTTCTGTTTCTTCCTCAGTGTTTTATCAATGTCTGTTTGTAGTGATTGCCATTGTGTTGTGTGCATCAAGAATATGCTATATTAGAGATTTAAATTGAATGGGTGGTAGTGTTTGCTCACATGCCTCAATAATGTTTATTGTGACAGGAACTTAATGTATGCTGTGCTATAAAGACCCTGTGAAGTCAAAAATAATCAAAATGATCATTCTGCAGAGCAAATGGCCCAAAAATATTGATGACACCATATTGCGCTCAGGGGTGTGTACAGATTTTTGTCCAATCAAATGCTCTTTGGAATGAGAATGCCACGCCCCTTTATACAGGGCTCTCTAATCCTGTTCCTGCAGAATAAGGGTGCGTTCACACTTGTAATTCGGTTCTCTTGGTTCAAAAATTATACATTTGTTTCTGGTCCGTTTAGTGTTCACACTGGCATTTTTGACAGTGAACCTAAAGATACCAAACCTTAAGATTGGTGTATGACATCAAAGTACACCCATTTACTGATCGGTCTGCTCAGCGCCACTTTAAGTTGAATACGCCTAATGTTAGACTAAGCGCGCTCATTGCGTGTACATATGATTAATTTTTTTTACCACCTGCAAACTCACGAAGAACTCAAAAATGGCACTTTACCACCTCGTTGCTCCAAATTTGCCCTCTGCTCATTTTGTTTTGGATGCACCGCTCGTTCTGCGTCGTATGCATAGCGTCGCATCTTGTTTTTGCTTCGTTTAGAAGTATTTGGTCCGTGTTGTGTTCATATTTAATTCGAACTGCACCAGAGTTCGTTTGGTGCGCACAGGGTTCGGATGGCATCGTTCACACTTACTCGAACCGCACTAACAGAGCAAACGCACCAGAGCTCTAACCAAACATGACAAGTGTGAACACAAGTCCAACACACCTGCGTCAGGTCACCTTGCTTCTAGTGGAGATCCTGAAGACCTTGGGCCCTATCATACACCGCGCGACAAGGTGCAATGCAAGTGTGTTTTGCTAGTTTCAGCCCGAAGCAGTCATAATTTTTGCCTCCTGCATCACGTTGTTCAAATAGCAAATGCATGTGTGCCCATTTGTGCACCCATGGGTTTGCTGGTCTGAAAACGAAGTGTGTTCAAGAACATTGTTGGCACGTTGCCAACAATTTGGCAACATTTTGATGCATCTGAAATAGACCGCGCCATAGACGAACTAAAACCTGGTCTGAAGTCAATGGCGCAGTATTTATTTATTTTTTGTTATTTAAAATGCACGTTAGTAAAAAAGCACCTATAGGTGGGTCCACAATGCGCGTTCACTCTTTTTAATACACACACAGGGACATGCAGCAGGATGCAAACATGCCAAGTATTAAAATGTAAAAGATTATTATTGTGTAGGCTGCATAAATATAAAATGCCTACATGTCATAATGGACAGTCAGTTTCAGAATTGCTACCTATTTGCTCGCGCATGAGCAGATCTGTTTGCTCTCTGAAATGCGTTCAGTCTTAGCGTCGTGTAAATAGCGAATCCGCCATGGCTCATACGCAACTGGCTCTTAAAGGGAATGGGAGATGAAACTCTGATTGGTTTATTGCTCGTTACGCCCAAAACACACCCGATACTCTTTAAGAGAATATTATTAACGCTTTAAGACCATGCGCCATGTGCGCCAACTGTTTTTCCCATCTTTAAACTAGAAAAAGTGGATTCAGACACGCCCTAAGCTCACCTGCGCCGTGCGCTTTAGACCATGCACTTAGATCGTTAAAACAGGGTATCTTGATTAGATGTGTTCAGTTAGGGTTAGAGCTAAATTCTGCAGCAAAGTGGCCCTCCACAAGCAGGATTGCACACCCCTTGACTATTGCAAGCTGAAAATGGATGTCATGTAAACTAAACCCAATTTATAAGAAATATGCTATGACCAAAGTCAAACTGTACTGTATGTCAATACAAGAAATAAAAATATGCTTGTCAAAGAATTTCACGGGGTCTTTTCAGCCATTCAGTTGCGTTACCAAACTGTGAGTTTACACCACTACCAGTTCATGACTTTTTATTAAAGCCTTTAGCATCCATATCTATTGACTGTTCACAAAAATATGAATCAAAACAGACTAACAAATGAACAATGTGAGGGAAAAAGAACACAACTTGTTGAAGGCTTTGATAAATTCAGTCTGTCAGTGTTGTGATTAAACCTCATAATGAAATGAGTGAAATGCATGACTGAGTTTTGAAGATATCCCAGAGGCCTCGGGCCCTGCAGAGTTTGCATTTCATGTAATTGTGATGACATAATGACGCTGAACTGACCTTGAATTAACACGTCCCATTGTCTCCTCCCTCCCCTCTCAGCAAAACTACATCCTGAGCTCAATAACCATCTGTGTGTCCTAGTAGCAGTAAACCCCGTCTGATCCAGCATCACTGGAAACATACATGTGTGCTAGCTTCTGTTCTTACTTGGAAATCTGTTGACATGGCTATTATTAGGGCTACATGATATATTGCATTCGATAGTCATGCGTATCTCATCAGTAAAGACGGTTCTGTGATTAGCTGTAAATCTCCATCAGCTGTTTTCAAATGGAGCGGCATTTAACACACAGAGCCGTAGTTAATTCCTACGCAATATCACGTTCACTATCGCAAGCGATTCTGAGCACGAATGTCAGCGATTTACGGCTAATCACAGAACCGTCTTTACTGATGAGATACGCATGACTATCGAATGCAATATATCGTGCAGCCCTAGCTATTATCATACAAATCTTCCAAGTAAGGATGTGACAGATGTGTGATGTGTGTGTGTTTCACCTGCAAGCTTCAAAAGCAGTCTGTCCTCTCTTCCAGAAGCCGAGGAGCTCTATCAGAAACGCGTTTTGACTATAACAGGCATCTGCATCGCTCTTCTAGTTGTTGGCATCATGTGTGTGGTGGCTTACTGCAAAACAAAGTAATTCACTTTTTGAAATGTCTTAGTTTGTACTAATGTTTCACTCAAAAACTCAAATGATTGATAGTCGTTGATAGATCTCCTGCGGTCTAAGAGCTGTTTGTGTTTTTGCACATGTAGGAAACAGAGGAAAAAGCTGCAGGATCGTTTGCGGCAGAGTTTACGAGAGCGAAACGCAGCGGCCAAAGGCCCTCAGCATCACCCTCCACCTGAAAACCTGCAGCTGGTCAATGTGAGTACTGTAACCGGAAACATTATGAATCCTGTTCACTGCAGTGTAGACGTTATCAGAAAAAATATGCCATTTATGTTAAGATTAGTGGTCACCAAGTATTGTAACAATCACCTAAAGACTTCGATTTATTTTGGTCCTCACTGACAACTTTTCACAATAAATAAAACTACAAATATACATAATAACCGAAAAAGGTGTCGGCCGAAGCTTATTATGCCTACCTTTATACTGTACATATTTTTTATACATATTTATCCGACGAGATTCACTTTTTCACTGGATTTAATAATACAAGATAAACAAAAGACATTTCCCAAAATGTTCATACATAATTACAATAATACACATTCCAGATATTGTTTTAATAGTTTAAGTATTGAAATAACATATTAAGTACAAATTATTCATATAGAGCCATTTAATTATTTATCACCTTCTTGAATTTGAAAAGTTAAATACATGATTTTAATTTTAATCACAATTATTCACATATACATTTATAGATATATACATAATTTTTGTATTAGTTCTTGCCCTTATTTTCTTAAACATACACATTCCTCTTAGTTTACACTGACTTTCTCTTTTTTCAAACAGCCTTTGGATGCAATTTAAAAAAACAGTATTAAACGTTGTAAAAAACAGTTAAAATTGTTATTAAACAAAGTGTATAACACGCTTAATGAACAACAGTGGTGCAACAATCGACCTCTGTCTGATTTCAGCATTACATGCCGAAAAATCCCGTCCCTCCTCATGTGTGCATGACGGACAAAGAAGTGGAAACATCTCTCTCTACAAACGAGTTTACTTCATCAACACATCCGTCCACTGCGGTCACTCAGTGGTACAGTACAATCCCACATAACAGTATACACAAGATTACTAGCTGGAAAAATCTTTTATTTGTAGTTATACAAATTATAGTTGTGGTTATATATTTTAATATACTGTAGAATATAATTAATTCACGTGATGCAGCGCTGCATTTTCAGCATCATTGCTCCAGTCTTCAGTGTCACGTGATCCTTCTGAAGTCATTGTAATATGCTGATTTATTATCAATGTTGGACACATTTACAGCAGCAGAAGACCACACCGGTGCTGCTAAGAACAGGAAACGGAGGATAATATTTTTTTGGGTTGCCTGGTCTGAACTTGTAATACTTTTTTCAGGATACTTTGATGAATAAAAAGTTCAAAGAACATAATTTATTCAAAACAGAAATAGTTTCTAACATTATAAATTTATGCCATCACTTTTTAATAATTTAACACATCCTTGCTGAAAATAAATACAATTTCTGACCCCAAATATTTGAATGGTAGTGTATCGGTAGAAATCTTACAAAAGATCCACGAGGGACAGTCACTGTTTAAAGATGAAGAATCGTTGTGAATGAACAGCATTGTGTGATGAGTGGCTTTACCTTTGGCTTCTCGCAGCTGCAGTAATGGGAAAGCAGAGAGCGTGGTTTCTGACAGTCACGCAGTCCTGGTCAAGTCATGGGTGGAGAACTGCCGGCATGGTACGCCCGGTCACAGGGGGCGTCTGAATGCTACCGGAGGAGTCCATCAGCTCAACGATCACCTGAAGAGCTCCAGAGAAACCCAGGGCTCCTTCAGAGACTCCCCCTACAGCGAGAGGTACCGTTCACTGCATAGCACTCCTCTCCTCACTGATGATTGTGAATATATATCCTGTCTTACGTAATGAGCAGTTTTCTGTCATGACAACTCTCGGAGGGGTTACTATGGTAATGTACATGACAATGTTAATGTGTTTGGTCTGCTGCGGCAGAGTAAGTATCGAGACGTGCTACAGCCAATACATCCACAACACGCATACTGCTGCTGCACATATAACATATATGAATAACCCACATAGAGCATACATGAATCACCTCGTAGTATATAGAGCCCTGCATGGACCTCAAATGTTCAGTTTTGTACATAATGGCAAAGTTATTATATTTAGCTTCGTTAATTTAGAAAAATGTTTCGAGCATTTTTTGTTTAAATACACGTTTTTGTTTTTTAAAGTAACGACCAAGTAGCCAGCGGCAGACAGAGCTGATCATAGCCTATGTTTGATCAACTTAGCCATCTCAAATCATCACGACTTGCCTAAAATAAAATCGATAACAATGTTTAAACATTAAACCTAGATAAATGTGTGCTATATCCAATAAAATAGTGGAAGCTAAAGCGCGCTTTGCAGCACATGGAGGCGCCAGCATGATCACTTGCATTTTTTTCAGTGGAAACAGCTTAAAATATGCCATCATTTTTGCTCAGAAAGGTACTAGTAATACACTGAAAGGGGTCTACTTTTATTTGCGTGCTCTCACAATATCAACAAAACTTTGTGCTTTTATAATATAAAGAAATCAAACGTGATGCGCTTTCTGCCGTCTCGGTCTTGAACAGGAGCGCTTCACAAAAATGAACCGAAACTCAGGGAATACATGCCTCACAGACATGACAAATATATCTATAGAAAGCTTTAAATTACTCAACGAAATAAAACACAAACTCTTTCATTATAATCATAATCCGTGAAGATGTACTTCTCTCTAAAGGCGAGTCTAATGAAATGGGTCAGGATTGGCAACTTCATCCTTGTGATACAGACACAGAAAACACTAGTTTATTAGTAAATAATGCAAATATCTCCTTAATATTTCCACCGGACACATTAATTGATGGATGTCTACAATATAAAATAAGGAGAAGGCTAAAACAGGCCCAAGGCCCGGCCCACGTCTGAACAATGACGTGAAAATTGTCCGGAAGCCTGGCCCTAGGAGCGTAAATATGTCGGGGCCCGTCGGGCCCGGGCTGAAATGCAGGTCTTTATTAGCAGATCTGTACAGGTAGAGCTGGTGAGGAGGAGGGTTTCTGAAGAACCGCTGCAACAGCTACAGCAAACACAGGTCAAGTATTTGAATGTTGAGCAGCAAGCTCATTGATGAACCAATCAGCTGCGCCATGTAATAATGATGTCATTAGATTGAGATTGACCTATCGGACTGCACCATCTTGAGTTTCATGACAGAATCATAGACTAAAAAAATGGACGTAGTGTTCGTGACGTCACCCGTAGGTTTCTGAAGAGCATTTTTGAAGCTCAAAGTGGGCGAAGCCGGCTGTGGCCGTCTTGGCTGCGCGTCACTCCCGGATAATCGAAGCTGGTTGCTGAAACCATGCCCACCAAGCATGACAGTGGTGACAATCCACCTGTCACTCAAGTGACCACGCCCTTAATTATGCAGAACTTTAAGGTTTAATATAATTTAAACGGATGAGTTATAAAAAAAAATCACCCCCCTCACAGTTTTCATGAAGGGCAAAATTAGCTATATAGACCAAAACCACTTTTTGTACCAGGCGGTAAACATGTTTTTTCCTGCTGTAAATTTGGCCATTTTAACATTAGGAGTCTATGGGATTCCCTTTTGGAGCCCGCCTCCAGTGGCCAGTCGATGAATTGCAGTTTTAGTCACGTCCATGTTGGTTTCACGAAAGAGAGAGCGGGGGGAGGTTGCCGCTTGGACAGAACTCTGGATTTAGGAAGGCACTAATAAAAAGAAGCTACACACATAACTTGTGTAGTGTGACAAATTGACTTGTTTTGTTTTCTTCACATTACATTGTCCATGCAGCTTTACTGGCATGTGAACTGAGGTAGTGATCAAATTCTGCTTAAATGTTCTCTCCTCACATGTTTCACTGGTAAGTCTGAATCATTTTAGTGAACGCGGCTCAATCAGATGATTCAAGTAAGCTAATCGATTTAAAACAACAAAAAAGTTGCCCCTTCTCAGTTATATTAATATTCAGAAAATCTGAAAATAAAGTAAAATTCACTTGTCCACGTTACGCTCCGTCTCACAGTACAGTCCAATGATGTACATCATTTGCTCATAGCCTGTTTTTTCTGTAAACAACAGCACATTTTTTCTCTGACACACCTACTTCAATTTCAGTCTCTAGTAACAAGTGATGAGTTGAATTAGCTGTGTTTAATGCACAAGACGTAGCGGGTACACAGAAAACGAAGTATGCGTTAAGTCTTAGATGCTTGTAACTATGTTTCAAAGGAACAGCTGTCACAGCACTACTATATGATGCGTGTCTTGTAGCTTGGTGCAGTTTTATAGCAGCTTTTCCAACACTATTTCTGTGTCTTATTTCAATATGTGCGCCCTCCAGAGGTCACATTTGTCATTTGTTTATATCGACACCTTTTGTTTCAGTTGGAATGAAATCATTCTGATTGGTGAATAAGAAAAAAATATTTATTTACATGAACGCTAAATAAAGTGAACAGCTTGATTGGATATGATCAGATATCATTTTTGATCTTTTGACATGCGCACACTGCACGAATATACAAAGTTTCCTGCTGTTTGCACATACTGTTCTCCTACCATTGCTTATTTTCTTTGTAAAGACTAGATTTTATATGTCCTTTCATTTGGATTAGGAAAGATCTACATGACCCCTTCCAATCTGATCGAAATTTCATTTGGATCAAGCATGTGTTTACATGTAGGCTTTTTGGTCCAATTGAGCCATCAATCCATTTACTTATGGATTATTTAGTTGCATGTAAATGTAGCTGTTAAGGATGTGTTATTTCAGAAAAGCAACCATTCCAACGTAAGAAAGAAATTACAGTATGCCTTTTTTGAAATGGCATGTTTCCTGATGTATGCATCCAAGAAATGTGATCTTCAGAGGGTGCAGCCTTCGAAAGAAGACATCAGTTGATGGTGATGCATGGGTCAGTGTTGGGGAGTAGTTACATGTAACAGAATTACGTCATTTAATAAAAAAATTCATGAGTAACACTTTATTTTAAGGTATCATTGTTACACAATGATACCTTATATATATATATATATATATATATATATATATTTTATATATTATATAAATACATCATTCATTCATTCACAAAAGTTACATGTACTTACTATTATAATAACACTTGCATAATTACATGCAAGTAACCCTAAGTCAAACACTAATCCTAATCATATATTAACTAAATTAGTTAATTAGCATTACTTAGTACTTAATTGTATAATTACACTGTAACAAGGACACCTTAAAATAAAGTCTAACCAATAAATGTCACTGTAATCTGTTACAATTACTGAGACAAATTGTGTAATTAAATTACATGTACTTGTTCAATATTACAAAAGGGGTTACATTTGAATATTTTCGCACACAGACATATTTAATTGATTTATTTCCCAAATTGCTTTGACTGCTCTGAAATATGATACACCAATGTTTCAGGAGTTTAGGACACAGAAAAGCACACATGCTTATTTGATAACTGTTTAATTTCCTATTTGGTTTTATGCAGATATGTATTATGTATTTATGCTTTATTTTTTAAGATGAACTGTTGTTGTTCAAGGCATTATTAGATGCCGGTGTTTTCTGTCATAGCAATGCAATGATTTGATTTCAAAAACAGCATCATAACTATTAAACTATCTATTATGTTTTTAAATCTGCATTTATGCTCAGACATCTCAAAGTAAAAAGCGGTGCTAAAGTCTGATTTTGTGTTGGCTGTGATTTAAAATTAAATTAATATAATCTTAATTCAAGTGATGGAGTTTTTTTTTTAAGTCTGACAGTAATCAGTGTTTAACACTACTGTAAGGTTAACCCGGCCTGCTTTAAATGTTTGAAAATTATTTAGAAAAGTAATCAAAATGTAATGTTACATTACTGTGATAAAGTAATTGAAATAGTTACACAACGTATTACATGGTGTGCACGTCCTGATTTTGCTGAGTTAGATGTGTTCCTATGTCAACATAATTTGTTGGAACATTTTAATCCAAAAATGTAGTCTTGACCATTTCCCTACACCTAAACCTAACCTTAACCATGAGTAATCCCTCAAATCAGAGGAAATTATAGATGAATGACACTGATGTACAAGCAAAAAACACTGATTGTAAGCCTAAACTTCACAAAAACTATAAACTGGTTCTTCAAATATGATTGGTTTATCACAATGTTGTTCCAGGGTCAACAAAGATGTTGATCCAGGAACATGTTGTACTTGGTAAAATCAGGTTCTGCGGGGGTGGCTGTGACTTTCCAAGTAAGACATGTTCCTGGATCAACATCTTTGTTGACCCTGGAACAACATTACTGTCCATAAATACAGACTTAACCCAATCCCTACCCCTAAAACTAACCCTACCCATAATTTATTCCTAATTTACATAATTTATTCCTGATTAACAAGGGTGTAGAAGCACCTAAGCTTAAAACTTGTTTGATTGGAATGTTGTTCCAGGAACAAGGTGAAATCATGTTCACCTTCTGTAAGGTGTAATCTGTAACCGATCACATTTCCAACAGATACTGTAAAGTGAGCCTGTGTTTCTTCCACAAGGTATGTTTCGGCCATGACTACCCCCAGCCATCTGTCCCCCGTGGGGCTCCTCTCTCCGGTGACGCCCTCCTCGCCTCCCTCTGAGATGTCGGCTCCTCTGTCCAGTCTGGCGACCTCCGTTCCCTCCATGGCTGCGAGTCCCTCAGGGGAGGAGGAGCGCCCCCTGCTGTTCCGGACCCCGCCGATCCTGCGTGACAAAACCGGTTCGAATCAGTCAGGCCATAACCTCCGCAACTCGGCTCACTACAATCACGGCCTGGAGCTGCCCAGCCCTCTGCACACCGTGGAGCAGGAGAAGAGTTCCCAGCAGAACCCAAGCACACCCGCAGCATCCGACCCGAACAGCTCAAGAACTCAGCCGAGCGTCCCGACGGCGCCGGAGCCGGTCAGCAGCAGTAACTCAGAGACCAGCAGCTCAGAGAGCGAGGCCGAGGACGAGCGGGTGGGAGAGGACACGCTGTTTCTGGTCTTACAGAGCCCTCTGGCCACTGGATCGGTTGTTCTGGACGGGCTGGAGGGCAGCAGAACTAACCCCGCGCTGCACCTCTCGCTGACGGCCGTCATGATCAACCAAGATCTTATAGCTGTGTGAAAGATGCATTGAAGAAAAAATCACCACTAAACCTTTATTTTCTATAATTAAGTATTGCAAACTTTTATTTTAGTGATGTAGTGAAACAAAGACTTTTATATATGTGTACGACGTGTTTGTCATGGAAAGAAAGTCCCATTCACATGTAGCTGAGGTCACAGTATTTCAATGGCAGAACAGAAAGAATATAATCTATGGTGCCTTTTCATTTAAATTTGAAGAAAAATGGACTGCATCATGACACTGGGCCATATATTCATGACTTTAAGGCAACAAAAGAAATTCTGTGCATGACCAAAAACCAAAAAAAAATCCACCAGCACTCCATGTCCAGAATCCTTGCAATCGGATTAAAGTGTAAAAAAGCATCATGCACTCTTAAAAATAAAGGTTCTTTATTGGCATCAAAGGTTCTATGAAGAATATCAATGGAACATTTCAAATGCAGAAAGGGTTCTTTATAGTCAAAAGAGATTCTTTAGATCTTTAAAATGTTCCTCAAACTGGTTCTTTTAGGAACTGTTCACTGAAAGGTTATTTGGGGAACCAAAAATGGTTCTTCTATGGCATCACTGCAAAAACACCCTTTTGGGAGCTTTATTTTTAAGAGTGTGGTCTCGTGATTCATGAAGTGTACTGTGTCAGATAAGAGACATACAAAACGAGCAGCGCTGTGGGTCACTACGACTCCCCGTACTGTGGCAAGAATGCTTTTTTAATTACGTTAATGATTATCTATGCATTTTGATTTAAAATATGAAGTGTGGCTGCTGCAAACTGAAAACAAGACCATTCGAAAGCTATAGAAATTGAGTAAATGCTAAAAAAAAAAAATACTCACTGGAAGCAAATCATGTTGAATCCGCTAGTAATCGCTTTATTGTTTTATATTATGGTTGTCATGTATAGCTACTTCTATGAGACAGCTGTTTTTCTTTCATATTACTGCAGAATGACTGAATATATGGCTCACTTTGTCAATAGTGCTCATTGGCTTCTCGAGCAATGCATTGTGGGAAAATTACAGCACCACTTTTATGATACTGACATCTTTTTATTTTTTATTAGTTATTGTCCAAATCATTTTTTTACATTTGTCCTTTGCTATCCATGTAGAATGTTACATTATATTCAAAGTGTTCCTTTGTGTCATGTTATTTTTCATCATGTTTATGTGTACATGTGTGATCATTTAAAGAACAAATCACCTGTTGTACAGTATTTTGCTATGTTTGCATCACCAGATTAATACAGTAACTTATGTATTCACAAGGTTTTACTGAAAATAGCCTCTAATAGTCTCTTCAGCTTGCTAAACAGAAGGAACTGGTTACACAAACAACACGTTTAACCTAGAGCTCACTATAAGATACACGGCTTTAGTGCGTCAAGGCCTTTTCCCCTAAGTTTTCATTTAAATTAAATGTGGCCCATTTATTTGTATTTATTTTCTTTTTTTATTTATATGTTATTTATTTATTTATTAACTGGGCCTTATAGAATCTAGCATCTATAAATCTATATTTTAATAGCAATGATAATAAGAGATATTTGCAGTCTTTGGGTATATCAACAGTTGTTTTTGCTCCTCATCACTTCATAATATATGTGTGTTGTTTTGCCATTTAGGCCTAGACTCTGTTATTCAAACTCTCATTCAAAAACAATAAATATTCACCATGACAAATATCCATGAACCTGATTTTACGATTCAAATGAACCGAGCTGCGTCTGAGACAGCCTTTGTTATGTTGCTTTTAACACAAGCCTTTATGTAACGATTCGGGCCACCTTGAGATGTTTGATTTTGGATCTGATACAGCGTGTGGACAGATCACCTTTTCCCTCATCAAATTGGTTTTGTTTTCAGAAATGGCTGATCCTTTACTGTTTGGATGAAATGGTTTATTACGTTTTGCAGAAATATTCAAACCAAGGTATGTTCGTGAGGTCTAAATGCATCATAGCAGATTTTGGCTTATTGTTTGATCTCCACAATGCCAGTGAAGATAAAGGAGGAACAGAAAATCTCCACACACAAAAAAAACCTGTCATGCTCTGCATGAGCACAGGAGGACAAACACAGGCATGCCTTGTACAACACATGCAAACAAGCATGGGCAGAGATGTCAATCATGACCACATAACTGAGAATGAAATGTTCATTTTCATCTGCTCTTATGTGAACAACTCTATAAAACGTTTGGGCAATATGTATGATAGCTTTACATTGTGTTGGATCTCTTTATTTTTGCAATGTCTTATTCTCTAAGCTGTTTAAATAAGTTAAAGGTCTTATCAGGTGTTGATGGCACACTCATAGACATGCAAGTCCCTCTTAAGTGTTTGCATTTGTGTGGCTGTATCTGGTTGCCTCTTTCATCTGTGGAAATATCAGGCTGCCAATAGACCAGAATAGCATATCGATTGGAGCAGGTATCCGTATTGCTAATGACAATTTTGAGTATTTTATTCAGAACTTGGTAGCGCTTCAAATTTTGATGGTTTAATATTTCTCATCAAATTTGTTCAATAATGCTGGCCAAAAGTTCATTGTTATAGCCAAACAAGAGCAAGGACTTATATCCACAATACTTCGCATTGTTGACATGAAGCTTGGTATGTCTTTTCTCTGTACCGTGGATTTGGTGACAGCACCACTGCATAAAAATAATTATAATCTTGAAAAAGAATTAGCTTAGACTCCTGATAATTTTCTCCATATATTGCATTTTGTTGCTAATAGTCAAGTCACCTTTATTTATATTGTGCTTTTAACAATACAGATTGTGTAAAAGCAACTTCACAATAATATTCTAGGTATTATCAAATGGCCAGAGTTTTGAGATCGTAGCGGATGTGGGATAAGAGCTCGCTCAAGTACTGAGGAGCTAAGACACTCAGGGCTTTATAAGTAATAAACACAATATTAAAATCTTTACGATGTTTAATAGGCAGGCCGTGCAGTGTTGACAGTGGCTCCCTATTAAAAACCGTATAGATTTTTAAATGTTGTGTAATAATATACTACTGCATTTAGAACGTAATTTTCAGTTAAGATTTCCCAATACTGATGAAAAGCATTTTTAAAAAGCAATTTGGCTGGCAAAATGTACAGTTTGCATGGACTCCTACACCGGTGTGTTTGGACTCGTAACTGCTGCCTGCAACCAATGTTTCATTACACTCTTGCTGGACTTGGATATCAGTTTAGATTGTTCAGAGGTAAGTTAGATTTTAGCAATGTACTTTCTCATAAAATCCTTGTGATGGACTGGCCGTCTGTCCAGAGTGCTTCCCTGCCTACAGAGACACTGGGATAGACTCCAGCATCCCTGTGACAGCTATAGAGGATGGATGGACTTAATAAGAGACCAACTCACTGAAAACCATTAGTGCTCTTTACACATTACTTAATAATTGCGTTCATAATATCCACTATAATCTTATTTCAGAATCAGAATGAGCTTAATTGCCAGGTATGTTTACACATACAAGGAATTTGTTTTCGTGACCGAAGCTACTGCAGTGCAACAGAACGGCAGTGACAGAACAAAAAACACAGATAATAAAAATAAGAGTTAAAAAGAACAAGTAAATAAGGAATAACAATACATACAAATTAATGACAATTGAACAATATGTAAAGACAATAGATGTGATAACAACAACAATTAAGATGTGTGACAATGTGAAGTGTAGATTACAGTTGCAGTGTTTATGTATTGTACATGTTAGATAAATAAGTGTATAAATAGTGGGTGTACCAAAATTATTGTCAAGTGTTCATGAGATGGATTGCTTGGGGGAAGAAACTGTTCCTGTGTCTGGTCGATCTGGAACTCAGAGCTCTGTAGCATTGACCAGACGGTAACAGTTCAAAGAGGGATTGTGCTGGATGTGAGGGGTCCAGAGTGATTTTACCAGCCCTTTTGTTCACTCTGGATAAGTACATTTCTTGAAGAGTGAGTGGGGGGGGGGTGTACCAATGATTCTCTCAGCAGTCCGGACTACCCTCCGTAGTCTTCTGAGGTCAGATTTGTTTGCTGAGCTGAAGTCCACAAACAGGATCCTCACACAAGTCCCTAGTCTATCTAGATATTGCAGAACATAATGCAGTCCCATATTGACTGCATCGTCCACAGACCTGTTTTCTCTGTAGGCAAACTGAAGAGGATCCAGCGAGGGTCCAGTGATGTCCTTCAGGTGGGCCAGCACCAGTTTTTCAAATGACTTCATGACCACAGACGTTAGAGCCACAGGCTTGAAGTCATTTAGTCCTGTAATTTTGGATTTCTTTGGGATGGGGATGATGATGGAGCGTTTGAAGCATGAAGGGACTTCGCACAATTCCAGTGATCTGTTGAAGTTCTATGTGAAGATGGGGGCCAGCTTGTCAGCACGATACCATCTGGGCCTAGTGCTTTTTCCTTTTCTGCTTCCGGAAGACCTGGCACACCTCGTCTTCACTGATATGAACTGCAGGTGTAGGGGAGAGGGGTTGCTGGAGGTGTTGATGGTTGTGTGGAGAGGTGTCCAGAGCGAGTGTGGGTTGTTTTTTCAAACCTGCAATAGAACTCATTCAGATTGTCTGCCTGTTGTTGATTCTCCACAGTGCTGGGGGATGGTGTCTTGTAGTTGGTTATCTCTTTCAGACCTTTCCACACTGAAGCTGAGTCACTGGAAGAGAATTGGATCCTTAGCTTGTCAAGTCAAGTCACCTTTATTTATATAGCGCTTTTAACAATACAAATTGTGTCAAAGCAACTGCACAATATCAAAATAGGAAAATAGTGTATCACTAATGTAAAATTATAAGATTAAATGCCCATTTTTCAGTTAAAGGCATTTCATTATTTAATTCAGTGATGTCATCGTCCAGCTCAGTTCAGTTTAAATAGTATCTGTGCAATCAAGTCGGTGATATCGCTGGAAATGAAGTGTCCCCAACTAAGCAAAACAATGGCAAGGAACCAAAACTCCATCGGTGACAGAACGGAGAAAAAACCTTGGGAGAAACCAGGCTCAGTCGGGGGGCAGTTCCCCTCTGGCCAGTTGAACCAGTAGTTTATTCCAACTGCAGCAAAGTTAGATTGTAAGGGCTCAACTGGTTCCAGTGGTCTTTTCCCGATGGCTGTCTAGGTGACGGGGTCCTCACTGGGGATCTGTCATCTAGGTGTCCTGTTCTCCGCTGACGTTCAGAGCTGTAGAGGTTGTCTCTAGGTGCTGATCTATCATCTGATCTGGATACGGACTGGATCTGGTGACTGCAGTGACCATCTGATCTGGATACGGACTGGATCTGGTGACTTCAGTGATCATCTGATCTGGATACGGACTGGATCTGGTGACTGCAGTGATCATCTGGGCTGGATAAGGACTGGATCGGATGGCTACGGTGACCTTAGAATAAGAAAGAAAAAGACTAATATTAGCGTAGATGTCAATCTTCTTACGATGTAACAAGTACATAGGGAAGTGTTCCTGGTTCCGGTAAACCTAATTAATGCAGCCTAACAATCTTTTAACGGATTTGAATATTAGAAGCGTATTAGTGTGCTATGTGTATGACAGGTTAAAGAGATGGGTCTTTAATCTAGATTTAAACTGACAGTGTGTCTGCATCCCGAACAGTGTTCGGTAGATTGTTCCAGAGTTTCGGCGCTAAATAGAAAAAGGATCTGCCGCTGGCAGTTAATTTTGATATTCTAGGTATTATCAAATGGCCAGAGTTTTGAGAACGCAGTGGACGTGGAGGACTATAATGCGATAAGAGCTCGCTCAAGTACTGAGGAGCTAAGCCATTCAGGGCTTAATAAGTAATTAACAAGATTTTAAAATAGGGATCATATTTAATAGGGAGCCAGTGCAGTGTTGACAGATCCGGGCTAATGTGGTCATACTTCCTGGTTCTAGTAAGAAATATAACTGCTGCATTTTGGACCATCTGTAGTTTGTTTATCAAGCGTGCAGAACAACCACCCAATAAAGCATTACAATAATCTAACCTTGAGGTCATGAATGCATAAATTAACATTTCTGCATTTGACATAGGTCTCAGTTTGGATATATTTTTAAGATGAAAAAATGCAGTTTTACAAATGCTAGAAACGTGGCTGTCAAAGGAGAGATTGCTATCAAATAGCACACCTAGGTTCCTGACTGATGATGAAGAATCGAGAGAGCAGCCATCAAGTGTTAGACAGTGTTCTAGGTTATTACTTTTGTGTTTTTTAGGTCCGATAATTAACACCTCTGCTTTTTTAGAATTTAGTAGTAAGAAATTATTCGTCATCCATTTTTTATATCGACTATGCATTCCATAAGTTTCTCAATTTGGTGTGTTTCACCGGGCCGTGAAGAAATATAGAGCTGAGTATCATCAGCATAACAGTGAAAGGTAACCCCATGTTTCCTGATGATATTTCCCAAGGGTAACATGTAAAGCGTGAAAAGTAACGGCCCTAGTACTGAGACTTGAGGTACTCCATACTGCACTTGTGATCGATGTGATACCTCTTCATTCACTGCTACAAATTGATGGCGGTCAGATAAGTATGATTTGAACCATGCTAGTGCACTTCCACTAATGCGAACAAAGTTTTCAAGTCTGTTCAACAGAATGTTGTGATCGATAGTATCGAACGCAGCGCTAAGATCCAGGAGCACTAATAGAGAGATACAACCATGATCAGATGATAAGAGCAGGTCATTTGTCACTCTAATGAGAGCAGTCTCAGTATTATGAGATGGTCTAAATCCTGACTGGAAATCCTCACAGATATAATTTTTCTCTAAGAAGGAATATAATTGTGAGGATGCTACCTTTTCTAGTATCTTTGACAGAAAAGGGAGATTCGAGATCGGTCTGTAATTAACTAGATCTTTGGGGTCAAGTTGTGTTTTTTTAATGAGAGGCTTAATAACAGCCAATTTGAAGGTTTTGGGGACATATCCTAGTGACAATGACGAATTAATAATAGCCAAAAGAGGATCTATGACTTGTGGAAGCAGCTCTTTTAGTAGTTTAGATGGAATAGGGTCTAACATACATGTGGTTGGTTAAGCTGATTTAACAAGTTTATACAATTCTTCCTCTCCTATAGTAGAGAATGAGTGGAATTGTTCATCAGGGGATCTATACTGCACTATCTGATGTGATACTGCAGCTGGCAGCTGCATGGTTAGTTTGATCTCTAATCGTATTTATTTTGGAAGTAAAATAGTTCATAAAGTCAGTACTGCTGTGCTGTTGGGAAATGTCAACACCATGTTTTGTTTTTTGTTAATTTTGCCACTGTATAGAATAAATACCTGGGGTTATGTTTTTTTCTTCTAAAAAAGACGAAAAGTAATCAGATCTAGCAGTTTTTAATGCTTTTCTGTAGGATAGGGTACGTTCCCACCAAGCAATACGAAATACCTCTAGTTTTGTTTTCCTCCAGCTGCGCTCCATTTTCCGGGCTGCTCTTTTTAGGGTGCGAGTGTGCTCATTATACCACTGGACTCTTTTCCTTAATCTTCCTTAAGCGTAAAGGAGCAACCATATCTAAAGTGCTAGAAAAGAGAGAATCCATAATTTCTGTTGCATCATCAAGTTTTTCTGTGCTGTTGGATATGCTGAGGAATTGAGATAAATCAGGAAGATTACTTACAAAGCAGTCTTTTGTGGTAGAAGTGATGGTTCTACCATATTTGTAAGAAGGAGTTGAATTTACAGATTTAGCTATATGGAGTTTACACAAGACTAGATAGTGATCTGATATATCATCGCTTTGCTGCAGAACTTCAACACCATTAACATCAATTCCATGTGACAGTATTAAATCTAAATGATGATTTCGACAATGAGTAGGTCCTGACACGTGTTGTATAACCCCGATAGAATTCAGAACGTCTATGAATGCTGATCCTAATGCATCTTTATCATTATCAACGTGGATATTAAAATCACCCACAATTAAGACTTTATCTGCAGCCTGCACCAACTCTGATAGAAAATCACCAAATTCTTTAATAAAGTCTGCATGGTGCCCTGGTGGCCTGTATACAGTAGCCAGTACAAACGGGGGATTTACAGTACATCACAGGGAATTTATCATTAATACTTTTTTCTCTAGTTAATGTTATACGCAGCACCATTACTTCAAAGGAGTTATACTTAAAGCCTGTCTTCTGAGAAATACTGAGAGCATTACTATAAATTGTAGCAACACCTCCCCCTTTGACTTTTGGACGCGGCTCATTTTTGAAACAGTAATCTTGGGGGCAGACTCGTTTAAAATAATGTATTCATCTGGTTTTAGCCAGGTTTCTGTCAAACAGAGCACATCTAGTTTAGGATCAGTGATAATATTATTTACAAAAAGCGCTTTTGTAGAAAGGGACCTGATATTCAATAAGCCAAGCTTTATCATTAATTTATCTGTGTTATATACATTTTTCATTTGTTGAACATCAATTAAGTTGTTACTCATAAACTGGTTTGGATATTTTTTGTATTTTCTAGTTCGGGGAACAGACACAGTTTCTATATTGTGATATCTAGATCAAAGTGTCTCTATGTGCTGAGAATTAACTGACTTCTCTGACGTGAATTGTTCACTCACAGCTTGTCAGAATAATTCCTCTTTGCTGCTCTGATCTCCTTTTCTATGTATAATTTGGCCTGATTATACAAGACTTTATCCCCCTTCCTGTAAGTGTGAATGTCAGTTAAAATGCAAAGTTGCAAACTGCCAATTTGAGGATAGTCGGTTTTTCAGAAGTGATGCATTTCTTAACAAAATATTTATCATTTTTTGTTAAATTAATGGTTTTCACATTCACTGACTGATGAATTGTTCACTCACACCCCAGCAAAAGATGTTAATGGCATGTCTGGTGCGCGTGGTATTCATGAGAACATTTCCATTCTTGCATTTTGTCAGAAACAGGAAGAACTGAAAAAATTCCCTGAGACAGAAGAATTTGTGCACAATTGTGGGCCAATATAAATAGTTTACACAAAGACATTTACTATTGCCTATCTAGAAGTGGCAAGTACCATCTTGTGGGTTGTGAAATACATAAAACATCTATGAAGCTATGTTATCTACTGTTTTAACTGCACTGAAAAAAACTTATTCATTGAATTTACTAAAAACTAATTTAAGGTAAGTGGTTGAAATCAATTTATTTTAGCTACATTTAAATAATAAATTACACACTTTACTCTTAACTACCAAATGACATCTTCCAGGTGACTATTGGATATATCAACCCTGGATATATCAGCATTTTGATGGTTTTTGTGGCATTTTGTAGTATTAGTCACTGTCTTTATTAGCCAACATACTTTCCGTTTTGATAAAATAAATAAAAAATATGAAAATGAGCTCTAAGGTCGACATCATCAACTGCCAAGACCCCTTACTATGATCATTTCAGTCATCATACAGGCACAATGACTAACTCTTTATGCCATCCTGTTCATTGTCTCATCACTATGTAAATAGCCAGGTTATAATGAATAAAGCTAAATTTGTATCAGAGCTCTGAAAGTCTGTGTGGCGAGGGGGGCGTGGTTCAGCGAAGTCTGCAGCGGGAGAAAGACTCAGGAGACAGCGGTAAGTAAGTGGGTCAAGTGCAAAATGAGGAACACCTGTGTCTGATTGCAGTAATTGGCGTGGAGACCAGATAAAAGCCACCGTGGAACAGGAGTTCATTGAGAGAGACGGAGTGAGGACTCGGGCGCACGGTCTGTGAGAGAGAGACAGCCGGAGCGAATGCTGAGAGTGATCGCTGAGACAACCGAGAGAGTTGATGTTTTTAGGACGCGCAGAGTGCGCACCTGTTTAAGTTTATCTGTAAATAAAATTCACCCGAGTCTTCACGAGCCAACCCTGTCCGCTTCCTTCCTTCCTTACGAACTTTGTTACACTGGTTGCCGAAACCCGGGGAAGGAAGCCGGAACGCCGCTGCCATCATGTCCTCACCATCGGGATCGCCATTTGCGGATGTCATCCAGTCGCTCGCGGGACTCCACCAAGAACATCACAAAGCGCTGATGGACATGAGGGCAGACCAGGAGAGGAGATTCTGTGCCCTCGTCCAGAACCAGCGGGAGGACCGCGAGCTGTTCCGGAGCTGGATGGACCGGGAGGTTCGGGCCGGGGAAAGTCCAACAGCCCTGGCCCCGCCCACCCACATGCCGGTACAGAAGATGGGGCCGCAGGATGACCCGGAGGCATTCCTTGACCTCTTTGAGAAGATGTGGGTGGCCCCAGACGGACTGGCCAGTGCGCCTCATCCCCCTGCTAACCGGGGAGGCGCAGTTGGCGGCGCAGCAGCTGCCAGTCCAGAACCTCCTGGTCTACGACGACCTAAAGCGAGCCATCCTCCAGCGGGTCGGCCGGAGCCCCGAGCAGCACCGCCAGCGCTTCCGTTCGCTGGAGCTTGGGGAGAACGGCCGGCCCTTCGTGATGGCTCACCAGCTCCGGGACGCCTGCCGCAGATGGCTGTTGGCCGGGGAAGGCGGCGTCGACCAAATCATCGACCGGGTGGTGCTGGAGCAGTTTATTGCGCGGCTCCCCACGAAGACCGCGCAGTGGGTCCAGTGCCACCGTCCGGCGTCGCTGGACCTGGCCATCCAACTCGCCGAGGACCAGATGGTGGCGTGCCACGGGGTTGGCGAAACCCTACCGTCCGTCTCTCTCTCTCTCCCCTCCCCTTCTTTTTCTCCCCCTACCTTCTTGCCCAGGTCCCGTGCCGGCGTGGTTCCCCGAGCCCAGCCCCGATGGAGGGGAGGCCCGGCTCCGGAGTCGACGGCCGCGAGAGCCCACGCCAGGGAGGCGGGGTCGGCCGCTGCTATTCCCGTTCCCCCGGTCTCTCCACGCCAATTCCTTGTCCCCCTTCCCGCCACTAGGGTGGCGGGGAAGCCTGGGCCGGCCTGCTGGCGTTGCGGGGACCCGGGCCACTTTATCGATCGTTGTCCGGTGATGGAGGTGGGGACATTGGTCCGGGTTCCGGACGCCCCGCAGGCCGCCCCCGATCAGGCTGGCGGGTACCAGATACCTGTGAGTATTAAGGGGGGTACGTATTGGGCTTTGGTGGATTCGGGCTGTAACCAAACCTCGATCCATCAAAGCCTAGTTCAGCCTGAGGCATTGGATATGAGCTGCATGGTTCGGGTGAGGTGTGTGCACGGGGACGTGGCGGAATATCCAGTAGTGCGTTTAGCCATCCAATTTCGGGGACAAAAGCATAATGTGGAGGTGGCAGTTAACCCCCACCTCCGGCATCCGCTGATTTTGGGAACCAATTGGCCCTCTTTTAAAGTTTTATTGGGAGTTTTGTGTGCGGATGCCTCCTGGGGAAAAGAAAAGCCGGGCAGGGAGGCGGCCGTGCGCTCGGGGGAGGCTGAGCCGGGGCTCGCTGAGGCGGCACCGGGGGATCGGAACGCGATCGAGAGGTTAATCCTCACGGAGCGTGATGATTTCCCCCTGGAGCAGTCTCAGGACGAGTCCCTGAGAAATGCGTTTGAGCAGGTCCGTTCCATTGACGGCCGGCCTCTCCAGCCCGCACGGCCCCCTTCCTATCCGTATTTTGCTATTTTGAAAGATAGGTTGTATCGAGTGACCCAGGACGCTCAATCAAAGCAAGATACAACCCAGTTGTTGGTACCCAAAAGCCGTCGGGAAATGCTTTTCCAGGCGGCTCATTGCAATCCTATGGCCGGGCACCTGGGGCAGGCGACAACACTAAACCGTCTAATGGCCCGCTTCTTTTGGCCGGGCATTCACGAGAATGTACGCCGGTGGTGTGCGGCTTGTCGTGAATGTCAGCTAGTGAATCCCCCGGCCTCCCCAAAAGCGCCTTTGCGCCCCCTTCCGCTAATGCAGGTCCCCTTCGAGCGAATTGGTATGGACCTCATCGGGCCATTAGAGCGGTCGGCACGAGGGCATCGATTTGCATTAGTTCTGGTGGATTATGCAACCCGATACCCGGAGGCAGTAGCGCTCCGCAACATTTCCGCAAAAAGTGTGGCGGAGGCTCTGTTCAGTATGATCTCCCGGGTGGGAATCCCGAAAGAGATTCTCACCGACCAGGGCACGGCGTTCATGTCACGGACCATTCGCGAACTTTACGGATTATTGGGAATTAAATCGGTTCGCACCAGCGTCTACCACCCACAAACGGACGGCCTGGTGGAACGGTTTAATCGTACATTAAAGACAATGATTCGAAAGTTCGTTCACGAGGACGCAAAAAATTGGGACAAGTGGCTGGAACCCCTTTTGTTCGCTGTGCGCGAGGTCCCGCAAGCCTCCACGGGGTTTTCCCCCTTCGAGCTCCTGTACGGCCGCCAGCCCCGCGGGGTTTTGGACGTCCTGAGGGAGACTTGGGAGGAGGGACCTTCGGAGAGTAAAAATGAAATTCAGCATGTGCTGGACCTGAGAACAAAACTCCACACTCTGGGGCAGCTCTCCATGGAGAATTTGTTACAGGCCCAGGACAAGCAAAGCCGGCTATACAATCGGGGGGCCAGATTACGCAATTTCACACCGGGAGATAAAGTGCTTGTGTTACTCCCCACCTCTAGCTCTAAATTACTCGCCAAGTGGCAAGGGCCGTTCGAGGTCACACGGCGGGTAGGCGATCTCAATTATGAGGTGGTTCGAACGGACCGGAGCGGGGCACTGCAAATTTACCACCTCAACCTCCTTAAAAAATGGAACGAGGTCGAGCCGGTGATGCTGGCGACGGTGGTAGATAGTGAGGAAGATCTCGGGCCAGAGGTGAACTCCAAAATTCCATCACTCACTCTGGCCCCCGGGGGGGATCACCTCTCGCCCTCCCAGCTCACCGATGTAGCCCGGTTGCAGAGAGAGTTTGCGGACGTGTTCTCGCCCCGGCCCGGTCGAACCAACCTTATCCAGCACCATATTGAGACCGAGCCGGGCATGGTAGTGCGCAGCCGGCCGTATCGTTTACCGGAGCACAAGAAAAAGGTGGTCCAGGCGGAATTAGAGGCGATGCTAGAGATGGGAGTGATAGAAGAGTCCCGCAGTGACTGGGCAAGCCCGATCGTTTTGGTTCCGAAAACAGACGGCTCGGTCCGGTTCTGCGTGGATTATCGCAAGGTGAATGCGGTGTCGAAGTTCGACGCCTATCCAATGCCGCGGGTTGACGAGTTGCTTGATCGGCTGGGTACCGCTCGTTTTTATTCGACACTGGACTTAACCAAAGGATATTGGCAGATCCCCTTATCGCCCTTATCCAAAGAAAAGTCAGCCTTCACAACGCCGTTTGGATTGCACCAATTTATCACACTTCCTTTTGGGTTGTTCGGGGCCCCCGCTACCTTTCAGCGCCTCATGGACAAAATCCTCCGACCGCACACCGCATACGCCGCTGCCTATCTAGATGACATTATCATCTACAGTCAGGACTGGCAGCGGCATATGGTGCACCTGCGGGAGGTTCTGAGAGCGCTGAGGGGAGCGGGGCTAACGGCCAACCCAAAGAAGTGTGCGATTGGGCGGGTGGAGGTTCGTTATCTGGGTTTCCACTTGGGCCACGGACAGGTGCGTCCCCAAATTGATAAGACGGCAGCTATTGCGGCCTGCCCGAGACCCAAGACCAAAAAGGAGGTGAGGCAGTTCCTGGGGCTGGCGGGGTATTACAGGAGGTTTATTCCTGACTATTCGGAGCTCACCAGCCCGCTGACTGACCTCACTAAAAAGGAGGTCCCAGATACGGTCCCGTGGACGGAGCGGTGCCAGCAGGCTTTTACCCAAGTGAAGGCTGCTCTGTGTGGCGGGCCGCTATTGCACTCTCCTGACTTTTCTCTTCCCTTTTTGCTGCAGACGGACGCGTCGGACCGAGGGCTGGGAGCTGTCCTGACCCAGGAGATAAGGGGTGAGGAGCGCCCGGTGCTGTACATCAGTCGGAAGCTCTCTAAGAGAGAGACGATGTACAGCACCATTGAGAAGGAGTGTTTAGCGATCCGGTGGGCGGTCCTCACCCTTCGCTATTATCTCCTGGGACGGGAATTCACCCTCTGTTCGGACCACGCGCCCTTGCAGTGGCTCCACCGCATGAAGGATACCAACGCGCGGATCACCCGTTGGTATCTGGCATTACAGCCCTTCAAATTCAAGGTGATCCACAGGCCGGGGACGCAGATGACTGTAGCTGACTTCCTCTCCAGGAATGGGGGGGGGGGCTGCAGGCCGGAGGGCTTCCCGGCCTGAGTCGGGCGGTGGGGGTATGTGGCGAGGGGGGCGTGGTTCAGCGAAGTCTGCAGCGGGAGAAAGACTCAGGAGACAGCGGTAAGTAAGTGGGTCAAGTGCAAAATGAGGAACACCTGTGTCTGATTGCAGTAATTGGCGTGGAGACCAGATAAAAGCCACCGTGGAACAGGAGTTCATTGAGAGAGACGGAGTGAGGACTCGGGCGCACGGTCTGTGAGAGAGAGACAGCCGGAACGAATGCTGAGAGTGATCGCTGAGACAACCGAGAGAGTTGATGTTTTTAGGACGCGCAGAGTGCGCACCTGTTTAAGTTTATCTGTAAATAAAATTCACCCGAGTCTTCACGAGCCAACCCTGTCTGCTTCCTTCCTTCCTTACGAACTTTGTTACAGTCTGATAAACCATTCTAGAAGAATTTGCGACACAAGTCACTGCTTTAAAAGCAACACAGGACAGCTTCAGCTACACTACATTAAACAAAGAATGAGGTCATGGGATAGAAACTCTTAAATGCTATCAGGTATGTGCTGTCAGGGGTCCAAAATGTTTGAAATACCTTTCAGTCAACTTGAAAGCAAGCATTCCATTCATTATTTAAAGGAAATGTTCTCATGGTTGACTCACCTTGGACTTTCGATCTTCTGTAGAACACAAACAAAGGATTTTGGAAGGATATCTCATACACAATGCAAGTGAATGTAGAGCGAAGCTCAAAAAGCACCCAAAGGCAGCATAAGTAATCGGTACAACTTCAGAGGTTTAATTAACGTCTTCTGAACAGATCTAAGAGGGGTCAAAGCAAACCAAAAGCTAACTCTTATTTCATCTTGCCATTGCAGTCTACTGATTCATGCTTTGATGACCTAAAAAATCTAAACGAGATTGAATAAAACAAATGAACACTTATTACATTGTATGCTCTTGAACTTTACAATCAATACAAAATTATACTCGGCTTTATATTTCTTCTAGGTTAAATGTCTAAATCAGGGGCCTCATTTATAAAATGTTGTGCAGAAACCATCCTAAATTTTATCCAGGTGGATGCTGCACATTGGTGGTGGTTGAGGAGATTCCCCCATTCTATGTAAAGTGCTTTGAGTACCCAGAAAACGCTATATAAATGTAATTAATTATTATTATTATCTTATGTTAATTTATCAAATATGTGTACATGTGATTCAGACTGAACATACGAACAGAAAACGCATGTACACATCTCTTTCGGTTGTGAAATCTATGAATCGCAAATGATCTTGAACTTTCACGCAACTGAATGGTTTCAGCTCTGCTTGTGAACGACTCATAATTAATTTCATTAACATATAAAATATCACCAATCATCATTATTTAGAACAGCGAGCTGCAAGAACAGCTTACATTTCCAAAAACCTGCAATACTCCAACAAGAAAAAGTGTGTATGTCTGCTCAGACCCTGACGTGACGCTAAGCACTTTTCCACGTCAAAGACAGTTTTAACAAATATGTGAATTTAAGCGTACTTTGCAATTAAAATCTGAGCACATGCACGCTTTATAAATGATGTTTCTTAACTTTAGGTCCACTTTCCTGCATAGTTTAGCTCCAACCTTGATCAAACTCCTCTACTTGTCTCTTTCTGGATCCTGAAGACCTTGATTAACCTGTGTATGTGCGTTACCTCAAGGGCAAGCGTTAAAGACCCCTGGTCTAAATTATCCAAGTTAATGTACTGCATAAAAGACATTAAAGGCTAGATGATAAAAGTTTCCTTCTATTAAATTATGATAAAACTGTGATATTTTTAATTGACCTGTACACAATGGGGTCTCATTTAAAGCATGTGTACGCTCGTACACGTACACACTTTTACTTGTCGTAGTACTTAAAAATATATCTTAATTCTTAGAGTTACAAATAGCATGAGAGAGGTTTATATTCAATGTTAGTTTTATTCCGTCACACCGTAAGACATTGATGCGTCAACTACCCTCTTGCAGCTCGCTGTCCTAAATTAAAGGGTTTTGATGATGACTGGTGATCTTTTATATGTTAATGACTTTAATTAAGTGTCGTTTACAAGGCAGAGAGCTGAATCCATTAATTTGTTCAAGATCATTTGCGATTAATACATTTCACATCTGAAAGAGACGTATTTTCTGTGCGTAGGCTACGTTTATTTTATGAATCACACATACGCATTGTAGTGAATTTGCTTTCTCCAATGAAGGGATGCAAAATACTGTAGTGCTTTATTTTTTTATAGTTTATGGTATTGATGGGTACTCACATCACCAATGACATTATGATTTTTGGATCACGTGTCACTTAAGGTGTGTTATCTCTAACTTGTAGAACCTCTTTCTGTGTCATCAACACAAGGAAAACACAAGTGTAATAAAATAGATTTTATTAACAAAGATAGACAAGAGTAATCAACAACTACTAAATTAATACCATGAATGAAAAAGGAATAAAGTGCATAAGATGCAAAAAATGCAAGTGATTATGTTGGGTTTTGCTATGTGAGAGCTACATTATCTGGAAAGATAAACTGTTTGTACTCTGAAAGAAATAAGTTGAAAAGCCTTATTATGTATAAAACAAATACATGAAAGATTATTTGTTATCAACTGCAATCAGCTACATAAGATCTAATGTAAATTAGAAAATCATATACTGATAATATTCAACAATGCCAAGGTCTCTGAAAAAGGTTTGGATAAGTGATATTTACGTTCTCTGCGATCAAGTGAGCAGTCCGGTGGAGATTTCATCCACTGTTGTGCTGTAACAAGCAGGAATACGTTTCAACAGCCTTGAACACAAAGTGCTGGAGGATAATTGGAGCACCAAAGGGTCATAATATCTGGAACACGCAGATGTGGCCCTGGAGAAGGTGCAGAAGGTCCTTAGCCTGGAACACGTAGATGTGGCCCTGGAGTAAGTGCAGAAGGTCCTTAGCCTGGAACACGCAGATGTGGCCCTGGAGTAGGTGCAGAAGGTCCTTAGCCTGGAACACGCAGATGTGGCCTTGGAGTAGGTGCAGAAGTTCCTTAGCCTGGAACACCCAGATGTGGCCTTGGAGTAGGTGCAGAAGGTCCTTAGACTGGAACACGCAGATGTGGCCCTGGAGTAGGTCCAGAAGGTCCTTAGCCTGGAACATGCAGATGTGGCCCTGGAGAAGGTGCAGAAGGTCCTTAGACTGGAACACGCAGATGTGGCCCTGGAGTAGGTCCAGAAGGTCCTTAGCCTGGAACATGCAGATGTGGCCCTGGAGAAGGTGCAGAAGGTCCTTAGCCTGGAACACGCAGATGTGGCCCTGGAGAAGGTGCAGAAGGTCCTTAGCATGAAACATGCAGTTGTGGCTATGGAGTAGGTCCAGAAGGTCCTTAGCCTGGAACACGCAGATGTGGCCTGGAGAAGGTGTAGAAGGTCCTAAGCCTGGAACACGCAGATGTGGCCCTGGAGAAGGTGCAGAAGGTCCTTAGCCTGGAACATGCAGATGTGGCCCTGGAGAAGGTGCAGAAGGTCCTTAGCCTGGAACACGCAATTGTGGCCCTGGAGAAGGTGCAGAAGGTCCTTAGCCTGGAACACGCAGATGTGGCCCTGGAGTAGGTGCAGAAGGTCCTTAGCCTGGAACACGCAGATGTGGCCCTGGAGAAGGTGTAGAAGGTCCTAAGCCTGGAACATGCAGATGTGGCCCTAGAGAAGGTGCAGAAGGTCCTTAGCCTGGAACCTGCAGATGTGGCCCTGGAGAAGGTGCAGAAGGTCCTTATCCTGGAACATGCAGATGTGGCCCTGGAGTAGGTGCATAAGGTCCTTAGCCTGGAACATGCAGATGTGGCCCTGGAGTAGGTGCAGAAGGTCCTTAGCTTGGAACACGCAGATGTGGCCCTGGAGTGGGTCCAGAAGGTCCTTAGCCTGGAACACACAGATGGGGCCTTGGAGTAGGTGCAGAAGGTCCTTACCCTGGAACATGCAAATGTGGCCCTGGAGTAGGTGCAGAAGTTCCTTAGCCTGGAACACACAGATGGGGCCCTGGAGTAGGTGCCGAAGGTCCTTAGTCTGGAACACGCAAGCAAAAGTAACTAGCTAAATCTTGTTACAAATATCTGTGTATCTTCTGCCTCTCTGGGCAAGACACTCAGAACTTGGTCAGTCCGCTTTGTCTTGCTAGGTTGGAGACTCAGGACGTGCTACATCTGTTGTTGTCTTGCTGGACAAAGGCACTAAACGTAGAATATCTCTTTACACGACCAAGACTCATACATGGATGATCTGTATGTTCCTGTGGCTCAGTGGTTAGAGCATTGCATTAGCAGCGCAAAGGTTGTGGGTTCGATTCCCAGGGAACACACATACTGACAAAAAAATGTAAAGCCTGAATGCACTGTAAGTCGCTTTGGATAAAAGCGTCTGCTAAATGCATAAAAATGTAAATATGTAAAAAAATCTGTTTCTATTTCCCACCATGCATTCCGGAGACTCAGAACAAGGAGTTTCTCTTGGGAGGTACCTTTATCTATTTACGATAAGGAGGGGATTACAATCTGGCGCTTCTCCATTTCCGAGCTGTGATTGTTTCAATCAGAGCGAGGGACACGGTGTGGCCCCACACGTCTTTCCTCCTGGGGAACTTATTTGCATAGCAAATAAACACACATTCAGAAAAGTGTCACAAAAATTTTACTGGTAAATTTTTCACTTACCAAACCAACCAGAATACCTTTGGCAATGTTACGTACACATTAGGTCCAAACATGATGGAAGAAGATTGAAGTGTCATGCATGTATTCATTTGTCCATCTGTTTGTGTAAGATGTTGCACTATACATCGCTGTCACTGAGAATACTTATTTCTCTGAATAAGTAAGAGATGTGTGTATTGTAGTTTGCATAAGTTTAAGGTTTGAGAACATTGTTATAAATGGGTTTGGATGGATTTATGTGATATCTCTTTGTTTCACCCACTGCTGCTGCATCCAGAGGTCCTAAGGAATTGTTATGGCCGTCACAGGCCAAAACCTGAGAGATCAGTCAGCTGGTGGGTGAAGGGCAGAAACTGCATTTTGACCAATAGGAAGTCCTGTCCTTCCCGGGCTTTGTACCAAAATTATTGTTCTTGCCCTCTAATAGGTGTCTGGCTGTTGTCCTGGCATCTTTATCTGACAGCGTTGGACAGTTTGCTTATATTAGTCCACCAAGATCCCATCAAAATGTAGCAAACCTTTGTCCACTATTGTGGTCAGAGAGGTGTTCTGCCATAAATTGGGCCCTGGAATGTGCTGTCCACTACAAGCATATTTGAGAGATTACCATAAGATCACATTTAAGATGGTTTCTGCGTAACATTTTATAAATGAGGCCCAAGATCTTAGAATACAAATTTCATATAAGTACACTGTTTCTCCATCCTCCACAGTCAAAACCTTGTCAAATGTCTTTATTCTTAGGAAATGCTCTGATTTAACTTTTCCAATCTCTAAGCTCCGTGGACATGCACAACTTTGTTTTATGATAGAGAGAAATTCCCAGAGAAACGTCCGCCTTCAAAAATTCCATTGAACCTGTCGAGTGGAGGGGCTTCACGGCTCTGCTGGTGTCTTGAGCTCTTAATTGGGGAGAGTTAGTAACCCTCCAGAGCCCAGTGAAACTCTTTCACACCACTGTATTGCCACAGCTGTTGCAGAATGGCTGGGAAAACTCCCTTGGAAGTTGAATGGACTGAACATTCCATCGCTGTTCCTAATATAGGTGCTGAAAACATTCTTTGACGTGAACAATTTTCTTATGAAATATTCAATGTCTTGTGATAAATGAGGTACTCTATAGGGCAACAATGAATGGACAATACTACAAAGGTCCTGGGGCCTCATTTATAAAGCATCCTGATCACTGATCACAGTATGAGTAAAAGAGGCAGCAGGTGCACCGCATTAATTCATGCTTTCGCTGTGGAGCTCTGCTCTGTTCAGGAGGACTCTTGAGGTGAGAACATAGGAGGAAATGGGTTCAACACGCAGGCTATAGAACCTAGCGAACATATTGGGAGTCGCCCAACCCGCAGGTCTACAGATGTCTGCTAGCGAGGCCCCACGAGCCAGCGCCCATGACGATGAAACACCCTAAGTGTAGTGAGCACGCAACCTGAGCGGGGAGGGCACAGCTTGTGCTTCATAGGCCAAGGTGATGGAATTTTTGCTTGAATGAAAAAACAGCTACGCTAATTATGTCTCTATTTGTTTCTCTGTTTCTGCTACAGGATTAACATCCCGTGGTAACTAAGAATTACACAATATTCTGTCTGGATCCAACCCTTAAATGATCTGAGATGACCAAACACCTGAGAAGAGATGATGCCAACACCTCAGAGGAAGCCAACCCTCAGACAGTATAAAGAATTAAACAAATTTTGCCATAAGTTAAATATATTAAGTTTCTGCAATATATAAATCTATTGCAGAAACGTAATTTCCTGTAAAGCTGCTTTACAACGATTGTTTCGTAAAAAGTGCTATACAAATAATCTTGAATTGAATTGAATCCACTATCCAGTGGGCCATCCTCTGCTTGGAGACAGCCTTCCCCTTCTGCTGTCCTCCGTAACAGACAAAGAACTGTTCTGAGGTCCTAAAGCTTTGAGTGCTATACACGTACTGTCGCAGTGTGTGTTTAGGGATTCGTCGACCGAAAATGCCTGCAGGTCCCCCCACCCTCTTGATCGAGCCAATGCAGTCAGGAGTAGGGTTTTCAAAGAGAGAAACTTCAACTCAACTGACTGCAAAGGTTCAAAATGGTCAGTTTGTAGGGCTCTAAGCACCAATGCCAAATCCCAAGAGGGTAGGGAGGAAAGCCTAGGAGGATTTAACCTCCTGGCCCCCCCTAAGAAACCTGACGACCAGATTGTGCTTCCCAGCCGATTTCCCCTCTATGGGGTCATGGTGGGCGGAAATAGCAGCAACGTAAACCTTAAGGGTGGAGGGGGACAGCCTACACTCCAACCCTTGGTGCAGGAAGGATAGCAGAGCTCTGATTGAACATCTCTGGGGATCCTCACGGTGAGAGGAACACCATTTGACAAACAGGTTCCACCTCAGCGCAGAGGCCCGCCTTGTGGACGGTGCTCGTGCTGAAGCGATAGTGAGAGCTACCTCCTGGGGCAGGCCACCTAGAACCTCCACGTCCCGTTCAGGGACCACACATGGAGTTTCCACAAGTCTGTATGCGGGTGCCAGAGGGTGACCCGACTCTGAGAAAGCAAATCCTTCCTCAGAGGAATCGGCCAGGGAGGGGCTGTTGCGAGGAGCATGAGTTCCGGAAACCAGGTCCTGTTGGCCCAATATGAAGCCACTAACAGGACCTGCTCCTCGTCCTCCCTGATCTTGCACAGTGTCTGTGCTAGCAGGCTCACTGGGGGAAACGCATATTTGCACAGGTCCCGGGGCTAGCTGTATGTCAGTGCATCCATGCTGAGCGTTGCCTCGGATAGGGAGTAGAACCACTGGCAGTGGGTGATTTCCGGTGGGGCAGCACGGTGGAACACAGGGACCCGGCCCAGGGCCTGTGATGGCCTGTGACGGCAGGAGGCAGGGTCTGGGTGTGATGTGTAACACTCACCTGATTTCTCCTTGTGTGGGAGGAAACGCAAGAACCCGGCTTGAGGCTTGTGACAGATGATGATCATAAGATCAAATTTTGGATGATTTCTGTGCAACATTTTATAAATGAGGCCCCTGGATTGGGAACTTCTGACCTAGACGGTTTTGCTGTGGTGAAAAGTGTTTAGATTGGGGAGGCTTAATTTCTAGCGATTATCGACAATTTGATTGCACAAATACTATTTAAACAAAAATAAGCTAGACAATGACATCTCTGAATTCAATAATGAAATGCCTTTAACTGAAAATGTAGTGTTTAATCTTATTAGTATACATTACTGACACTCTATTCTCCAATTTGATACTGTTAAGTGCTTTGACAGAATCTGTATTGTTAAAAGCGCTATATAAATAAAGTAGACTTGACTTGACTAGATTGAAAAAACTAAACTGCATATAAAGATGTCATATAGATTATTCTAATATGTGACCCTGGAGCACAAAACTAGTCATAAGTAGCATGGGTATATTTGTAGCAATAGCCAACAATACATTGTATGGGTCAAAATAATTTTCTTTTTATGCCAAAAATCATTAGGATATGAAGTAAAGATCATGTTCTATAAAGATGTTTTGTAAATTTCCTACTGTAAAAATATTTTAAATCCTATGTTTTGATTAGTAATATGCCTGGCTTCAATTGGACAGCTTTAAAGGCAAATTTATCAAGAAAATGTTCACCCTTAGATTGCATATATTCAAATAGTTGTATCTCGACCAAATATTGCCCTATCCTATTTTAGCTTTCAGATTATGTATAAATATACATTTAGAAAAATTGACCCTTATGACTGGTTTTGTGGTCCAGGGTCTCATGTGGTCCTTAATTTCAAATGGGCATTGAAATAAAACGAATGAAAGAGGAATAGATCAAATTGAATCTAAATGCACCATTCCAGAGAAATTATTTCGGTTTTGGGATTGGAACTAAAATCTGTGAGACAGTAGCAGATAGCAGGAGCAGAGTTGCCCATCCCTGACAGTGCAACCAGTGTTTTGGTCAGCAAAACCGCACCAGCATGATCACAAAAAAGAGAAATATAGAATTAGTCATATAAACAATGGTTTTCAGTGTCAACAATGAATATACACACCTAATAATAATTTTGTCACTGCTTCAAAATTGAATAGCTTGTGTAGTCCTTTTATCTTTTGCCAACTTCACTATCTATTCTACTAAACTTGAAATGTATTGTTTGGGGGCCTTAAAACAGGTCTTCAAGCCCATTGATGTTCAATTCATGAAGATGACTTGTGGAATCACCTCTAGCCCCTTTCAGTCTTTAAGGCAGCAGACTCCTTTATAGTGCAGAAACAACCATTTTTCTATTGTTCTCTATAGGGAAACACAACTGTGAGTGGGTCAGGCATCAAATAAATCAGTGCCAGCTTTATATTAGTACATTATTTAAATAATTTCAAGGACATCTTGACTTATGTAAAAAAAAACACAACCCAAAACACAGCAACAAAAATACTGTACATACAGTGCCCTACAAAAGTATTGGAACAGTAAAGACAAAATTGCTCTGTTGGCTGTGGAGTCTAGACATTTACAAATATGATTAAAAGATGAATATGAGACAAAACTAAAGAATGTTACATTTTATTATTTGGTGATTCAACACATAGATATTTTACCAGCTAAGAAGTTCAGCACTTTTAGAGTTTCATCCCCCGATCTGATGTGAGCATAAGTATTGGGACAGTTGCCTCACAGGTCTTTCTAAGTGATCAGCTGTGTCCTGTTGCATTAATTCTTCAGGTATTAAAAGCAGGGAATGTGTCGTATCAGTTATATCCATTACTTCTGTATTCTGAATCTTGCATTCGATGATGACACACAAACCAGGATGAAGACGAGGGAGCTGACTTTGAGAGAAAAGCAAGCTATTTGGATGCTAAAAAAAAGCAGTCAACTAGAGCTCTAGCAAAAACAAAGGGCATGGAGAAATCAAGAGTTTGGAAACCACCAGCGACCACCAGCAACCAACAACGACCTGATCGGCTGAGAAAACAACAGTAGTTGATGACAAATAAAAAAAGCTGTGAAAATGAACCCTAAAAGACGTGTCTGTAAAATCGCCAACAACTTCCAGAAAGCTGGGGTGATGCTCTGACAATCTACTGTCCTCAGGAGACTTTGACACCGCATTACAGAGACTACACAGCAAGATGCAAGCCTCTGGCCAGCACCAGAAATAGAAAGGCAAGATTAGAGTTTGCTAAAAAGCACAAAGGTGAGCCAGAAGAGTTTTGGAACTGTGTTTATGACCGATGATACCTTTATCTAAGTAATGGGAAAGCAAAAGCATACAGCCTCATCTGTAAAGCATGGTGGAGGTAGTGTCATGGCATGGGCATACATGGCTGCCGCTGGAACAGGCCCTCTCAACTATACTGATGACTTAATGTATGATGACAGTAGCAGAATGAATTTGGAAGAGTACAACACCATCTTGCCTACCAATATTCAAGAAAATGCCACCAGATTCATTGGGAAGTGCTTCATATTGCATCAGGACAATGACCCAAAACACCCTGCCAGTTCAGTCAAGGAGTTTATAAGGGCAAAGACATGGAAAGTCTTAGATTGCCAAAGTCTATATCCAGATTTAAATCTGATTGAACATGAACTTCACCAGCTGAAGAGGAGAGTAAAGGCAGAAACAATTGGACTTGGCTGCATTAAAGGCTGGGAAAAGTATTTCAAAGGATGAGACCAAGAGTCTGGTGATGTCTATGTGTCACAGACTCACTGCTGTGATTGTGCAACTAAATCTTTAATATTTTATATCTGCCTTATATTCAACTGTCTCAATACACATGCTCACATCAATGAGTGGGATGAACTCTAAAAGTGCTGTTCTTTTTATTTGATAAAACATGTATGTGTTGAAACGGCTAATAATAAAATGTGACATTCTGTAGTCTTGTCTCATATTAATCTTTTAATCATATTTGCAAATGTTTTGACTCCACAGCCAACAGAGCAATTTTGTTTCACTTCTATTCATCAGAATGGTACCAGATAAGCTAAAGTTTCATCCTGCTGCATACCAAATTTCGAGTTTGGTGAACTCTAGCCTGTGAATTTGAATAGCAAACGTCAGACACTGGCTTTAAAACTAAAAGGTGCAGTGTTGCAGGGTCTAAAGTAATTTCGGTCACACTTTATATTGGGTGGCCTTGACTAATATGTACTTACATAAAAAATAATGACAATGTACTTATTGTGTTCATATTGTATTGCAAAACACCTTTGCAGCTATTGAGATGGGATATGGGTAAGGGGTTAGGTATGGGTTGGTTTAAGGGTGGGTTAAGGTGTAAGGGATGGGTCAACAGAGTAATTATAAATGCAATTACAGAAATTAATTACAGATGTAACTACATATAGGTATTTTTAAAAATATAAGTACAATGTAAAAACATATGTACACAATAAGTGCATTGTATCAAATTATTAATTTAAATGTAAGTACATAGTAGTTAATGTCACCAAATATAAAGTGGGGCCATAATATCTCATGTTCAAAGCCTGGTGCGATTGCAGCTTAAGAATGTATTACAAGTTGTGTAGAGTAATTGGTACTGAGACTATCCCTGTAGAGCAGGGGTGTCCAGTCCTGATGCTGGAGGGCCACTATCCTACAGAGGTCAACTCCAATCCTAAAGTAGACTGTAGTCTCAGGAGAGTAAGCTCCAGGGAGAAGCGTGTGATCTCGCGAGAACCAAGTTTTGTGTACAGCACAGGGAAACCATGTGAACAAGTAAATTGTATCTGTTTTGATTAAAATTGTGCATTTGTGTCAATACCCAGGATGTTGTTTTGCATTCTCCTCTGTGCATCCGCGTTCGTCACTCTCTCCCCGGATCTTACATTCGCCTTTCGCTACACCTACGTCACACGCTCGACCGCCTTGTTGTGAATGGACCTTCTTGAGAGACAGGAAGCTGCACATTTCAGTTTATAAAGTTTTAAGAATCTCAATTTTTCTTAAACTAACACATCGTTTCGCTTCAGAACATTTACACATTTATTTACACCCCGGAGCCGTGTGGCGTAGTTTTATGATGGATGCATACTTTTTTCAGATTCAGAAACAGGGGCACCATTCACTGCAATTATACAGATTGGAACAGACAGGACAATGTCGAATATAACTCTGAATGTGTTCGTCTGAAAGAGGAATGTCAGACACGCCTAGGATGCCCTGAGGGTGAGTAAATCTTGGGCTAATTTTCATTTCTGGGTTTACTATCCCTTTAAATAATGTAATGCTCTGCCCTCTATGTCAGGGCTCTGCCCTGGCAGCCTTGTCTGTGTTGTCTATGTTTAATGTTTCTTTGCTTGTCCTGTGCCTGAGCACATGGTTGTGTCTTTATTTGTGTTGGCCATGTGCCCCCTTTGTCCTGGCTCCTTGTTTCCAGTTTCCCTGCCCCCTTATTTAGTCCTAGTCTAGTCCTCCTTTACCTGATTGTCCACCTGATCCTCATGTGCTCTGCTCCTTTATATGGTGCTCCTTTTCCCTCTTGTCCTTGCTGGTTCGTTTGTGTACATTGAATGTGTTTGCGCCTAGCTATTATCTTTAGTCTAATTAGAGCTTTCTATTCAGCCTTTTGCATCCTATCTAGTTTTGTTTGTTATAGTCCAGTTCTAGGCTTGGTTTAGTTCTTTGTTTTTTGTTTGTAGTTCTAGCCATTTATTCCTAGCTTATTCCATTTGTTATCCCTTAAATTTCATAAGTTCCAGTTTATAGGTTCTAGTAATTATTTTACTGAAACCTGGCTTAAAACAAATGATTATTTTGGTCTAAATGAATCTACTCCACCAAGCTACTGTTATAAGCACGAGCCTCGTCAGACTGGTCGTGGCGGCGGTGTCGCAACAATATATAGTGATATTCTCAATGTTACTCAGAAAACAGGATACAGGTTTGACTCATTCGAATACTTATGCTCAATGTTAAACTGTCAGATAAGCAAAATAAATCTGTCCTATCTCTTGCTCTGGCTACTGTGTATAGACCGCCAGGGCCATATACAGATTTTCTAAAAGAATTTGCAGATTTCCTCTCAGACCTATTGGTTAATGTTGATAAAGCACTAATTGTTGGAGATTTTAAACATTCACGTTGATAATACAAATGATGCATTAGTTGCGTTTACTGACCTAATAAACTCTTTTGGTGTCAAGCAAAATGTCACCGCGCCCACGCATCGTTTTAATCATACGCTAGATTTAATAATATCGCATGGAATTGATCTAACTGATATAGATATCATACCTCAAAGTGATGATGTTACTGACCATTTCCTTGTATCGTGCATGCTGCATATTACTGATATTAACTATATGGCTCCGCGTTATCGCCCAGGCAGAATTATTATTCCAGCCACTAAAGACAGATTCACAAATAACCTGCCTGATTTATCTCAACTGCTCTGTGTACCCATAAATACAGATGAACTAGACACAATTACTAGCAACATGGGAACTATCTTCTCTAATACGTTAGAAACTGTTGCCCCCATCAAATTAAAAAAGGTTAGAGAAAAACATGCTGCGCCATGGTACAACAGTTATACGCATTCTCTCAAGAAAGAAACTCGTATTCTTGAGCGCAAATGGAGAAAAACTAACTTGGAAGTCTTTAGAATTGCGTGGAAAAACAGTATGTCAAGCTATAGACAGGCTCTAAAAACTGCAAGAACCGAGTATATCCGCAAACTCATAGATAATCACCAAAACAATCCAAGGTTTTTATTTAGCACAGTGGCTAGATTAACAAATAAACAGATGTCAACCGATCTAAATATTTCCTCACAGTTTAATAGTAATGACTTTATGAATTTCTTTACTGATAAAATAGATAATATCAGAAATACAATAACAAACGTAGATTCTACAGCATCTAGTACTTCAGCTTCATTCATTGCACCCAAAGAAAAACTTCATTGCTTTACAACTATAGGACAGGATGAGCTAAATAAACTTATAACTACATCTAAACCAACAGCATGTTTATTAGATCCTGTACCCACTAAACTATTGAAAGAGTTGTTACCTGTTGCAGAAGAACTGCTTCTCAATATTATTAACTCCTCGTTATCTTTAGGTCACGTCCCAAAACCATTTAAGCTGGCAGTTATTAAGCCTCTTATTAAGAAACCAAAATTAGATCCTTGTGAACTGGCAAATTACAGAAAAATTGATATCTATGAAGAATTTCAGTCAGGTTTCAGGCCCGCCATAGCACAGAAACTGCACTTGTTAAAATTACAAATGACTTGCTTCTTGCGTCAGACAAAGGCTGCATCTCGTTGTTAGTTTTACTTGATCTTAGTGCTGCGTTCGACACTATAGATCATGACATACTGATAGATCGATTACAAAACTATACAGGTATTCAAGGGCAGGCTTTAAGATGGTTTAGATCCTACCTGTCCGATCGCTACCACTTTGTTTATTTAAACGGGGAGTCATCTCAATTATCACCAGTAAAGTATGGAGTACCACAAGGATCTGTCCTAGGTCCTCTATTATTTTCATTATATATGTTGCCCCTTGGTAATATTATTAGAAAATACAGGATTAGTTTCCATTGTTATGCTGATGACACTCAACTATATATCTCAACAAAACCAGATGAAACTTCTAAACTATCTAAGCTAACAGAGTGTGTTAAAAATATAAAAGATTGGATGACCAGTAATTTCTCCTATTAAATTCAGATAAGACCGAGATATTACTTATTGGACCTAAAAACAGTACACAGAATCTCTTGGATTACAATTTGCAACTAGACGGATGTACTGTTACTTCCTCTACAGTAAAAAATCTGGGTGTTATACTAGACAGCAACCTATCTTTTGAAAATCATATTTCCAATGTTACAAAAACAGCATTCTTCCATCTTAGAAACATTTCCAAGCTACGGAACATGTTAAGTGTTTCTGATGCAGAAAAGTTAGTTCATGCATTCATGACCTCTAGACTGGACTATTGTAATGCACTGCTAGGTGGTTGTCCTGCATCTTCAATAAACAAGCTACAGATAGTACAAAATGCTGCGGCTAGAGTCCTTACCAGGTCAAGAAAATATGACCATATTACTCCAATTTTACAGTCTCTGCACTGGCTACCTATTAAGTTTCGTATCAGTTACAAAATATTATTACTTGCCTATAAGGCCCTAATTGATTTAGCTCCTGCGTACCTAACTAATCTTCTATCACGCTACAATCCAACCCGCTCCCTAAGGTCGCAAAACTCTGGACTCTTGGTAGTACCTAGGATAGCAAAGTCCACAAAAGGAGGTAGAACTTTTTCATATCTGGCTCCTAAACTCTGGAATAGCCTTCCTGATAACGTTCGGGTTCAGACACACTCTCTCTGTTTAAATCTAGATTAAAGACGCATCTCTTTAGCCAAGCATTCATATAATGCATCTCACAATCTTGTACTGCCAGTCTATCTGAACAAATGCACATTATTATGCTTTAGCTTGGGTTATACTGATAATTTCATCCAGGGTTATTCCTGGATGGAACAACTGCTACGCTAATTGTCTTACTGCTTCTATGTTTTAACATCCCGTGGTAGCTAGGAACTACACAAGCTTCAGTCTGGATCCAACCCTTAAACGATCTGAGATGACCGAACACCTGAGAAGAGACGATGACAACCCCTCCGAGGACCTCAGAGGAAGCCAACCATCAGCGATTATACTGACTTAACCAAAGTCTGCCATAAATGGAGGATCAGCACCTGGAGACAACCTCTACAGCCCCTACAGCCCTGAACGTCAGTGGAGTCTAGGACACATAGATGAGCTCCAGAGACAGATCTCCAGTGAGGACCTCGTCACCTAGACATCCATCGGGGAAAGACCCCTGGAACCAGTGGACCACTTACACTCTGACTCTGCTGCAGTTGGAACAAACTACTGATTCGTCTGGCCGGAGGGGAACTGGCCCCCCGACTGAGCCTGGTTTCTCCCAAGGTTTTTTCTCCATTCTGTCACCGATGGAGTTTTCGTTCCTTGCCGCTGTCGCCTCTGGCTTGCTTAGTTGGGGACACTTCATTTCCAGCACAATCATCGACTTGATTGCACATATTATTTAAACTGAATTAAATTCATGTATTGATCTTATGAATTAGCAAATTTTACAACACCAGTAGTTTTTAATTACCTGTTAAAGTTTTATATGGTAATATTATGCAACACACTGATCTTTTAACAATGCATTGGTGCAAAAATGCACACCTTTTGGACCAATTTCACAACATGATTTATTGATTGCCACCAATACTGCCAAAACAAAATACTGATTTTGTGCTCTTTTTACTGTACCAATATTTTAAACTAGCCTTTGAACTTAGCTTTATTGCTTGGTAAAAAAAAAAATCCTTCCCTTGCCAAATCACTGACAGAACCTATTGATCTAATGGCATTATTGAGTGCTCCAAATGCAAACTTTGCATGAAACAATGAGAGGCAGCAATTGACAGTGCTTTGGTCCAATGGCATACAGCCAAATTCAGAATGACAGGACTCTTGCCCAATGATGATGGGGACCTAGTGGGGGCGGCAATCATATTTCAGGGTGGCCATGCCACACTTTATCACAACCCTGCTAAAATGTAGCGCCAGTATATGCGCTCATCGGCGCCCCCTCAGCTGGTTGCGCCCTAGGCAATTGCCTAGATGCCTAGAAACGGTACTGGCCAGAAATATGGTCTATGATTAACACAAACTCAAGATATTTTCAAGTTTTATTCTATGACATAAAATACATCAGTAATACTCTACTCTTGATTTTTTAAAGCTTTTATGTGTCTTGGAAAAGGCGGTTGCTAACAAGTGTCTAAATGGGACTACAGAGGTTATGAGGGAAATGAATCACCATCATCACACAAATTAAATTAATGTACCTTCTTTTTTAATTTTAGTGTTCTGTTTAGAATTCTGTTTTATTCTGCAAGTGCGTATGCTGTTTTCCATTTGCCTGCTTTGCTTGCCATTAATGAACCTGCGTGAGGGTGTGTTTTTGTAATTACAGTGGTTAAATAGGCCTATTTCTCTCACAAGCACTTATCATCAGAAGCATGCCATGTACTTAGAGCATCTGTGCTGGAGGGCTAGCCTGCTGGACAACATAGTGACGTTTAGAGTGTCCACTGAGGAAGAACAGCTTTGAAAGTCTAATGAAATCTCATGACCTACAATTCCCTAAATTATAGACATTACTGTTGTATTTTCTCTTTCGGGAGACGGACATCTCTTGGTCTCTTGTTTTGTATCCCTTCCACAGCCAGGAAAGGGGCTGTGTCTTTACCCACTTTAATGGACGTTTCTGCTATTTTATGACTTGCTCTTATCATCTGATCATGGTTGCATCTTTCCATTAGAGTTATTAGACCTTAGTGCTGCCTTTAATACCATTAAGCACAACATTCTGTTGGATGGGCTCGAAAATTACATTGGCATTGTGGAATCGCATCGGCATGGTTAAAAACGTACTTCCCATTATTAGTTTGTAAGTTAAGAGGTGTCATATCGTTTACAAGTTTGGTATGGAGTACTGCAAGGCTCAATTCTAGGACCGTTGCTTTTCACCCTGTACATGCAACCACTGGGTGATACCATTAAGAAAAATCGAGTCAGTTTTAACTGTATTACTTAGCTCTATATTTATGTGAGGCCAGACAAAACGTACCATGGTTACTATAGTTAAACTATGATAACAACAAATTAACCATGGTTTTGCTACATTATAACCATAGTGTATGACCAATGATATTTATAGTAAAACTGCGGTTATGCACATGGTAGTCAATATGCAAAAATCTATAATTACTACACTTTTAATTTAAAACCATGGTTAATTTACATAAGGGTGCTAACCAAACAATTGATGGACCAATGGGGTTCGTTACCCATATTCTTCAAAATATCTTATTTTATGTTTTCATGTTCTTAGTGGCACCACCAGCAGTCAAAAAAAAAAAAACACTGGTGACCATTTATGCTGGGGTGCATTCTTTTGTGCTTCAAAATATCATCTTTAATTCAGTGTGCTTAATTGGAATTGCTTTTAATTGGAATTTCTTCAAGTCGTAGCCCTTGAGTCATCACGTGTCTGGATATATATGGCACAAATCACAGAAAACAGCACTCCTTTCATTCTACTTGACCATTTCAACATCCAGATTGACGCTCCAAAGCCACCTCAACATCGCATGCTTCCTTTGTCATCGCTGCTCTGCTGATTTGTCATATTCCCACGGTCTAATCTTTGCATCAGTTAAATGTTCCTTCAAGCTGGATATCTACCCATCAGAACTTCATAACTGAATTACATGTAAAAACTCGCCAACAGTTAAAACTCGTACTTCCAGAATGGTGATTTCTGGGCCAAACAAAGAAAAGTATGTGATGATTCATACTGTCTGCATTGTTCGGCTCTGTAGATATAACATGCACTCACTTGTACTTGAGATATGTTTGTAATTCCAGTAGCTTTTGGGTATCTAGTATATTTTAGTCTAAAATGTTACACTAGAGTGGTATCAGAAGACTATGTAAATCATCTGCTGACTGATGATTGTGTATCAGTGCTATATAAGTCTGAACACATTAAACATTTGAATTCATAATTTTGTCAGATCTTCTTGTATGAAAATATTGCAATGAATTAACAGAAATGTATGTTGATTTCAACCACAAAATAACATTACACAGATACCTACTATAATTTATAACTATACTAATCAACTTTCTATCAAAATGTATGGTCTGTTTAACAATTAAGTTCACAGTTTCAAGTATATATTTTTTACACCGTTACATTATACAGTAGAGCCTTATTATATTTTGACAGCCTGTCAAAAATGTAGTCTCACTGCAGTAACATGAACATGGAGATATAAAATATATAATTTACTGCTGAATATTATTGCTATGTATCTAGAAACAGAGATAATACAGAACACATGACACATATCTGTACATAGATAGATTTGTGTCTCCATCTAGTGTTGAGACGGATGAAGAAGAAGCACTACACTGAAGAAAACAGCAATGAAAAGGGATTTCATTTGAAAGACAGGATCTTATGAATTATATCCATACTACAAGGTGTAAAAGTGTCATTTATTTCAAGTTTATTAGGCAACGTCATCTGAACACTGACTACACGGATGAAATACTCACATTTGAATGCAAAGAAATTGAAACAAATATTAAAAATGATGTTTAATGTTGGCTTCTGTTGGGTTTTCTGTATTTGTGCTAAACTGTAACTGAATTTATGGGGTGGGGGGGGCACAGATTGTTTTCCACACACAACAATCTGTGTGGAAAAAGTGATTGCCTCTTATGAACTGGTAATAAAAAATATACAAATCCTACTTTATTATTAATTATAATTTACAGTGTTGGAAGTTACTCTAAAAAAAATTGAGTTACTAACAAGTTACTCTAAAAAAGTAATTCATTTCTAATTCCATCTTCAATGGTGTAATTAGATTACTGTACAAATTACTCTCTCCAAAGCGTATTTAATTACTTATTACTTTATAAATCCTATATCAACCTCGACAAGTTAATGATACGAGGATAGACATGAAACGCTTCTTTTAATTATTTCAAATAAAAAGTTTATGTAGTTAATTATTTATGCATTTAGCAGATGCTTTTATGCAAAGCGACTTAAGTGCATAGGCATAATTTTTTGTCATTGTGTGTTCCCTGGGAATCGAACCCACAACCTTTGCGCTGCTAACGCAATGCTCTACACTGAGCCACAGGAACAATTAATTTATTAATTAACTACATAAATTATTCTGGCCACACTTTAAATTAGAGTCCAATTCTCACTATTAACTATGACTTTTACCTCAATATACTAATAATTAGTAAAGTATTTTCAAGTAATAATAAACTGCCAGTATCTAGTAATATTCATGCTAATCACCAACTAGTTAATAGTGAGAATTGGACACTAAAGTGTTAACAATATTCTTATTAATGCACCAAAGTATTTAAAGTGAGACGCGTGCATAAAAAGCATGCATTTTAAGGTTAAATCTACTATTGTATTGTATTGCATTTTATATAAATGTTTTACAGCCTATATACAGTATTAAGTTCAATTACATAAAAAGTAACTGTAAATAAATTACAGAAAATCAAGAGTAATCCCTTCCTTTACTTTTTCCAAGGGAAAAGTAATTTACAGTAACTAATTACACCCAACACTGATAATTGACAAAATAAATGGCATAAAAACATAGCCAATCGTGCATTTCAGTGTGTTTATAGTAGGAAACGACAAGTGTCCAATCCTGCTTTTAAAAAAACCTTCTGTAGACGTTTTGGTCTTGAAAACACTTTAAAATAAATTCCATTTGTTAACATTAGTCATCTATATTAATTAACATGAACAATGAAAACAGTATCTGATAATATTATTTAATATTACTCAATGAACAGTTTGTTTACATTAACACATCTTCACCTTGGAATTATGAGGCTCTTTTTGTCATTTTTAGTCAAAATTGAGTTATTCACATATTCTTACTCTGTGACAACTTATTTACATCATGTGATTTTTTGTGTGTACATTATGGGACTGATGTATGAAGGAGATTTGTTCCCCATATCACTATATAGAATGCAAAAACATTGAAGCTCAATATCTCAAAACGGCTCAGAATGCAGACAGAACCTTATAATTCCAAAAGTGACGAGAGGTTAACCAAGATTCCAAAAACAGTAACAAGTGTAAACATCATTGTTCATACATTAACTAATATTAAACTAATGGGACCTTATTGTCAAGTGTTAGGCCTTTTGCATAGGATATCAAGGATAGATATTAAAACACATGAATACATATCCTGCATGTTTAAGTGTCACGTCCACATAAAGATTATGTTTCCACATAACATGAAAATAGCCCTTACACATCACTTTTGATGATGTTTTCCTCTTGAAATGCACCCATCATCCACATAATAACTGTATTTGAGTTTCAGTCAGTGAAGACTTCTCTCCAGAACTGCGTGACCGTAAAGTTTGTGTTCCTGTGAATCAGCAGCCCCAGCGCTCGGGCTTCTCGTCTGGACTGCTCATAACTAGCTCTCCATGTCTGCCGAGGAGACCAGCTGCTTCTCAGTGCAAACTCAAACCCTTTTGGAGGAGGGCATGTGAGGTGGCTTTCTTCAGCTCGCCAGACTTTAGACGGGAGTTTCTGTCACAGAGCGAGTAAAAGAGAGGCGGTTACCAATATTGGTAACACTTTAGATTAGGGAACACTATCTAGTTGCTTACTAGTATACATATTACTAGCATACTGGCTGTTTATTAGTACGAGCTACATGTCATGGAATTACGTGATTTAATTACAGTGACTGTAATCAGTTAGCTGAGGAAAAATGTGTAATTAAATTACAGTTACTTATGAAAATGTTAATGACTACAAAGTGGGTTACATCTGAATATTTAGTTTAGGACACAGAACATGCTTCTGTTTTATTTCGTATTTGTGTTTATGCATATGCTTTATTTTTTAAGATTAGCTGTTAGATGCCAGTGTTTCCTGTCATAACTATGCAAAGATTTGATTTAAAAAAAAACATCATAACTATTAAACTATTCCTTGTTATGATTTTAAATCTGTAAAATACCTTAAACCTTTAATAAAGCAATAAACCCCAAGAAGCTCGTGCATAACAACACCACTTAGCTGTTATAAATTCACTGTAAACCACGGCTTCCCAGGGCTTATTGCTTTTATAAAACAATCATTGCATATACTTATTAAAGTTTCACAAAATAAAACAGAGCAAATAAGTGTAATGATATTAATAAAAACAGTTTTTCCACCAAACAATGTAGTTGTGGTTGGAACAAAGTGGTTGCCGAGCAACAAAGAAAGTAAACAAAGGTTGACTCAACCAATCAGAATTGAGCATTCATTTTAATAAATTAAAATATAATAATCTTAATTCAAGTGATGGAGGATTTTGAAAGTCAGTAATCAGTGTTGAGCTTAACCCGGCCTGCTTTCCATATTTGAAAATGATTATCAGTTGAAAACATTAGAAAAGTAATCAAATGTAATCCGGTACATTACTTTATTAAAGTAACTGAAATAGTTACACGACTTATTAGATTTTAAATAGGATAACTTGTAATCATTCCTCTATTACTCTTCCCAACACTGCTTAATGATAGTTTTCATGTGACGTCACACTCTTATAGGAGCGCCCAGTGTTGCCAACTTAGTGACTTTGTCGCTAGATTTAGCGACTTTTCAGACCCCCCTAGCGACTATTTTCCCAAAAAGCGACTGGTGACAAATCTAGTGACTTCTTGGACAAACTTTTGCGAGTCTCTGTGATCGTTGGTACTGCCGCAACGGCGCGAGATCAGCACACACGCAGCTCTTTCTCTGCATCTGCTCTGTTCAGTGAGCATCTGAGAGGAGCAGCCCGTTCAGTTAAAACAGATATTATTGCTTCTCTAAGTTTACATGCCGAAATCACAGCACAGGAATTGTCTTTGTCTTGTCTTGTATTTGTGTGTATTATTTAATTTCATCAGACGACGGCTCAATAAAATGATAAATTATGATTTTTGTGCAGACTAGACTTCTTGGAAGGGAGAGCTAGTTATGTATTCTTAAAGGGATGTGTTTCATATTTCATATTTATCCCGTTGGCTGACAACAGAAACAGTAAAATATATAAAGCAAAACAGTTTTATTGAGAATTTGGCTGCATTAAAATACAGTATGAGCACAGAGAGACTGTAAAAGGCAATACGACGCAATGACGTCATTAATATGCTAATTATGCATATGACGTCATCTAGCGACTTTTCAAACTGGCTTTAGCTACTTTCCATCGAAAGAAGTTGGCAACACTGGGAACGCCCACCTGGAGGGCAAAACCAAGCGTTGCTCCACTGACTGCCAGCTATTTTAACACAGATTGCTTCAAGTAGTAATGTAGTAAAACATAGATATTAAAAGACGAGATTCAGTGGACACATTATTGATGATGTAGATTTTGTACAGGCAAACAGATGAACCCAGAATATAAACACAATGTGCAAAGATTCACATTAAATGGCTTCCCATAGAAAACCATTAGAAGGAAAACACTGACCCGTTCATATTCCGGCCTCATCTGCTCGCCTGTGTAAACTATGCAGCATTAATACGGCGAATACTCAATTTGATCTTTTAATATTGCTGTTATAAATATATTAAGGCACTTTAAGTGTTTTGTCACACTGTTTATGATTTAAATATTGCCGCGGATGCTTAATATAGATTGCAAATGGTCAAAACTTGCATTTTGTTCAGAAATGCCTTTGTTTTATTCTTTTGAGAGGTAATTTGAATATTTGTGGCTGTGAAACAGATGAAAAATGGACAGGCTTGTCCTGCAGTGCTATGGATGTTTTGCCCTCCAAGTCTTTGAGCCGGTCACGTGACTGAAAACTATGAATAAAGCACGTCTTATTCTGAATTAACATATTCTAGATCCCCATCCCACCCAACACCCATCATAACTCCTACAGCAACTATGTGACTGTCAAGATGGCGCCGAGGATGGCAGCCCGTGTTGCGTGCTCCGGGAAAACTTTGCATTTTTTCGTATGTTTTATTTGTTTTTTTGTTGTTTTACGTGTTAGATGTGGTTAGTATAACTGTCTACGATAGAGACACGCTTTTGAACATTGGTTCCTCCGTCGCGCAACGCAAACCAGACTTTGAGTTTTTGAATGCCGGTGGACTGTTCACAGACACGGCATCTGAGCCCTTTGTGTGGGTTGCGAAATCGAGGAGACGCCGCCGACGCCGAAAAAGAGCTGGCGTTCTCGTCAGACTGAGACGCCGAGCTTTCCGACCTCCTCTTCCAACCATTTTACTGGCCAACGTTCAGTCACTGGATAACAAACTCTGCGAACTGCGGGCGCGCATCTCATACCAACGAGAAACAAGGGACTGCTGCGTTATTTACCTCACAGAAACCTGGATGTCTGCTATTGTTCCAGACTCAGCCATCGAGCTCACGGGCTTCTCCGTGCACCGCTCGGACAGAACAAAGGAGCTCACAGGGAAAAGCAGAGGTGGAGGTGTTTGTTTCTATATTAACAACTTGTGGTGTGATGAAAGGAACATACTCTCTATTAAATCCTTCTGCTCCCCTGATCTGGAATTTCATATGCTTCTGTGTCGACCATTCTGGCTACCGAGAGAATTTACAGCCATCATAATCACGGCTGTTTACATTCCTCCTCAAGCCAACACAGACCAGGCACTCAGGGAACTGTACAGGAATATAAGTGAGCAGGAAACCGCGCACCCAGATGCAGCTTTTATTATCACGGGGGACTTTAACAAGCCAACTTCAGAACAATAGCTCCAAAATACTTTCAACACGTCACCATCAACAGGCGTGGAGATCGTACACTCGACCATTGTTACTCCCCCTTCCGGGACTCCGTTCTGCTCCTGCCTGCTTATAGGCAGAAACTGAAGCGTGAAGCACCCGCCCTCAGGACAGTCCAGTGCTGGTCGGACCAATCGGACGCTATACTACAGGACTGTTTTGATCACGTGGACTGGGACATGTTCCGGGCAGCGTCTGATGACGACATAGAGGCGTATTCAGATACGGTCACGTGTTTCATCAGGAAGTGTATAGATGATGTAGTTCCGACCAAAACAATCCGTATCTACCCCAACCAAAAACCGTGGATTAACAGCGATGTTCGATCAGCCTTGTCAGCGCGGACATCTGCCTTTAAATCCGGAAACACTGACGATCGGAAACAAGCCAGTTACGATCTCAGGAGATCCATCAAAGTAGCCAAACGAACATATAAAAACAGAGTTGAAGAACATTTCAACAACAATAACCCAAGAAGCATGTGGTAGGGCATTAACAACATCACAGGCTTTAAAGGGAATAAACCAGCTACTGTGAACCACCTCTCACTCAACATCGACAAGACCAAGGAGCTGGTGGTGGATTACAGAGACAGAGCAGAGAACACACACCCATCACCATCGACAAGACACCTGTGGAGCGGGTGAGCAGCTTTAAGTTCCTCGGCGTTCACATCACCGAGGATCTCACATGGTCTGCTCACACAGATGCAGTGCTGAAGAAGGCACATCAGCGTCTCTTCTTCCTGAGACGGCTGAGGAAGTTTGGAACGAGCCCCAGAATCCTCAGGTCCTTCTACACCTGCACTGTGGAGAGCATCCTGACCGGCTGTATCACCGCCTGGTTTGGAAACAGCACCGCTGGCAACCGCAGGCTCTGCAAAGGGTCGTGTGAACTGCCTGCCACATTGTTGGAGGTGAGCTTCCCTCCCTCCAGGATATCTACACCAGGCGGTGTACAAGGAAAGCCCGGAGGATTATCAAAGACTCCAGCCACCCGTCCCACAGACTGCTCTCTCTGTTGCCCTCAGGGCGACGTTTCCGCAGCATCCGATCCCGCACTAGCCGACTGAGGGACAGCTTTTTCCCTCAGGCTATCAGGCTAATGAACAGTCAGAAATAACTCACCTACATCACACTCCCACTCACACAACATGCCATGCACTGCACTTTAACACAGTTCTACCGGACTACACGCACACACTGCACTAACACAGCCTATCTGCTATCACTGGACACCATACAAAAGCACATCCACGACACTGCATATGCATAATCTGTTGCACCTTTGCACAACCATCTGCTGCTCAACCAATCTGCTGTTAATTTATAATCTGTTGCACCTTCACATTATTACTATGTATAGACTACATAATGTATAGATAGTGTACATAATGTAGATGTGCACATACGGTGTATAATTTGTAGTTGATAATTAAGTATGTCTTTATAGTACACTATGTGTACTGAGTATATGTATGTGTATTTTGCACATTGTCTTCTGTACAGTCTGTAAATATGTACTGTCCATATGTATATTGTTGTTTTTTGTTTTTGTTTTGTTTTGTTTTTTGCACTGTCTGGAGCACGCTCATAAGAATTTCACTCACCAAGGCACTTGTGCTGTGGTGATGTGACAATAAAAGTGATTTGATTTGATTTGAACTATTATAAGCAGTAATTAATTAGAGGAGTTTATTGATGAGTTAATAGTGAATGTGTGTTCCCATAAGAAGTCTAGTGAAATCCTCATTTCATCATCTGACAATCCCACAAAAGACTCAGCAATATATGTATGTTTACATGCTCATGCACTACCACAAATCATTTTGTACTGTTCCTCAGCTAGCTGCTTGACTCACAATGTTTCTCTCTGCACATGTACAGTATTTATGTGAAGCATTCGCATAGTTTGTATTTTTTATCTTTATCTTTAGTTGTATAGGTAAAACAATATATATAGTATACTTAGTCAAAATCTGTCAGTAGGTTAGTTCGTGTATAGGTTTATAGTGTTTTACTTCATTGTTGTATGTCTGTATTTATGTAGCACCCGTGGACCCGTGAGGCACGACATTTCGTTCCACTGTATGTCCCCACATGTAGCGGAATGACAATAAAGCTCAACTTGAACTTGACTTGATTACCTTCTCCTGCCGGTGGATATTCTCCCAGACTCTGTTGCACACCATGCACTCGAAGGCATCGATGAAGTTATCCTGACCCATGTCCTGAACACCCCACGGACGCTCCTTCAGCTCGGTCACCAGCATGACGTTCGATATTTCCCGCTTGTGCTTCCACTCCAGATACTTCAGATACTCCCAGTCATCCTCGTCCAAGCTCTTTAAATACCGAGCGAGCTTCTCCGGCGGCTCATCGGGATCCACCACGACTGCGCTCCTGTTATCTGGCAACCACATGCGCACGTTAGGAGCTCCGTAGTACACCGGCACAACGCCTAACTTGAGCGGCCTCCACAGTTTCTCAGTGATGTAGTCATCACAGACGGCGTTCTCAAAGGCCAGGATGAACTTGTACTGGGCGAGGATCTGGTAGAAATCGTGATCGTCCATCGCAGTGGAGTCTCTCAGATGAGGCGGCAGGTCTTTATTATGAAGACACTGTCCGTATGAGTCCACTTGAATGTGCTGCATCAGCTCTCGAACGTAAACGTCTCTGTCAGACGGCGGGTCGCAGTCGGACTGGACGTACACCACGGGCGCCAGAGTTCTCCTCAGCTGGTTTTTGTAGGACAGAGGCAGCAGGTGTGTTTGTGCGCTGAGGGCCCCGAGGCCCTCCAGGTGCTGCGTGGTGAGGGGCAGGTGCGAGCGGCGGCTGAAGGTCGCCGTGTGGTTGAACAGAGTGATGAGCGGCTCGTGAAAGAGCTTGTAGTTATTCTTGGGTGACTCCTCGTGAAACAACGCCCACTGGTGCTGCTCATGACGTGGAAGAGGAAGACTTTCAATGCTCAAATCTGTACCTGGAAAACAGGGCTACCCTAGTGAAAAATACTGTTTGAAATACATTTACTTCATGCTAAATATACCAAAAATACATTTTCATATTTATGTACTTAATAAAATGCCTAAACTGGAAGTCTAAATTGTAACAACTAATTTTGTATTTAATGCACTTTAATTGTGCTGATGTAAAATTACAGATATGCTTAATATATTTAATTAAAGTGGAACTATTGCACGTATGCTTCAGGTACACTTTAAATATCTTGCATTTAAAGACCGATATTATTAAAAAAAATCATACGATTCTCATCAAAAGTGACATTAAAACACATTTTAGGCTTAATATTAATAAATGTGCAGTGTGCACAAGTAATATGCCAAATAAAGTTTAATTATAATTTTTATATCAGTAAGTCTTGAGTCATTTGTCAGTTAATATGTTAATAGATTTGACTTAGTATGAAATAAATGTATTTTAAAGATATTCATTTTTTACGAGGGTAGTTCACCCAAAAAAGGTATCATTAAAAATGTAGTCATTATCTATATAAATACGCACAGAGTATATGTTTTGAAAATATTTAAATGTATATATTTATATTATATGTAATATAATTAATATACAAATATATATACAGTGCTCAGCGTAAATGAGTACACCCCCTTTGAAAAGTAATATTTTAAACAATATCTCAAAAAACACAAAAACATTTTCCAAAATGTTGACAAGACTAAGTTTAATATAACATCTGTTTAACTTATAACATGAAAGTAAGGTTAATAATATAACTTAGATTACACATTTTTCAGTTTTACTCAAATTAGGGTGATGCAAAAATGTGTACACCCCACAACAAAAACTACTAAATCTAGTACTTTGTATGGCCTCCATGATTTTTAATGACAGCACCAAGTCTTCTAGGCATGGAATGAACAAGTTGGCGACATTTTGCCAGATCTATCTTTTTCCATTCTTCAAGAATGACCTCTTTTAGAGATTGGATGCTGGATGGAGAGTGATGCTCAACTTGTCTCTTCAGAATTCCCCATAGGTGTTCGATTGGGTTCAGATCAGGAGACATAACTTAACCATACTGACTTAACCAAAGTCTGCCATAAATGGAGGATCGGCACCTGGAGACAACCTCTACAGCCCCTACAGCCCTGAACGTCAGTGGAGTCTAGGACACATAGATGAGCCCCAGAGACAGATCTCCAGTGAGGACCTCGTCACCTAGACATCCATCGGGGAAAGACCCCTGGAACCAGTGGACCACTTACATTCTGACTTTGCTGCAGTTGGAACAAACTACTGATTCGTCTGGCCGGAGGGGAACTGGCCCCCCGACTGAGCCTGGTTTCTCCCAAGGTTTTTTCTCCATTCTGTCACCGATGGAGTTTTGTTCCTTGCCGCTGTCGCCTCTGGCTTGCTTAGTTGGGGACACTTCATTTCCAGCACAATCATGACTTGATTGCAAATATTATAAACTGAACTAAGCTGGACAATGATTACTAAATTCAATAATGAAATGCATTCAAGATAGTTGAGTGTTAAATCCTGTCATTTTACATTATTGACACAATTTGCCTATTTTGATATTGTGCATGCTTTGTACAATTTGTATTGTTAAAAGCGCTATATAAATAAAGGTGACTTGACTTGACTTGACTTGAGACATACTTGGCCACTGAATACTTTCACTCTGTTCTTCTTCAGAAATCCAACAGTGGCCTTAGATGTGTGTTTAGGATCATTGTCATGTGAAAAGTGCACGACGACCAAGGGCACGGAGTGATGGTAGCATCTTCTCTTTCAGATGCAGTACATTTGTGAATTCAATGAAATGCAAATGCAGCTCCCCGACACCAGCACACTCATGCAGCCCCACATAAGGACACTGCCACCACCATGTTTCACTGTAGGCACCATGCATTTTTCTTTGTATTCCTCACCTTTGCGATGCCATACAGTTTTGAAGCCATCAGTTCCAAAAACATTTATCTTGGTCTCATCACTCCAGAGTATAGAGTCCCAGTAGTCTTCATCTTTGTCAGCATGGGCCCTGGCAAACTCTAGGCGGGCTTTTTTGTGCCTGGGCTTTAGGAGAGGCTTCTTTCGTGGACGGCACCCATGCATGCCATTCCTCTGCAGTGTACGCCGTATTGTGTCACGGGAAATAGTCACCCCAGTTTGGCTTTCTACTTCTTTAGATAACTGCAGTGAACTTGCATGTCGATTTTCTTCAACCCTTCTCATCAGAAGACGCTCCTGACGAGGTGTTAACTTCCGTGGACGACCTGGACGTCTCTGTGAGATGGTTGCAGTTCCATCTTTTTTAAATGTTTGTACCACTTTTGCTACAGTATTCTGACTGATAAGTAAAGCTTTGCTGATCTTCTTGTAGCCTTCACCTTTCTTGTGTAAAGAAATAATTTTCTTTCTCAGGTCTTGTGACATTTCTCTTCCATGTGGTGCCATTGCTGACAGCATGAAATGGGAAGGGGTTTTCTTTGAGTAACACCCTTTTATAGTCAACTGTCTGCTGAACACATGTGTAATGAAAAATTAGACTCACCTGTGGTTGAATTCTTGTTAAATTAGACATTTGTAGTCTAAAATTTAGCTTTGCTCCAGAGACTTTCAGTGGGGTGTACTAATTTTTGCATCACCCTAATTTGAGTAAAACTGAAAATGTTGTTCTCTAAGTTATATTATTAACGTTACTTTCATGTTATAAGTTAAAGATGTTATATAAAACTTAGTCTTGTCAACATTTTGGAAAATGTTTAATGTTTAAAATGTTACTTTTCAAAGGGGGTGTACTCATTTACGCTGAGCACTGAAACAAATTTCTTAAATATATGCATGCATGTGTGAGTATTTATATATGCAAAATAAGCATACATACATTATGTAAACAAAAACTTTTATTTTTGATGCGATTAATCATGATTAAAATTAATTTGTTAACTCACAAGTACCTAAATTGTGTAATGTAATGTACATTATTAAATACAAATTTTGCCATGTATTTTGGATTAGTATTGGACTACAAAGTGTGAGTAATCTCCCCGCCACTCTCTGTACATTACAAGCTTTGATGGCTAAATTCATTTGTAGCATTTAAAACAACTACTATTAGTGTGGTGTATTTTATTATACGCTGTATACAATTTTAATATTGGATTGTATTAATATAAATGTGAGAATAAAATGCATGAGTTGGACTCACCATAGAAAAGGAAAGCTTTTGTGTGTGGATGGGAATGATAAGACTTGTTAACAGTGAAGAAGCATCTGTTAGGGCCACACTCTCCGAGACGGCCCAGTTCTCCAGTCAGAGGAGACCACCACACAATGACCGGGTCCTGGAGCTCTGAGCCACGAGGAACCTGTCTCTGTGTCAGCGGCTGTCTGAGGGCCTTCTGCTCAAACTCTGCAAGCTGTTCGACAACCTGCAAACACAGACACGCCTGTGAATACATAACCTCTGATACTGCACATATGAAGGATGGATTTACTGAGGAAGGTTTGGTCAAGACAAACATACGTGACCCTGGATCACATATACACTATATTGCCAAAAGTATTGGTACCTTCTAATGAAAGGTTTGACTACTTTAGTAATTTCCATGAGTACAAATCTTAATGTTTAAGCATATAACGATATTGTAATGGATTTTAATTTTATAGCAACAGTTTGGACAGGACCCTTTTCTATTCTAACATGACAGTGTCTCTGTGTATAAGACAAGGATCAAAGATAAATGATGATTCAGTCAGTGTGGAAGAACTTGACTGGTCTGCAGAAAGCAGCTGAACACCTCTGGTGTGACTTTAAATGAGCCAAAAACTCATCACCAAACACCAATGACTTGTACACATGGGTTCAGTCACTTCAAAACTGTTGTAACAGAGGTGGAAATACTATTTTTAAGTAGATGAATTATGTTTCCATCTTTGTTGGCACAGTTTGGAAGTGCATTTTTCTCTTCTAAAGAAGGGGGTGCAGTACTTTTGTCCATATAATGAATGTACAAGTCATTGGTGTTTGGTGATTATTGCAAATATTGTCCTAACCATACATCAATAGAAAGATGATTTATTCATTTTTTATAAATCTCCATTTAAAATAAACTGACCCTTATAACTGGTTTTGTGCTCCAGGGTCACATATGAGTCTGCTGTTCTTCAAAAAAAAATGTGTTAGAGAAGTGATAAAAATAATGCAATGCATCTATTTAAAAACATTAATCATTTGCTATTTCATATGGCAGGTTGCAGGGATGGAAAAAGGAGATTTTAGTACAAGGAGATACCAAGGATGAGGAAAGGACAGAGATTTATCCAAATGTTAGTGAGAGACTGGTCAGATCCCAAAGACCAGCGGACACAGCGTGACATCTGCAAACAAGAACAACGTTAAAACCACCATATTACACACCTATGGTTAATCTGCGCTGTATTTAGTGTTTAGGGGATGTTTTAAACATTGGGTTCGAGTGAGCACTCTGTGGCAGTGTCTCAAACCAGAGCGAGCTGCCTACCTAGACAGCATTCTTGTGCGCTTCCAGTAGACTAGCTAGGTAGCAATTTGAGACGCGTCCTTGCCTAAACATGCTGATATATTAATATACTGAAGGTGTAAACATGCTGATATATTAATATACTGAAGTGTGTAAACATGCTGATATATTAATATATTGAAGTGTGTAAACATGCTGATATATTAATATATTGAAGTGTGTAAACATGCTGATATATTAATATATTGAAGTGTGTAAACATGCTGATAGATGTGTAAACATGCTGATATATTAATATACTGAAGGGTGTAAACATGCTGATATATTAATATACTGAAGGGTGTAAACATGCTGATATATTAATATACTGAAGGGTGTAAACATGCTGATATATTAATATACTGAAGGGTGTAAACATGCTGATATATTATATACTGAAGGGTGTAAACATGCTGATATATTAATATACTGAAGGTGTAAACATGCTGATATATTAATATACTGAAGGGTGTAAACATGCTGATATATTAATATACTGAAGGGTGTAAACATGCTGATATATTAATATACTGAAGGGTGTAAACATGCTGATATATTAATATACTGAAGGGTGTAAACATGCTGATATATTAATATACTGAAGGGTGTGATAATACTGCTGATATATTAATATACTGATAGAAGTGTAAACATGCTGATATATTAATATACTGAAGGTGTAAACATGCTGATATATTAAATACATTGAAGTGTGTAAACATGCTGATATATTAATATATTGAAGTGTGTAAACATGCTGATATATTAAATGTTGAAGTGTGTAAACATGCTGATATATTAATATGTTGAAGTGTGTAAACATGCTGATATATTAAATGTTGAAGTGTGTAAACATGCTGATATATTAATATATTGGAGTGTGTAAACATGCTGATATATTAATATATTGGAGTGTGTAAACGTGCTGATATATTAATATATTGGAGTGTGTAAACATGCTGATGTATATATATTATATACTGAAGGGTGTAAACATGCTGAATATATATACTGATGTGTAAACAATGATGTGATATATTAATATACTGAAGGGTGTAAAACATGCTGATATATTAATATACTGAAGTGTAAACATGCTGATATATATATATACTGACTGAAGGGTGTAAACATGCTGATATATTAATATAATGAAGGGTGTAAACATGCTGATATATTAATATACTGAAGGTGTAAACATGCTGATATATTAAATACTGAAGGGTGTAAACATGCTGATATATTAATATACTGAAGGGTGTAAACATGCTGATATATTAATATACTGAAGGGTGTAAACATGCTGATATATTAATATACTGAAGAGTGTAAACATGCTGATATATTAATATACTGAAGGGTGTAAACATGCTGATATATTAATATACTGAAGGGTGTAAACATGCTGATATATTAATATACTGAAGGGTGTAAACATGCTGATATATTAATATACTGAAGGGTGTAAACATGCTGATATATTAATATACTGAAGTGTGTAAACATGCTGATATATTAATATGTGGAAGTGTGTAAACATGCTGATATATTAATATATTGAAGTGTGTAAACATGCTGATATATTAATATATTGAAGTGTGTAAACATGCTGATATATTAATATATTGAAGTGTGTAAACATGCTGATATATTAATATATTGAAGTGTGTAAACATGCTGATATATTAATATATTGGAGTGTGTAAACATGCTGATATATTAATATATTGAAGTGTGTAAACATGCTGATATATTAATATATTGGAGTGTGTAAACATGCTGATATATTAATATATTGAAGTGTGTAAACATGCTGATATGTTAATATACTGAAGGTGTAAACATGCTGATATATTAATATACTGAAGTGTGTAAACATGCTGATATATTAATATACTGAAGGGTGTAAACATGCTGATATATTAATATAATGAAGGGTGTAAACATGCTGATATATTAATATACTGAAGGTGTAAACATGCTGATATATTAATATACTGAAGGGTGTAAACATGCTGATATATTAATAAATGAAGGGTGTAAACATGCTGATATATTAATAACTGAAGGGTGTAAACATGCTGATATATTAATATACTGAAGTGTGTAAACATGCTGATATATTAATATACTGAAGGGTGTAAACATGCTGATATATTAATATACTGAAGGGTGTAAACATGCTGATATATTAATATACTGAAGGGTGTAAACATGCTGATATATTAATATACTGAAGGGTGTAAACACTGATATATTAATATACTGAAGGGTGTAAACATGCTGATATATAATACTACTGAAGGTGTAAACATGCTGATATATTAATATACTGAAGGGTGTAAACATGCTGATATATTAATATACTAAAGGGTGTAAACATGCTGATATATTAATATACTAAAGGGTGTAAACATGCTGTCTAGAGAGACGCTGGGCGAGTTTAGAGACACGTCCTATAAGATCGACTGTGTATAAGAATACAAAGTAAAACATTAGCCAACCTTTGCTGACTATCTGAGGTTTGATTTAAAGTTCATATTTTACCTGAAATGTCATGATTAAAAACACAAAGGCAGACGCGCAGAAACACAAAGCACAAAGTTTTTTCACAGAGACTGGCCACATCATGTCAAACCCTCTCTCCGTCAGCGTACCATTAATAACAATAACCAAACCATTTATTTTGATGCTATGTTTTTTTCGAATATTTGCGATCTGTGATTTATTCCTGTAAACATATTGATCGCGTGCTTCCGTAGTTTTAGCGTCACTTCCGTTAACGCAGAAGTTACTGCGTCCCAATTCGCCTACTCGTACTATTTCCTAAAAGTATGTAACTAACTGTTACTCTTTTTGTGAAGAAAAAGTACATACTTTTGAGTGTGTAGCAGAATAGTAGGCAAGCTTTGGGACATACTAGTTCGTCATAACTGCGTCTTTAACGGACGCTCTGTTGCTTAGTTACGGGAATCCTGTCACTGTTTAAACTGCCCCGTCAACCAGTGTTGCCAGACAGTGTTGCCAGATTGGCGGGTTGCCGCCCAATTGGGCTTCTTTTGATCGGCTTGGACCGGAGAATAACGCATTGGGCGGGTAGACCAAATTTGGGCTGCTTTTAAAAAACTAAAAACCGCCCAATCAGCTGCTTTTTTCTTCTCTTTTATCTTAGTCACGTTATCTTAATATGCTCGAGCTCAAAGTATCACAGCAAAATAATGTTTAGTGCAGTCATCAACTCATTTTTTTCTTAACGCAACCCCTTTTTGGTTTATTTTAACAGAGACTTGTCAATCAATTTACCATCTTTTATGTTGGTGAGATGTGATGACTCGTGAGTGATTGGGTTTTGGCACTGTACGGCTAAATTTAAATGTGCAGCTATATATTTACTTAAGTTAAGTGATTCATGGCAAAGTGGCTTAAATATAAGTTACACGATAAAGAATCTAAGAGTAACTCAAATCTCACAACGTGGATTAAATGAATAGAAGACTTCTAAATGTAATTGTAACTGAAATAAGTTAACAGTTGAATGATTTAATAAAAATCAAAACTGAACATGGGACTATACAATGCTGTCCTGCATCAGAACATCTTTTAAACCGTCCAAACTCTTGTATGCTTGGCATTGACAGCTGCTGGACTTGAACAGTTTTGACTGTGCTAAGTTCTGCATTATGTTCTAAAATGTTTACTTCATGAAATACGTGCTGTAGTTCTGTCTGAAGATAAAGCACAAGAGAAAGGTAAGCGCATTGTTGTTAATTGTTATTATTATTTTATTTTTGCTGTCAGATTATCATACATGAATAACACATGTTTGGCTGTTGTGGGTGTGAATTAACATTGCTTTCTGATCACTTTATTGTGCACTTTTTTTGCACAAAAATGAGCTTTTTCTTACTGTGGACATTGAAAATGATGCATGTGTTCCCCCGGGGGTTATCAGTTAATTTCTTGATTGCCATTTTGAAAAGGTTCCTGGTCATTTTAAGCATATTTTCTGACTGTCTTTAACGCATTTGCCCTGTTTTGATCCATGTTCCTGTGAAATGTATTTATATTTATTACCTTTTTTTCATCATTATTTTATTTTGAGGAGATAAAAATGGTCCTTATTAATCTTGATTGACATGGTAATAAAATCATATCACATTATTTTGGCAGTTAAAATTTTGGGCTGGTTTTTGTTGAAGTGGGCGGGTTTTGGTGAGCTTTTGGGCTGGAAATCGTCAACCCGATCTGGCAACACTGCCGTCAATCATCTTATCACAGTTTACATCATCCACTTTTCGTTTAATTTGATTTCCTACAGTATTGGAGAGAAATAAAGAAGTACATCGCGGGTCTATCATGCAGAGGACTCGGCTCATGGCGTTTGCATAATGGTGCATTTCAAAGTTAAACACCAAACGTATCATTATACAAGTTCATAGTGTTGCTGCAGATTAAATATAACGTGGATAACATTAAATAAATGTTTTTCATCAGGTTAAACATTGATTATGTATCTCTCAAATCCCTTTCTCTCCCTGTCCGTTGGTCTCGCGAATCCGCCATGTTTGTAGTTTTAACACTTTTTATGCGTGTTTGTAGTTATAATCGAATTCTCGTCCACCTGCGCGGATGTGTGTTGTGGGCAATATAAAAAATGTAAAAAAGTATGAATTAATAATTAAAATTATTATCATTATACGAGTGTGCATCGATCTGCACTTCGAATTCTGACCGGAAGTGGTAGACAATCTGGGAATACTTTTTTAAACATACTATGCTTTGGGACATACTAATTCTATTTTCGAATACTATTTAGGACGGATAGTATGCGAATTGTGTCGCAGCAACAGACTTGTTATATATATATATATAAACATTATTCAAATACAAACTTTTAAGGCATATTTGAACAATCATAAATCTTTTTTTTTCGTGTTGGTACAGCATTTAAAGAAAAAAGAACAACACATAAAAATAAATAAAAGGGGTGAGGGTCTTAATCTAATAACATACACAAGTCCAAAGCAGAGAGAAGTTTCAGGACAACTCTCTCCATCATCCACTGAACGATTGAGCAAATAACTTCAAATCATTCTTCCGTTCAGAGAAATGGGGTTTAACCTTTAAATACTTCCACTATCGGGTTATTAATCAGAAATTGTTATCATTTATAAACACTCCAACTGAGTGAATTGAGGTCTCATTCAAAGGATGCAGCGATATATCTTTAGATTGTATCAAGACAAAATCAAGTACAAATGCACTGAAATAAAATATGTTCTACCATTTCAATGCCTTTCTCTCAAAATCCACATGAACTGTTTCCCCAATGATTCGTCTCATGTAATCTGTTGTATGGATAAATGTGGTGTGAGATTGTAAATGTCAGCTCTTCGGCCTCGAGAAGATTTGGGAATGATATGAAGTTACCTGTAGATGCTTTTAGCGGGACACTTAGTAAATAAAACACACTTAATAAATAAATGTTTTTGCTGTTTGCTATGCAACACTCTCGTAGTGAATAAAAGAGGGAGCAGATGTTTAAAATGTGTAAGTAAGATGTATAATGAATGCATTTTTCCATAAAATTAACACCAGTAAGTCAAAGTAACCCAATACGTAGGACATACTCAGCACTAGATATGAATCTGCATCATAAACTTGGTCTGAGCACCTATATTTCACTACTACACACGATAAATGACATGTCTTATTAATATTTAGGTTGTTTTTTTAAGGTGGCGTTAATGTAAAATACTAAATCAACTGTTCTGTGTTTTTGGCCAGCTGAGAAGACAAAGACAATCCATGTTCATCTGAAAGGTCAAATTATTCTTTATGACTTATGGGCATTTGAATAAATATATATTGAATTGCCCATATTTAACTGAGGGTATGTTAAAACAGTAACATTATGAACTCAAATTGAATGATTTTACTCATACAGTATGTGACCCTGGACCACAACATTTTTGAGATGCATGCATTATTTAAAAGCTGAATCAATTATATTTCCATTAATGTATGGTTTGTTATGATATGACAATATCTGGAATCTGAGGATGCAAAAAAAATTATCTTTAAAAGTTGTCCAACTTAAGTCCTTAGCTATGCATATTACTAATCAAAAATTAAGTTTTGATATATTTAAGGTAGGAAATTAACTAAATATCTTCATGCAACATGATCTTAATATCCTAATGATTTTTGGCATAAAATAAAAATATATAATTTTGACTCATACAATGTATTTTTGTCTATTGCTACAAATATACCCCAGCGACTTAACACTGCTTTTGTGCTCCAGGGTCACATATAGGTTTTAATAAATATCAATTATATCTGAAATGTACATCTAACTGTGAGAATTATTGAATAATAACCGCACAAATTACAATAAGGCCATACGCACTACAGCTTAATTCAGAGTGACAGCACATTTAACATCTTTCTCTCTTCCAACAACATCATCAATCTGTGTTTCTGAGTTTATTCTGTCCCTCGTTTGTAAGGCCATATAAAACCTATTATTTCATAACAAACACAACACAGCGGCTCTGGTTTGATCAGTGTTTGTGTGTTTGGTTCAAATAGTCTTTAGTCGATAATTTAGGAGAGTCACTCGTGCATTTAAATGCAATTGTTACACTTTACATTGTGCACAAGTATTAAATTAAAAAACAATAATTACATGCCACCGAGCGCCAATTCTTGAAGGCCCCGAGTGTCTAATATGAGCTTTTCACATCAAAATCATATAACACCTGTCTGTGTCACATTGCCACAGTTGCATGTAAGAACGTGAATCTGAAAATACTCAACCATTGCATTGAGTTAAACTGTGTTGTCTGCAAACCTGTCTGTTACAACAACATAATCTGAACTGAATGTGAGAAAAGGGAACCAGTCAATAAGACGCACACTGCTTGTATGTGTTGTGCTGTATAGAGTACATGTGCTTTAATAGATGAAGTTGACCTGTATGCTGCCATGGCAACAACTGAAACACAGCATCCTCTCATCGAGTGCATCACAAACACACGGCTGTCATACAGTTATTAATGTTACAGCTGACTGTTGTTTAATACCAGTGTTTTTAAACTATAGCAGACTATCAGACAAATCGATTCCTGTGCATTTAGCAGACGCTTTTATCCAAAGCCACTTACAGATGAACAAAGCAATCAAAATCAACAAAAGAGCAATGATGTGTGAGTCTCAGTTAGCCTAACGCAGGACACGTAGCAAGCGTTTATATAATAAACAGAAAACAAGACGATAGAATAGAAATAGAACAAGGAAGGCCAGTGTTAGAGGCTCTTATTTAAAAAATAAAATAAGTCAATAGAATAGAGTGCAAGTGTAAAATAAATCAGAATTTCACGAATGATCAAATAAAGCACATTTTGTATTTTGTATTTGGTTTGCTGAACCTGTGTAAAACTGATGATTTACAGATCTCCGTTTTCTATAATCAAAGTGAAGAGCACTTCACAAACACAAGAAATACTCAGCAAACAAAGACTAATAACAGCATCTCTCGTCTCTCACTCATGAACCATCCTCTCACTCATGACTTCGAACAATCCCCGCTGTAGTCCTTAACTCTGAACAAAGACGAGAGGACATACGTCTCCTTTATTTATAGAGCGCTTTTAACAATATCAAAGCAGCTTTACAGTATCCAATAGGAGAATAAAATACAAAAGGCCAACAGTAAAGTCAGTTCATCAGAGAGTTCATCGTCTAGCTCAATTCAAATATTATCTGTGCAATCGAGTTCTGGATCTGAGTGAATTGCATATGTCATACACTGTAAAAGAATACCGTGATTTTAACGGTAAAAAAACTGAAAATGCTACAGTAAAAACCTGTTAAATGGTTAACGGTAAGTTCCTGTAAAATTTACAGGGAAAAACGGTAAACTGACGTTCGCAGAATTCCCTGCGTTGCATTTCAAATTTAGTCTGAATTTGATTTTTTTCTTTGAAATAATGTTTCTTAGTTTTTTCTAATCAGTTGTGTTTATTAGGGTGGTATGTTACATCTAATGTTGTTAAATGAATGTTTATTGTATATTTGAGTGTAATGTGTCTCAGCATGATGGTGTTTAGTGCGTGTGTGAAGGACGCTGTGCATCTTCTACATGTTATTATTTAAAAGCTGCTCGTGATGGGCTTTGGTTTCGTCATGTGACTTTCTCATCACCTCCTGCATTTGGTGCTTATCAGTGTATTACAAAACAGATTTCAGTACTTCAATAAATTGGTATATTAACATTATATCAGTTAATGAAAGTACGGTATTTAACTGTAAATTTAAGTTAAAACCTAAAATGTTGTTACCGTATTTCTTTAACGGTATAATTCCGGGCACCACAGCTGCTGTGTCTTTACCGTAAATCTTACCATTTATTTTTACAGTGTAGGACAATTTCAAATGAATATGAAAATCAATTTTAAGAGCAAAACTTTATGTGAAGCATTTATCTAAAGGACCTTTTGATTTGTTATCAACTATTTCTGTATATCTAATATTTCCTATTAACATGTGATGCGTTTAAATTTTAATGTGCAAAGGATTAAAACTAAAACCTAAAACTTAATTATGTCATATTTTTTGCACAAATTATAATATAAAGTGGTACTATATAATGATACAATGCACACATTTACATAATAATTAAGACAACATACATAGTAGAAGTAAATACATTTAATTGAACACATTTTTGTGCCTATATGTTATATGTTATATGAGAATACATGAGAGTCTGTACTTACACTATACTTTACTCCACCACAACATTAAACAAGTGTTTGTATATTACACTGTGTATTATCTTAAAATATATATTTAATCATGTCTTGCAGCCTGACAAATATGGTTTATTGAGGTAAAAGTTAAAACACAATGATCACAGATTTTATGTATTTATTTGTTTAATTTATTTATCCTTATTTACATTTATGCATTTAGCAGATGCTTTTATCCAAGGTGACTTACAGTGCATTCAGGCTATGCATGTTTTGTCAGTACATGTGTTCCCTGGGAATCAAACCCACAACCTTTGCGCTGCTAACGCAATGCTTTACCACTGAGCCACAGGAACACATTTTTTTGCACTAATGATATGAAACTGTTCTGACTCAGTACACCATAATGATATAAATGAACAAATTCAATGCATTTCTTTCCATTCAAACTGATGGAAACTGACAGAACTAAAAGAGTTCTCATCATCCTCACTATCACAGCATTTATCTTTCATTGGAATTTGAATGTTCTCACCCAGAGCGTGAGAAATTAACCAAATTAAGCTCAGAACGAATAGTTCTCCATATATGTACAAAAACTTCTCCGGAGGTCCTGGACATCTTGTTTAGACACATGGCTAGTGATCGACCGATATTGATTTTTTTTGTAACCGATACCGATTATTTGCATGTTTATATACCCGATAACCGATATGAAGAACCGATATTTATTTACTGTTATAAAGTACGTAAATAACAGAGTGAAGCTTTGGTTTTTCCTTCTTTCAGTCATCTTAACAACAACAAAAAACTGTTGAAAATTAACATTTTCATGTAAAATTGAATCTTAAAATTACAACAATAAAAACATTTTATTTATAAAAAGCATCATCAGCAACACTGATATTAACAATAAGCAAAATAATGTCTAATGTTTTCAAATTGAGAAAAAACTGCTCCAGGTGTGTGTGTGTGTGTGTCCACTGCTCCAGGTGTGTGTGTGTGTGTCCACTGCTCCAGGTGTGTGTGTGTGTGTGTGTCCACTGCTCCAGGTGTGTGTGTGTGTGTGTGTCCACTGCTCCAGGTGTGTGTGTGTGTGTGTGTGTCCACTGCTCCAGGTGTGTGTGTGTGTGTGTGTGTCCACTGCTCCAGGTGTGTGCGTGTGTGTGTGTGTGTGTCCACTGCTCCAGGTGTGTGTGTGTGTGTGTGTCCACTGCTCCAGGTGTGTGTGCACTTGGATGGGTTAAATACAGAGAACACATTTCACTGCTGTTATACTCTGTATAATTGTGTATGACATATGTGAAATATCCGATTATGGTAAAACGCTTAAATATCAGGAAAAATATCGGTAAACCGATATATCGGTCGATCTCTATATGGCATTATCAAAACCTGACTGTTAGAAATCTTACAATGGGCCATGGTTGGATCTCCCATCAGGACAATGATCCAAAAACAAACCTCAAAATCAACAGCACAATGGCTAACTGAACTCAAAACAAAGGTTCTGCCGTAAACCACGCAGTTCCCTGAGCTGGACCCTGTAGGAGGCTGAGGAGGAGAAGCACCAGCATGGAGCTGAATCTGAAGGATCTGGAGCGATTGAACTCTGACCTCAGCCTCATCAGCCGATGAGAGGACCCTAATCAAAACATTACATATTTAAAATACACTTATTTCATGCTAAGTAAAGTTCAAATCTATTAGCATATTTACTGACAGATAACTTAAGACTTACTGATATAAAAAAGTATAATTAATCTTTACTTGGTATATTACTTGTGCACAATGCACTTTTCTTATTATAAACACTAAAATGTGTTTTAATGTCACTTTTGATGAGAATCGAGTGATTTTTGAATAATATCAGTCTTTAAGAGCAAGATATTTAAAGTGTACCTGAAGCATACGTGCAATAGTTCCACTTTAATCAAATATGTCTCCCTGGAGCACAAAAGCAGTGTTCAGTCACTGGGGTATATTTGTAGCAATAACCAAAAATACATTGTATGGGTCAAAATTATAGATTTTTATTTTATGCCAAAAATCATTAGGATATTAAGATCATGTTCCATAAAGATATTTAGTAAATTTCCTACCGTAAATATATCAAAACGTATTTTTTGATTAGTAATATGCATTGCTAAGAACTTAATTTGAACAACTTTAAAGATGATTTTCTCAATATTTTTATTTTTTTGCATCCTCAGATTCCAGATTTTCAAATAATGTCCAAAACATACATCAATGGAAATATGATTTATTCAGCTTTCAGATGATGCATAAATCTCAATTTCACAAAATGTACCCTTATGACTGGTTTTGTGCTCCAGGGTCACATATATTAATAATATATTTGTCTACTTCAGCATAATTAAAGTGCATTCAATAAAAACTTAATTGTTCCACTTTAACAGACTTTAAGTGTACCAGTTTAGTGTACTAAAAGTATAATTACGGGACATTTTATTGAGTACATAAATATAAACATGTATTTGTAGTATACTTAGCATGAAATAAATACATTTTAAATACATTTAAGTATATTTATTTATTATATAAGAGCCTGTTGCAAAACAAATATTGAATAAAAGGCCAAGTTGTTTTGGAGAAAAAGCTTTATTTCATAACGTGATTGATTTCAATGAAAAGTGGATTTTTGTGAATTAAATGTAAATGCTGTTCTTTTAGTCTTTTTTTTCATCAGAGAATTGAACTTTTTGAGCAGTAAATCATCATATTATACTGATTTCTGAAGATCATGTGACACTGAAGACTGGAGTTTTAACTCGGTTTTAATCACAGGAATTACATTTTGATTGAAAAAAATGCAGCCTTGGTGAGCAAAGACACTTCCCAAAAAACAAAAAATCTTACCAAACTCGAACTTTTGAACAGTTCTGTATATAAACAAGCACAGTTCTCATGCATATCTCCATCTGTGTACATCCATGTTATTTATTAACACATGTATCAGAGGATCGTATAGCGCTCAAACGCTTGAGCACAAATGCATTGTGATGTGAAAGAGTAAAAGTGTAAACCAAACGAACAGTTATCTGAGACACCGCATTTAAAATGTTATTCTCTGGAAAGTATATCTGCAAGTTTATGGCTGCTGCTTATTATAACTAGAGCAAATACATGGTTTGGATTTGGTTGCTAGTGGCAGCATGTGTAGGTGGCCACACATTATACACTGAAGAACGACACGAGAGTCTAATTACTGAAAGCACATTGAGCACTTAAACGAAGACCAGCGCTCTGCTTGACTTTGATCATTAATCACACATTAAAACTGCCTTGATTTAAAGGACATATTGTTACAAGGCACATATAATCAGAATTAGATTCATAACATCGTTCATTTTGATTACATGAATTGTAATCCTTTACGTGACCCTGGAGCACAAAAGCAGTCATAAGTCGCTGGGGTATATTTGTAACAATAACCAAAAATACATTGTATGAGTCAAAATTATAGATTTTTATTTTATGCTAAAAATCATTAGGATATTAAGATCATGTCCCATGAAGATATTTTGTAAATTTCTTATCGTAAATATATATAAAAACGTATTAATTAATATGCATTGCTAAGAACTTAATTTGAACAACTTTAAAGATGATTTTCTCAATATTTAGATTTTTTAGCATCCTCAGATTCCAGATTTTCTAATAGTTGCATCTCAGACAAATATTGTCCAAACCATACATCAATGGAAATATGATTTATTCAGCTTTCAGATGATGCATAAATCTCAATTTCAGAAAAATTGACCCTTATGACCGGTTTTGTGCTCTAGGGTCACATATAAGACACTAAACATGACACACAATCAGAGCATTAAGAGATATTTTGTGTATATTTGACGTCATTGTAAACTGAAATACATGTGGACAGAAACAGAAAACAGAACCGTATGTAGACATCCAGTGACTTTCCAAGACATAAAGGTCAAAGTAAACCCACACATGTCCTTCCGGACATCACATGCTTCCCATGCATCAGCTCCTTATCCGTCCTCGACTCGTCTCATCATCTGAAGAGCATCTCAGCAATCTGGTTTCCAAGCAACTGTTTCAAATCAGCTTCCAGAAAACCCTCGCCCACCCGTTTAAAGAAAGCGTGAAGCGGTTCTGACCGCACCAGGTGATGCAAAAGCCCAGATTAAAGCTTCGTTTCATTCGAATCTTAATGAGGGACATGATGATGATCATTGACTTGAAGTGCCTTTTAAAGCTGAAGCGGATGAGATTCCTTTAGTCGCTGTTCTTCTCCTTTTGTACCTATTGCTCAGCTCTGCTTTTGTTTCATGGTCTGTCGTCTTTGCATCAGTTTGTTCAGATTCATTCCTAATCCTAATAATCTTTCATAATAACTGCAATGTACAATGAGATTATTAAACATATTTTGGCATAAGAAAATACTGGGGACTCCCAATGATACACCGAATGGGTTTACAGAGATAAAACTCAAATGGTAACTCCAAACATAACTCAATTATGAGTATCAAGTCTTTTCTGTCATTTTCATAGTTCAAGTTTGATATGGCTTCATAATAAAGTACTGAATTATTTTCAGTGCTACATTTACTGAAAGCAAATGTTCTCTAATCATTACATAAGTGTTCAGCTGTTGAGAAATACACACTGTAGACGAGGAATTGAGGAAAATTAAACCTGATGCATTCAGATTATCTCTCAACTACTGTCTTAAAATGTTCTTCAGCAATACTACTTTATTTGAATGCGTGGTAACACTTTAGTATAGGGACCAATTCTCACTATTAACTGGCTGCTTATTAGCATGCCTGTGATATTGGCTATTTAATTAGTGCATGCGCGTATTCTACATCCCTAATCCTACTTAACTACCTGACTATTAATAAGCAGAAAATTAGCATTTACTAAGGCAAAAGTTGTGCTTAATGCTATATTAATGGCGAGAATTGGACCTTAAAATAAAGTGACTGAATTTGTGAATTCACTAAATGCCTTATTCAGCCCAGAAATTCATCAAGGCAACTACATATACAGTATATTATGCATAGTTGTACACTGACCTCAACACTTGACCTGTAAACCTCCAGAATGAAGGCAATCTAGTATTACGACTCAAGCAGACTCAAACATTACAGGAGTTAGGAGGCAGAAGACAAGATCTTACACAAATCAATGTCGTTTGCAGATGAGATCTTGTGACCCTGTCAAATCTTTACCTCCATGAGTACAGCTGTATTCAAGTGTGTCAGGTTACAAAATAAACTGGGGAAATCTGAGGCTATGCCAACATCTAAAACATGTTATGCACATGTGTACCTGATTTGGCTTTAAATGGATTCCAATAGGGATGAAGTATGAGAGAAACTGACTCGGTAATGATGTTAAACTATGAACCGTTGCTGACAAAGAGAAACAACAATGTAGATAAATAATTTCTTCTGAAAAGGCCAAGTTGGCTTATCACCAATTAATCTCATTTGTCTCTCACATGGGACTCAAATCCAGTGACGATACATTCAGGATACACTATATTGCCAAAAGTATTGTTTCTAATGAAAGGTTTGACTACTTTAGTGATTTCCATGAGTACAAATCTTAATGTTTAAGCATATAATGATATTCTAGGGGATTTTAATTTTATAGCAACAGTTTGTACAGGACCCTTTTCTATTCTAACATGACAGTGTCTCTGTGTATAAGACAAGGATCAAAGAGAAATGATGATTCAGTCAGTGTGGAAGAACTTGACTGGTCTGCAGAAAGCAGCTGAACACCTCTGGTGTGACTTTAAATGAGCCAAAAACTCATCACCAAACACCAATGACTTGTACATTCATTATATGGACAAAAGTACTGGCACCCCCCTTCTTTAGAAGAGAAAAAGGCACTTCCAAACTGTGCCAACAAAGATGGAAACATAATTCATGTACTTAAAAATTGTATTTCCGCCTCTGTTGCAACGGTTTTGAAGTGTATGAAATGACGGTACCCATATGTACAAGTCATTGGTGTTTGGTGATGAGTTTTTGGCTCATTTAAAGTCACACCAGAGGTGTTCAGCTGCTTTTATCCTTGCCTTAGAAGGACAATACTTTTGACAATATAGTGTATGTATGGACAGTATGCATACTGTGCATGCTTATCTACAGCTGCCACGTGAAGCTCAGACTACTAATCAATGCACCGTGTAACTTCAGACACTTGAAACAATCTGGAAACCATATGGCAGAAGAATTTGGGAACTAATATTTGTGATAATGATTGGCTGGGGGGGAAAACTCATTACATACATATTATTATACATATTATGCCTTCTTGGAGATAAATCAGTGCTACCCAACACAGCAAAAAATGCATTTATTGAAATATTGGTTGTATTAAGGTTGCCAGGATGATTTTACGCAACTGGAAATTTCCCAGAACACCAGAACTGAACGACTGGATTGATGGGATGGTTGAGGTGCATGCTGGGAACTCACAAACCCACATCTCAGCAATATTGCTCAATATGAAATTGTTCATTCAGACATTTGATAAGGTGAGACGACATTTGCTTTAAATGGGGTTTTATGTACTTTCAGGTAGAGTAATTCACAAATCCTGGTATTAGTGACACAAAAAGCCCCATAAACTGATTCTTTTAGTTTTTTTTCAATATCGTGCAACTGGGTGTTAAAAAACACATTTATCATAAAGTTCATAACAAGAGTTATTTGTCTCACATATCTTTCTTGATCTGTTCTCATATTCCCTCTCTTCTTCTACCCACTCACCCCTTCTCCGTCCCCAGTGTTGGGCGAACTACTCAAAGAAAGAGTAACCAAACAATAGGTGCATGAAATATCAACATTACACCTCCTGTGTCATCCTCAAACACTTCTGAAGAAACCCGGGGGTCTGTTGATTTGTGCTACCTCCCATTAAAACAGTAGATAGTACAAACCGACAACGAAAAATGCAAGATGCCAAATTATGGTTTATTAACGTCCACACCTATCCCAACCCTAAACCTACCCCTTACAGTAATGCAAATACAGTAACTATGAGTTGCTCAAGGTTCTGGCTAGAAAGGATACAGCTACGGCCGGAAACCAATGATAAATTTACTTTTCTACCTATTAGATTGTGTTTTGATAACGTCTACACACCAACCCCAACCCTACCCTTACAGTAATGCAAACACAGTAATTATCATTGTTCAGTGTGAGAAACATGACACAATATTGATGTGTGCATGAAAAATCTGATGGGTAGGATAACATGTCAGGACACCGGCAGGCTTTGATGCCAAACGGCTGAACTGTCAGCCATGCATTTGGGTGAGTATGCATGCAGTTTATATCATTCTCTTAATGAATATGTAGATGATGTGCTGCCTTTTTGTTCTTTATTTCTCAGCCACATGGCCATGCAAGTTAGATTCCTGTTTGTTTTTCATCAAAATACTGAAGAAATGTCTACAATAGCCTCGGGCTACGTGATTGTTTGCAACTCTACTTTGCCAAAACGCCAGTTGTCAGGAGCAAAGTGTAAACAGGAGGTGATGTTGGTTGACTTTTGTGTACACAAATGTGACCTTCTCCGTCCAAAGTGTGGTGTGTAATCAGGCATTCATTAGCAGCAATCAGGCTCTATTACATTCATTTCCAGTGGATGTGAAAATACAGCAGGTACATATTTATTCTGCTTACTAATCATGACTGTTCACGTGGTGTAAAAGTTGGCTTATCTGAAGGCAAAATAAATTTTTTAAATGTTGTCCACAGAAATCAAGGATTTTTTTGCAGAAAAGTAGCTTTAGAGATCATGCCATTTTAGTTGAATATATATAAACTGTGTTCTTACGGGTTTTTGAAGCAGGGATGTGCGAGACTATTTGATTACATGGTACTGTTGTGGCTGATCCACATTGGAAATACTGTGTTTTACAAAGGCTACGTCTGAATTGCTGTCATGTAAAAGTTCTAGTTTGAAAAGAAAACCATTGATTTCTCCTCCTGTGTTTTCTCCGTGTCACTGCATCTACTCACAAGATGAAAAGATTATGAATGACAAGTCCTCAACAACAGTTGCTGTGCCAGTGTCGTAATGATCAGAATATAGCCTTACATAGTTGCTATACATGTCAAGCTTTTCATGAGAACATATGGACCACAAAACCAGTTATAAGGGTTCATTTTTCAAAATTGAGATTTATACTTCATCTGAAAGCTGAATAAATAATCTTTGCATTGATGCATGGGATGTTATGATTGGACAATATCTGGCTGAAAATCTGGAATCTGAGGATGCAAAAAAATCTAACTATTGAGAAAATCATCTTTAATGTTGTTCAAATGAAGTTCTTAGCAATGCATATTACTATTCAAAAAATAAGTTTTTATATATTTACGGTACTAAATATCTTCATGGAACATGATCTTAATATCCTAATGATTTATGGCATAAAAGAAAAATCTGTAATTTTGACCCATATGATGTATTGTTGCTTATTGCTATAAATATACCCCAGCGACTTAACACTGCTTTTGTGCTCCAGGGTCACATACAAACAACACCTGCTAATTCAACATGTGTTGACTTGACTTACAATATTTTGGTTTTTGTTTGAGGAATTATGTTTATAATAAGCTTGAACGTATTGGTTCTGCACTGATTCAGCTGATTTTAATAAGTATTCCTATAATAGCTAACACTGATTAAGGCAAGAACCGCATATAGTGCATGATCCATTCAAGCGTTTGGCTCTTTGATTCATACAGAACCCTCTTTTTGATCAACTTTGAGAAGATTAAAAATGAGTGCAGATGCAATGAACGATTAAATACAGTATTTTATTCACTGAAGCCAACATTGTGTCCCTGATCTTTGCGGGCAGGCGTAAGACACGCTCATGCCAAGAGATCACAACCAACACATCCAGTCTTCTGAACACAGGGCAACAGGCATATTTAACAACATGTACAGATTGAAAGAAGTAGTACAGGATCACAGCTAAAAAAGGTGTTCACGAGATCTGAGTTTGGACATCAAATGGTCCAACTGATGGCTAAGGCGCATTAAAACCAGCTGCTTACAGGGTAATAATACCTTACAGGGTTTGCCAAAGTAAACGCACAAGGCTGGAGGAAAAACTCGTCGTAATGCTTGCAATCAAGTTCGGTCGAGTTGTGGCATACATCACGGTAAACATGAGCAGACAGGAGCAGACAAGTCAAAAAGTGAGTGTTCCTGTTAAAATATTAGAAATGCATTTCGAACCTCGAAACTGCTTGCAATTATGCAAGCCTCACCTTTGAATGATTTTTCATTAGAGCTGTTGTTGTTGTTTTTCGAAATCCTAAAGCGAAATCCTAAATCCCCTATTCACTTCTTCTGACTTTTTTCTGCATCCTATGTAAAATAACAACAAATGGAGTTGCTATTGCAGAGTACTCGGTCTGTCTAGGACGTGCGCTGTTAAAGGGTTAGTTGGTCTGGAAAAGCGGCGAACATCAAACATAGTAGCATAGTAACTTCATATTAGCATTCATACTGATGACAGTTTTGTAGTACGCATTACTAAGTGTGTACTGCTGAAACGTAATGCAGCTTTTGTTCTAAAAGCAGCAACAAATAAATAAAATAGACATTATCTAAGTGCTTCTGTGTTCAGAACTGGACAAGAGTAAAAGTCATTGCACACAGAGTCCGAAATTTTCGCACGTTAAATGATAAATACGAGCTCATGTTGTGTCAATCACGCTTACAGACACTGCCTCCGAAACTTTTGTCCGTCATAAAAAATTCAGAGCAGGTTCGATTTTCGGCGTTTTCGCATCTGTAGCATGCATTTTGATAGGAAAGGATGGGGAATATGAAAAAAATGCCGGCGAAAATTTCGGACTCGTTGTGCAATTACCTAAATAATACATCCAGCTATTTCACAGCGATAAAAAAACACAACATTAAAAACACTGAGAAAAAATACAATGCAGATATGAACAAATTCTTTCTACTTGTCAAATTCTTACAAAATAAAGTGTCCCTAAAAATATTTCAAGTAAACAAAATGTCATAATGGACTAATATCTGTAAATGAGAAAAGCTTTTCGTACAGATTCCTTTTAAACTTTCAAAAGTTCAAATAAGTTGGCTTTGTTGGTGTGCAAAAACAGTGTTGAACGTTCATATAGTGTTCACGGCGGGATTTTATTCTGTAATTAAAGATTTAAAGTCAGCAACTGAAACAATTCCTCTGTATTCGTGCAACTTAAACATGAGGGCAAAAATACAGAAAACTAACACGACTTTACACGAGTGAAAATGTACCTTCGGCTGTGTACCTTCAATAAAACCAACCACAGATTTGGTTATGCTTGAAAAACCGGTATAATGAAGTAACATATCACTACCCTTTATAAAGCTCTCTGAAAGAGTCAAAAGAGCTAATAAAGTGCACTATAAATACTACTGTCATCTTTACAACTATAATGCTCTGAACTAATTAAAAATTCAAATATAGAAGTTTATAAAATACACAAAAGGAGCATTAGCATTTACTGAAAAAGCAGAAGTATACTCTTTACTTCAACAAACAGATAAAAAAATAAATGGCACGCAGCCAATGGCGTTAACGCGAGCGTCATCTAATCTCGCAGTCTGTAGCTCAGCAAGTACCTTCGACATCATCATTAGAAAATAATCTATTTAGAGTTTCGGTCCATTTCTGCGACATGCTGGTTAACGCGCGCGCGTGAGTAGATATTACGCTGGCTTGTTAGTACATCGAAAATAAATCCTGCATCATATCCATGCACAGAAGGATCCTAAAAATGAGCCCTCGGTCTGCTGTCAGCTCAGATCCGCCGTTCAATCGGCTATTAAAATAAGAGTTAACGAGACTATATCTACTGCCTAGCATTTGTAAGTGGACGTCTCCACTTGAAGAAAATACTTCTCTTGAAGGAAAACCAAATTAGGGGAACAGCACAATCAAGAGACGGTGGCCATGTTCTCAGAACGAATGCAGCGGCACTTTATTTTACAGTCCTCTTATTATAGTAACACACTCTTAAAAATAAAGGTTTCTGAAGAGATGATGCCATAGAAGAATCATATTTGGTTCCCCAAAGAACCGTTCCTAAAAGAACCATTTTAAAGATCTAAACAATCTTTTTTGACTATAAAGAACCTTTTCTGCATTTGAAAGGTTCCATTGATGTTCTTCATAGAATCTTTGATGCCAATAAAGAACCTTTATTTATAAGAGTGCAACTGGGTAATAACTAGGCATTAAAGGGATAGTTCACCCAAAAATGAAAATTCTGTCATTAATTACTCGTTCCAAACCCGTAAGACCTTCGTTTGTCTTCTGAACACAAGTGTTTTTGATGCATCCTCTCTGATCCTCCACAGACAGCAATGTAATTACTATGATTAACGTCCAGAAACGTAGCGAGGACATCGTTAAAATAATCCATGTGACATCAAGGGTTCAAACGTAATTTTATGATGCTACGTATTGTGTGCAAAGAAAATAAAATAACGACTTTATTCAACAATTCGTCACCATAGCGTCATTTTGGAGAGATGCTGTTCCGTGTCAGCTGCGCCACGCGGATACGTTTTCTACGTTGTTTACACTTTGGTTTGAATTAAAACAATGCATTCGCGTTAAATGGTGCTAGGGTGAGGCAAAGGAGACGAATTGTTGAAGTCGTTATTTTTGTTTTCTTTGCGCGCAGTAAGTCTTCTCGTAGCTTCATAAAATTAGGTTGAACCCCTGATGTCACATGGATTATTTTAACGATGTCCTTGCTACGTTTCTGGACGTTAATTGTAGAAATTACATTGCTGTCTGTGGAGGATCAGAGAGCTCTCGGGTTTCATCAAAAACACTTAATTGTGTTCAGAAGATAAACAAAGGTCTTACGGGTTTGGAACGAGTAATTAATGACAGAATTATAATTTTTGGGTGAACTATTCCTTTAACACTGAATCTAACCCTAAACCTAACCTTAACCCATGTATAGTTTTACCAAACACTACTCATACATTTCCACAAACATGCGTACTGTAAAATAAAGTGCAACCACAAGATCTTTACACGCTAACGAATAAACAAAGAAAACCACACTTTTGCTCAGGTCAAGGGAGACCTAGATGTTTACAACTTCCAACCAATTGATCAATTTACATTTTACACGTTTTCTGATACTGTCGGCAGATAAATAAATTACATCAAAATACAGTCAGGCGTGATATACAATGGCTCTCTGGCAGGAATCAGGACGCTGCCTATGTGACCTTGGGTGTTTCGGGCCGGTAGTCCTTCCGCTCGGACGTGTTGCGCTTGACTTTAGCGGCAGCCGGCTGGGACTCCTGGTTGAGAGATGGGCTGGACTGAGACTTCTTCAGCGCCGCGTCACCGTTCCGGCCCGTCAAGAGCTCTCTCACACCCTCTTTCAGGAGCTTGACGTACATCTCGTAACGGCTCTCCTTCAGAGGGAATTCAGAAAATGCATTAGACTCCATTATAATGTCATCACAACACTAACAACAGCTCCTCGCTCTTACTGTACCCTCAAAGCAGCATCTTATGCCAACAGCACCTTGTGAGTGGCTCGGCAAAAACACAGTTTCTCATGCACGTGAGATTTTGGGCTTTTTTGCATCCATAACATGGAAAAATACATCCAAAATACACATTTAAGCATTTAGTTTATTTGCATCTGTTGATTTTAATTATATACGTATCTTTAAAGGCTGAACTTCAGCAGCAATTACTGTACATACACTAAACGTTGAGTTGTATATAATTGAAGGTTTTTACAGAGGGGTTTGGTCACATACAGTATATCGTCTCTCCACTCTCTAAACACCTTTAGCATGTTGATAAATCAAAAATACAAATTTTTTACTTGTTTGCATCCAGTTTCAGTTTTCTGTTATGGAAATATATGCAAACGAGTGCATGCTTTATTTAATAATGCTTAATTTGCATATTTAAAAGTATAATTTTTTAGATAACAAAAAGTGTGAAGTGCAAAAAAAACTCTAAAGCTAATCATGACTCCACACACTAAGCAAAAACACATTTTCAATTCTATGGGTCTATTCTTTGTTCATCATTTTCAGTACTGAATAAAACTGATTTATAATGCATTATAATTTTTCTCTGTGTCCACATTTGACCAAGTTCATTCTGAGATTGACTCATCTAGGAAGGATGTTTATGATGCTGATATTGAGGATTTGGCCAAAGCCTACTGCATTGAACAGCTCTTGTCGGGTTTACACCCGTGACTCCTAAAGATGCTGCCTAAGTGAGCCACAGAACTAATATCTGAATACTATAACAATTCACTCACAATATAAGATGAAATAAATCTTATATTGTCACATTATGCTGATTATGGGATTGAATTTTGAAGGTGGTCCTGATAGTTTTTGAAGCTTTTGTCACCCGTAGATAAGATCTAAGATGTAGATTTAAAGATGTCTTTGTTTCTTTACCTGGAGAAAACATTATTATGCATAGAAGACTTGTGTTTTTTGTTGTTGTTAAAAGTCATCTTAATTGATTTGTTTCTTACAAACACACATCTTTCGTCTTCTCCAGATGCTAACTGATGAACTGGAGTGGATTATTGTGATGTTTTTATCAGACTCTCATTCTGACGGCACCCATTCACTGCACAGCATCCATTGCTGAGACACATTTCTCCAAACCTGATGAAGAAACAAACTCATCTACATCTCGGATGAGCTGAGAGTCAATTATTATCAAATAGCTTTAAAGATCCACATACAGGAGGCTCTAAAACACACTAACTGGAATATCGATCATGTTTGTCGGGCTTTAAAAGCTTTTTTTATTCACAGAGGTGTTTGTTTTATTAACTGTATCTGAAAGTGCATCAGAGTGGATGTGTGTTATGTAGATGTGTGATTGCCAAAGTTTATTAGGAAGGGTTAATACACTCAAATCAGTGAGTTTATCAGAATCACACATTATAATGGTGCTGTCCAACAGAACTAAACTAAGATCGCTTTAACCAATTACTTAATTTCACTGGATTAACCATAATAGAGTAATAACATGCATTTTAATGTGAAAGTGTATTAATTAATCCGTTTCGTATTAATCACACACGATAAAACAAACAAACAGATAAAACAATTTACCATAAATGCATTTATTAGATCATTTTTATTTAAAAAAGTGTAAAAACAGATACATTTTTGTGTAAAAGCTGAGAAAATTGATTTTAAAGATTATTTTTTTATTTTATTTTTTAAAGTTTAAGCACAAAATAAAATGCATTGGTTATTTTTTTACGTGCATGTTGTCAGTGCAATAATAATACAGCTATATTAATTAGGTACACTATTGAGTGTACTAAAAGTACTGGGACACACACTCGTTTGTATTTGTGGAGAGCACTAAATGATCCTATATTACATATTAGATATGCATTAATCCTGCTTATGTCTGACTTCATTAAATATGAGAAACAGCATTTAAAAAGCATCATTTAATGCTGAAGCAAAAGTATGTGTGCTAGGAGTGCTGTTTTATTCCCTTCCTCTGACTTTAACCATCAATCAAAGCCAGAAAATAAAACGGCTTCAGCAAATGCATTTGCATCAATTGTAGTCAAGTTCATCCCTGACAGTCTAGATGAGGAACGTCAAACGGCTCACTGTGTGTCGAGGGGGAAAATACGGCCAAGGTAAACAATCTGCTTAATTGTGTCTCTTGTAGTGATCGACCGATATTGATTTTTTATTACCGATACCGATTATTTGCACGTTTATGTACCCGATAACCAATATGCAAAACCGATATTTATTTACTGTTATAAAGTACATAAATAACAGAGTAAAGCTTTGTTTTTTCCTCCTTTCAGTCGTCTTAACAACAACAAAAACGGTTGAAAATGAACATTCATGTAAAATTTAATCTTAAAATTACAACAATAAAATCATTTTATTTATAAAAAGCATCATCAGCAACACTGATATTAACAATAAGCAAAATAATGTCTAATGTATTTAAATGGAGAAAATAAAGGACAGAAGTCATATCAACTTCATTTTAAACTACAGTTTTAGGTTTATAAGCTGTTTAATAGACTAAAGAGTGAAGAATAATTTGGATAACACTGGATAATGTTAATTCACTGAATAATATTCTCTGGAATATTGAAATAAGCTATAATAAACAAAACATCGTATTTTATTGCATTTCTTAACTGGCATGTTTTATCAGAATTATTAAAATGTTTTTGCCATTCTAAATTATGAAAACAGCTGACTGCACGGTTTATCTATTTACACAGAACTACACTCAAACTGCGATCGCTTGTGGAGAAAATAAATAATTAATTTCGATAGAGATGTTTATTGGTGAAATAATTGTTCTATAGTAAATGTTAATATAATTTAGTGTGTTTCAAACGAGTGAATCTTGTATAAAGTTACATGCGGTGGTCGTGCTGGAGCTTCTCCTGGGTATCAACTGCTGAGTGAACAGTGGTTATACTAGTCATACTCTGTATAATTGTGTATGTGACTAATTAAAAAAATATATATTATTATTATTATTTTTTTTTACCGATATCCGATAATGGTAAAATGCTTAAATATCGGGAAAAATATCGGTAAACCGGTATATCGGTCGATCTCTAGTCTCTTGCATCATAAAAGGCAACGGCGCTTACCTCAAATTCCAGGTAGTGCTCCTTCAAGCGGTACTCATCGATCTCTTTGGCTTTGACCTTCTTATCTGGAGGGTAGGATCTGTGCTCGGCTAATTCTGTGGAGACGTGCTTCAGCTTGGCCTCGTGGGACTTGAGCTGCTCTTCCTGTAACACAACAGCCACATCAAAGCCTTCAGATAGGGCTGAGCGATTTTGAATAGAAATATTACCAAACGTTAGAATTAGACACTTTGACATTATGCCAATGAAAAGAACGATCCAACGGAATGTGATTAACCCCTCGATTGTGACGCGCTCACATCGCTAGACGCCGTTCACACTTTTGTGTACAAAGATGCGACGCGGCAGTGCAATAGGAAAAACATGCAAGAAGATGGGAGTGAACTTCTTTAACTTGAGCGCTGCTGCGTTTGTAGACTGCTGTTTCATGCATGAGTCAAACGTGTCCATGTTTACACAGAAAAACTATCTAATAAAAACCTGTAACTACTACTGTATGTCTGATATTTCATGTTTGCATCATGGTGACAGGCTGAAAACTGCTGTTCATTGTTTTACAATATAGAGAGTACAGTGAGTTCCTCCTTATTAAGGATCAGCGGGATTATCACGGGTGATTCAAAGTTTACTTCACGGTGTCAGTGGCTCAGTCTGATGCTAGCGATACTAGAGCCACATATTAAAAAAGACCGCCAGTTTCTGTGAACTCAGTGTGCAAGCATCTATATACAGTGCTTCGTGCTGCGAGATGAATTTGACAATCGCCATTCTGGATTTTGGTGTTTGCTTGTACGGTGGCTCTGAACTGTCAAAACATCATTGCCACATTTGAAAAACGCAAAAATATCGAACCCGATCCAATTTTTTTTATGACGGACGAAAATTTCGGAGGCAGTGTGTAAACGTGATTGACATAGCGTGAGGTCGTATTTATTTTTCAACGTGCGAACATTTTGGACAAAAATGTTTGACTCGGTGTGCAATGACCTTAAATGTTAAACAAATCACTTGTTTAATATATTTGCAGAAAAGATGCATGAACTACAACTACATCTTGTACAGACTTGTATTTTACATATTATGTGTTCAGAAATAATATGAGGAAAATGCTTTTAAAAAATCTAATTCAAAAAGACTGAAGGTATAACACCAGTAGACTATTATTAATTATAAATGTTCAGTAAAAACAATGAACAGCAGCTTTCAGTCAGTCACCATGATGCAAACATGAAATATCAGACATACAGTAGTAGTTACAGGTTTTTATTAGATCGTTTTTCTGTGTAAACATTGACACGTTTGACTCATGCATGAAACAGCAGTCTACAAACGCAGCAGCGCTCAAGTTAAAGAAGTTCACTCCCATCTTCTTGCATGTTTTTCCTATTGCACTATTGTCGCATCTTTGAACACAAAAGCTCATTCTGTGTGAACGGCGTCTAGCGATGTGAGCGCGTCACACTCGAGGGGTTAAATCACATGTGGTTGGATCGTTCTTTTCTCTTTACTCTTATCATTGGCATGTTGTCAAAGTGTCTAATTCTATTCAAAATCGCGATTCCTCGGATGGACCCATCATGGACCCAATATTTCCTCGCTTTCTCCAGAAAGCGCATCATGTTTGTTTTCTTTATTTTATAAAAGCACAAGGTTTTGTTGATATTGTGAGAGCACACAAATAAAAGTAGAGCTTTGAATGATGTATTACTCGTACCTTTCTGAGCAAAAATGACGGCGTATTTTAAGCTGTTTCTACTGTAAGAAAAAACTAAACGCTTTAGCTTCCACTCTCCGCACAAACGACTGATATGGATATAACATTGTTATATGCTATTTATTATCTATAGATTTTATTTTAGGCACGTCGTGATGATTTGAGGAGACTAAATTGATCAAACTGACTATGATCTGCCGCTGGCCGCTTGGTCGTTACTTTAACGAACAAAAAGTGCTCCCAATGTTTTTCTAAACTAACTTAAAAAAATGAAACGAAATATAATCACTTTGCAATTACATACAAAACTGATCTATTTTAATAGCTGAAACTATTATATAAGCTGTTTTGGGAGAAGGGGGGAAGGCGTCTCGGGTCAGCTAGGGTCTAAATTTGAGGCCCGTGCAGGGGCTTAATAAAGAAAAAGTTACTTGAAACATGTAGTTACATTTTCAAGCTGACTAGTTAAAAAAAAAAATCAATAGTCAAACATTCTGAAAAAATGTGAGATTTTAATTTTTTTTGCCATATCGCACAGCCTTAGCTTCAGATGGACAACAGAATTTGACTGGACTCTTCAGACGCACCTGAGACATGCGGGTGGTGGTCGCCGGCAGCAGCGGGCGGCTGAATTTCTTCTGCGAGCCGATGGCAGCAGGGAAGGACGGGGCGGAAAACATGGCCGCCACCGAGTTGATTATTCTAATCCAGGACTCCATTTCTTCAGGGCTCCTACAGAGAAGAGACGGCACATGTTCATATGAAGAAGGCAACGCTACAGTCATGCAAACTTACAGGATGAGACCAGTCAGCCTTACGAAGAAATAAAAGAGATAATCCAGCTTTAATTGAGCTTGAACTGAAGCATGAAATTAGACTGAGTTCAGGGAAGGTGTCGGTAGCCGTCTCTTACTGGGCCTGGAAGAGGAACACTCTCCAGTCAGCAGTCTTGAGTTTGAGGACATTGGGCTTTTTCTCGTAGTCAATCGCCTTGATGCCGAGAGCATGATGCACGCTGATGGCGTTCTTCAGATCGTCCTCTGACAGGGCCTTCTCCGGCTTATACTCATCCTGCAGGAGCAAGCACACACACGACATATGATGAACACGGACAGGGATGGACATCCAAGGAGTTCAATAAATCTGCGTCAGATACTTGTTTCCTAAATATTATTTTACCTCATCTACCAACTGCAGCCGAGTCCTTAGACATCAAGAAATGGCTAAAAACCAGTGCGGTCAAATGATTAATGCATGTGTGTGTATTTATAGATACATAATAAATATGCACACATATATATTATGTAAACAAAACTTTTATTTTGGATGCGATTAATTGTTTGACAGCACTACTAAAAACACATCTCTTCCATCTTCCTTTGACCCACTACCTCTCGCACTCTTGACTCTTATTCAGTCATTATATAGCACCTGTCTTATGTTAGGATTTCTACAGTAATCTGTGCACTTTAAATTGATGCAGGTGTGTATCTGACAACATGCTGAGCTCGTAAACATTTTGCACAGCACTTTTTTTATGTGGTCTCTAATGAAGCAAAATAAACGAATCGCCGTAGAGCTTTTGTGTTAAATTCGTGGCATGTAGAACTTTTTTCAGAATTTTTTGGTTTCACACACCCAGTAAATCTTTAGGACATTGGACTGTGTATATACATTCAGGGTGGGACTCTTTAGTCACCTCACGATCCGATTCCAGAACCATTCTTGATCTACCCCCCATATTAATTAATTCGTTTACTGACTTGAGAATCTTAAAATCCTTACATTTACATATCTTTACATAAGTAATTAAGTACTTTTTTAAATTATAAAAAAAAAAAAAAAAAAAATTTAACGGTTGTATGTTAAGAGTTTTAAACTTATAAAACTTCTACACATACAAGCAAGTAGTAAATAATAAATCTCTCACATCAAAATCTCCTGGAGGATAAATCAAATTTTCATTGATGTTTGTGGGAAATGACCAGCAGTGTGAGGGGGAAATGAAAGAGCGAATAAACAAACCTTCTGCAAATAGAGGATCATGCCTTTGAGAACAGCGTAGAAGGTTTTCCAGCCTCGTTTCCCTCTCGGTGCTAGAGAATATAATAAACATAGAAAACATAGAAAAGTGAAATAAACATCATGAAAGCATGTTAGTCTTTTCCATTCACTAACAGCTCATAGTGACCAAGACTGTTAAATTAAAAAGGACAAATAAAAACAGCTATTATAACTTCTTCAAAGCCTTCTGAAGGCATTTGCTTTGTGTTTTCGATGCTATTCAGTCAGTAACAACACACGCATCTGTGTGTCATCAACAGCATCTGTCTCCATTCACTACATGAGCATCATACCAAACATCTCTTGGTTTCCAGTGAAGACATGAAGGGGAGCAAATGATAGGGCTGCTCGATTATGACAAAAATCATAATCACGATTATTTTGGTCAATCACTGTAAGAAATACACTTTTTTGTTTCTTGTTAAAGCTAAAAATAATCAGTCAAGAGCAGTCAGTGATCTTCTCTTTGTCTTTTGTTGTTTGATTAATATTAAGCACACAGCAGGAATATTAGCGCGCTGTCTCTTTAAGAGACGTGTGTTTTCATCCTCAACACTTTACGTTCATTACATAACCGACGTGAATAACCACCAAGCGCCGCATTTTGACACATTTTTATGTGTATTAGGAGCGAACCTTGAGCTTTACATCTCCAAAATACTATAGTAATTTACTTTAGTGTTTTTGAACAATACTATAGTAAAGTACTTTAATTAATTAGTTGTGGTAATTCTATAGTTGCTGTGGTAATATAACAACTATAGTAATTACAATGTCTCTATTAAATTATTATCATTATATCATATATTAAAAACATTAGGCTGCTTTTAGCCTTACGCTGGAGTTGGTTTACATTCTGCTAGTGCTGTCAAATAATTAATCGCATACAAAATACATTTTTGTTTGCATAATATATGTATGTGCTGTGCATATTTATTATGCATATATAAATACACACACATGCATGTGGGTCAAAGACAAAAAAGGGTTTAAGCATAAAAACAACAAGTGTAATACTGCTTTAAATTGTTGTTTTTCCCCAAAAATGTAAAAGTTTTCAAAAAAGATTAAAAGATTTTTCTGAGCAAACAATAAATATCATACATTTTCCCCTGATTTACAGAAAACACTCACTAAAATGTCATTCGGTGTAACAATCTTCTCAGGCATATTTACAACAAAAATCAATTTATGACATATTAAAAGACTAATTACTTTCACCCCAAATATTAATTAGACGTAATTTTTTTTTTTTTTATCTGCCATTATTCTATGTTTCGCCCATTTGTCAATAAAACGTTTTTACTCATTTAAAACACAATAAAATGTGATGTGCTCCCCTATTCGTTTATATATTTTAATATGTACAATTCAAAATAAATATGTTTGAATTTTTGCATAAATATTGTGTTACACTGAATGTCAATGTAACATTATTTCAACAAAATGTTGACATTTTATTCTCCAAAAACGTATTTGAAACTTTAAAAGTAGACACTTTACTTACATTTAATGTGCTTTGTATGGACATAAATACTCTTGTACATCTATTTTGATGCGGACATCTTAACATGTATATATTTCAGAATTATTTTATATTTATATATTACATATTTTGTATAATATAAATTATATGAATATAAATATAGACATGTAAATATAAAAAAATATATATACTGTATGCATGTGTGTTTATATATACATAATAAATAAACACAGTACACACACGTAAACATCTTTTATTTTTGTATGCGATTAATCGTTTGACAGCACTACTTTCTGCAATGAACCTATGTAAATAAATTAGCAAGATAATATCATGCATTGGCGATCTCACAGGCTGACAATATGAAATTTGAGCACATTGCCCAACACTAGTAAATGATGTATTTTCTGGTGAACTGTTACTTTGTTCCTGTACTGTTGTGTTACACATATCACCAGTCTGTTCACCTCTGAAGGGCATTACTAGGATTTCTCCTGTCAAATGATTCCCTTGTTAATTTTTTTCAGCTTTTTCAGCAAAGTTTATCAGCTTTATTTACGGCTCTGAGAAGCATCCGAATCCTTCACACCCCATACAGACGGAGCGGTAGTGCGCTGATGGCACCTCTGGGACCCTGGCCTGAATGCTCTCAGCATGTGATGCAGCGGATCACTAAAGCCCTGCTGTTTTCTCTCATTAGACCGCGCTGGCATGGCTGGTATGGAGACTACTAAACTCATGTTGGCAGGTCTTCTGCCAGAGCTGGACCGTGAATCACACAGCAGTGGAGGGTGGGAAGGGATCCACTTCAGTTTGACCCCGTTAGGATATATTCAAGCATCTGTTCAGAAGACTGCGCTCAGTACTTTTATTATGCATTTGAAAGAAGTCTCTTTTGCTCACCAAGGCTGCATTTATATTATCATGAAATATTAGGTAACACTTTATTTTAGGGTCTAATAACTAGTTGCTTATCATCATGCATATACTAGACTATTAGCCATTTATTAGTAGTAATTAACCACATATTAATGCCTTATTTTACATCCCCAATACCTAAACTTACCGCACTATAAGCAGCAAATTATGAATTTATATAGGGAAAAGTCATAGTTAATAAATAAGTGTTCCCTATTCTAAAGTGTTACCAAATATTATAATTTCAAATAGCCAGTTTCTATGCGAACATATGGTATAATTTATTTCTGTATATTTTCAGCATCATTGCTCCAGTCTTCAGTGTCACATGATCTTCAGAAATCAGTATAATATGCTGATTTGCTGCTCAAGAAATGTTTATGATTATTATGAATGTTGAAAACAGCTGTGCTGCTTTAGATTTTTGTGGAAAGTGTGATTTAAGTTTTTTTTTTTTTTTTTTTTTGTTAAAAAACATTTTAAATAATAATAATAAAAAAATGTCTTTACTGCCCCGCCTTTTGAGCAATTGAATGCATCCTTGCTGAATAAAGCTTTCAATATCTTACTGACCCAAACTTTTGAATGGTAATAGTGCATGTAACACAAAACCAGTATTTAAAAGCATCCTAAACTATCCTATCATATCATTGTTGATCATATCAACAGTCAGTCTTTGAGATTCTTCTGCAGGACGAGCTGTAATCTGTCTCTTCAAACACACAACAGCTCAGCGGGTTTTCTACTGACTCTAGACTCTCATTAGGAAGGAAAAATAAGTGGACATAATATATGAGCGACTCCGGCCAAAATCCCATCTCACCATGTGTGCTTGCCAAAGCACTGAATCACACCTGCTTTATCCTCGTTCACATTACACAGCATTTATTTAATGTGCTTTCCCATCATTCCCTGCACACCCAGACGCTTCAGGTATAAAGAGTCAGAAATATAACGTGCTTATGAAAAATACACAAAGAACTAATAATAAAATACTTCATAACAATTAGAAGTAAAAGTCCTGCTAAAACATGCTACTAAGAAATCTTCAGTTGAAAAATGCTTGTTTTATGTTTTCAATTTGAATAAAAAATAATAATAAGTTCAGCTTTAAGTATTAAATTAAATAAAACAGTATTTTTCGCTGCTGGAAAATAAGAGATCCTGGAGCACAAAACCAGTCTTTATTATTATTATTATTATTATAATTCGCTGAGGTATATTTGTTACAATAGCCAAAAATACATTGTATGTGTCAAAATTATCCAATTTTAATTTTATGCAAAAATCATTAGGATATTAAGATTATGTTCCATGAAGATATTTAGTAAATTACTTACCGTAAATATATCAAAACTTAATTTTGATTAGTAATATGCATTTCTAAGAACTTCATTTGAACAACTTTAAAGATGATTTTCTCAATATTTAGATTTTTTTGCATCCTCAGATTCCAGATTTTAAAATATTGTCGTATCATAACAAACCATTCATCAATGGAAATATAATTTATTCAGCTCTCAGATGATGCATAAATCTCAATTTCGAGAAATGTACCCTTATGACTGGTTTTGTGCTCCAGGGTCACACATACATTTCATCCTCAAAACGAGCAGGTGTTGTATGACATGACAGCTTCAGATTAAATCTTACTTTTCTTCCCGTCCATGTCCGCGTGGATTTTGCGGGTCAGGAAGCCAGTTTTGTAGACAGCGGCGTTGGGGTCATGAGCAATGTCCAGGAACGGGTTACTGCCGCTGCTGATGCGACTGATGCTCTTAGTGTGAGAGTGATGGTTCTTATCCGCCAGCTCAGACAGAGACTTCTTCAGCTCATCTCCATCACTACAACACACACACATATCCCATCAACCTTCATGCATGACAACTCTTCCACAGCCCTGACGATGTATGACGTATGTGATTTGAGTCTGCAGGAATCCCCACACAAACACACTGACCACTGACTCATAATGCACATCTGCTATTATGTGGCCACCTGGCATTTGTGAAAAAAAAAAAAAATGTTGTCATTTGTTAGCATTATCCATTTTGCATGACAGCAAAAAATATTTAAAGATACATGCATTTTGATCAATCACGTTGATATCTGATTTAGTACAGTATGCACAGTTTATAGAAGGTCACATACATGTTTATCCACCCAACAGATACAAATCAAAAGTACTATTCCTGCTCTATATGCTGCTATCTTCATCCCATACGGTAGTTAGTGTTTCATAGTCACCGCATCCATGCATGCTGCTCATGCACGGCTGGCAGGGCTCCTAAAAACTAGGTAGGGTATCTTGGCAGGCATTTACACTAGTTTTTTTATATAACCACCAGACACTTGCCCATTACATGTAATCTGGATTATGTAATCTGATTTCAAGATGTAAGTAAAATTTGAATATATTTTGTTTGAATTTTCTCATATTTTAAAGAAATATACTTTACATTTAGTCATTTATCAGATGCATTTATCCAAAGTGACTTATTAATGAGGACAATAGAGACAATAAAAACCAACAGAAGAGCAATGATATGTGAGTGCTGAGACAAGTCTCGGTTAGCCCAACACAGTAAACATAGCAAGGGTTTATATAATAAATAAAAAGAAAACAAGTCGATAGAATAGAATTAGAATAGAGTTAGAGGGTCAAATTAAGTACAGTATGGAAACACAACAATCATATTCAAATCTGTTAAATGCAAGATAGCTCAAAGGTAATCAAAAGCTAGTCAATACATCACAAAATTGTGACAACAATTACACTTTATTTTAAGGCCCAATTCTCACTATTATTAACTAACCTTAACTATGACTTTTGACCCAAAAAACTCCTAATTGGCTGCTTATTAATAGTAAGTAAGGTATTTGTAACATGTATGTATGAGGTGGATAAAGGATTTAGAATATGCTCATGCAGAATATGGTATATGTGATTTATAAACCGTAATAAACTGCCAATAATAATCGGCATGCTAATGATGGTGACAATTGGTCCCTTCGCTAAAGTGTTACCAATTACATAACTAACTGCAATAGATAGCACCTATAGACTATTTACAAAAGTCAGCTACTTGACTACTACACAGTATTACTTGACTCTATATTGCTGTTTATACTGTATTTAGTTTTATCAAACATTTACAGCCTTGGTGAGCAGAAGAGATTAGTGCATGTGCTGACTTTAGATCTGTTACGCGCGCACACACACCACACACACACACAGACACAGACACAGGCACACCTCTTTCGTTTGTACAGCAGGTGGAAAGAGTGTTTGATTAAAGACGAACAGTTGTAATGACCATCAGAGGTCGCAACATTAACGGGTTATTTGAAGGGGGTCTGTAACACTTGACACATGCCACTAAACACCATGTCTGCATACTTCATTACTGTGTCATATTAAAGGGATAGTTCACCCAAAAAAGAAAATCCTGTCTTTAATTACTCGCCCTCATGTCATTCCGAACGCGTAAGACCTTCGTTCATCTTCTGAACACAATTAAGACATTTTTGATGAAATCCGAGAGCTCTCTGATCCTCCATAGACAGCAATGTAATTACTACAATTAACATCCAGCGAGGAGGACATCATTAAAATAATCCATGTGACATCAGGGGTTCAAACTTAATTTTATGAAGCTACTTATTGTGTGCACAGAAAATAAAATAACAACTTTATTCAACAGTTTGTCTCCTCTGCGTCAGCGTAGCGACATTTTGGATTATATCCGCTTGGACGGAAACTGCGTATGCTCTTCTGTGTCAGCCGCACCGCGCGGATACGTCTTCTATGCATATTTACGCTTTGATTTGAATGAAAACAGGGCATCTGGTGCACGACTAACACAGAAGAGCATACGTAGTTTCCGTCCAAGCAGATATAATCCAAAAAAGGGCTATGGAGCAGACAAAATTGAATAAAGTTGCATTAATTTTGCACACAATAAGTGTTCTCGTAGCTTCGTAAAATTACGGTTGAACCCCTGATGTCACATGGATTATTTTAACGATGTCCTTGCTACGTTTCTGGACGTTAATTGTAGTAATTACATTGCTGTCTGTGGAGGGTCTGAGAGCTCTCGGGATGCATCAAAAATATCTAAATTGTGTTTAGAAGATGAACGAAGGTCTCACGGGTTTGGAACGACATGAGGGTGAGTAATTAATGACTGAATTTTCATTGTTGGGTGAACTATCCCTTTAACAGCTGAGAAGATGCTCAATGGGTTTTGGACAAAGATTACAGTTGCACGGCTATGTTTTTTTAAATGCAAACACTGCGCCGGACTCTGTCCTGGAGGCTGGAGCTTCTGTCAGTCATGGAAAAGAACGAACGTTGCTAGGAAACTAACAATCCCAATAGCAGCCATTTACCTCGGCTTGCTGTAATATGTGTGAAGCTTGAGACCACTATTTGCTTTGTGACATTAGTCCAGCGTCAAGACGCATTAGAAATGATCAAATACTCCCTTTATGTAAAGAAGGATCACACAAGCTATTGGAAAAAAACATGAATAAATACTGAAATAGGCAACTAGTCAAGTTAGTCAGCACTGGCAGACAGGCTCACAGCAGTGTCTCTTGTCTCAGTATATACAGTAAATGACCCTTTTAGAAGTTCCCATCCACTTACTCAAGCTGAATCACACCATTAACAGGCAGATGAGATTTACCAACCCACAAAATCAACCATCGACATATTTCAAACCAGAAAAAAAAAAAAAATTCAGCAGACTATTTCATTCTCCCTCTCTCTATATAGCACACAGTCTCCACAAAACCCTTTGAAAACCCAGATAAATGATGATGGAGGCAGAGTATTTCAGCAAGATGAGAAATAAACAGAGCTATAAATGACTGTTTCTGTATGCATATAACTTTAAGAAAACGACTACTATTAATGTTAACTGACAGCACTTTTCTAAATTTAAATAAAACGTCTCATAAAACAGGGCTGCACACTTCTGCACAACAGACACAGAGCGATACTTGGCATATCCAACCACCGCCAGATCAGAAATGATGACAAATGATTAAAACACAGATTGGAACAGACGATACAAGGCACTAATCTATGATTTCCCAATTTAAAATGAAATAAAACTGCAAGCAGCAAGCTTTTTTAAATGAGCCAGTTATTTACAGCTATTGACCAGAGCAAACTACAGTGCCACAAGTCCACAGGTGCCTCTGACCTGCTTGCTACAAACCAAAAACTGCTACCAAATTTGTACCAACTGCTACACTGTATCATTGCTGTTCATAAGAGCAGCGCTGCTTTGTTTACACATGAATGATAAATCCCCTGTGATGTTTGTACTGGCTACTGTATACAGGCCACCAGGGCACCATACAGACTTTATTAAAGAATTTGGTGATTTTCTATCAGAGTTGGTGCAGGCTGCAGATAAAGTCTTAATTGTGGGTGATTTTAATATCCATGTTGAAAATTATAAAGATGCATTAGGATCCGCATTCATAGACGTTCTGAACTCTATCGGGGTTATACAACACGTGTCAGGACCTACTCATTGTCGAAATCATACTACTTTCTAGTCTTGCGTAAATTCTATATAGCTAAATCTTTCAATTCTACTCCTTCTTACAAATATAGTAGAACCATCACTTCTACCACAAAAGACTGCTTTGTAAGTAATCTTCCTGATTTATCTAAATTCCTCAGCACATCCAACAGCGCAGAAAAACATGATGATATAACAGAAACTATGGAATCTCTCTTTTCTAGCACTTAAGATACGGTTGCTCCTTTACGCTTAACGAAGATTAAGGAAAAGAGTCCAACACCGTGGATTACACCACTGTGGGACAGATCTCCAGTGAGGACCTCATCACCTAGACAGCCATCGGGGAAAGACCACTGGAACCAGTGGAGCCCTTACAATCTGACTTTGCTGCAGTTGGAACAAACTACTGGTTCGACTGGCCAGAGGAGAACTGCCCCCCCCCCCGACTGAGCCTGGTTTCTCCCAAGGTTTTTTCTCCGTTCTGTCACCGATGGAGTTTTGGTTCCTTGCCGTTGTCGCCTCTGGCTTGCTCAGTTGGGGACATTTATTTCCAGCAATATCACCAACTTGATTGCACAGATATTATTTAAACTGAACTGAGCTGGACGATGACATCACTGAATTCAATAATGAAATGCCTTCAGCTGAAAAATGGGCATTTAATCTTGTCATTTTACATTATTGACACACTTTTCCTATTTTTATTTTGTGCAGTTGCTTTGACACAATTTGTATTGTTAAAAGTGCTTTATAAATAAAGGTGATTTGACTTGACTTAACAGCGGTAACCAAGGAAACACTGCATCACTGCTGTTCATAAGTGCAGCGGTGCATTGTTTACAGCGGTAACCAAGGAAACACTGTATCATTGCTGTTCATAAGTGCAGCGCTGCTTTGTTTACAGCGGTAATCAAGGAAACACTGTATCATTGCTGTTCATAAGTGCAGCGGTGCATTGTTTACAGCGGTAACCAAGGAAACACTGTATCATTGCTGTTCATAAGTGCAGCGCTGCTTTGTTTACAGCGGTAACCAAGGAAACACTGTATCATTGCTGTTCACAAGTGCAGCTCTGCTTTGTTTACAGCGGTAACCAAGGAAACACTATCATTGCTGTTCATAAGTGCAGCTCTGCTTTGTTTACAGCGGTAACCAAGGAAACACTATCATTGCTGTTCATAAGTGCAGCGCGGCTTTGTTTACAGCGGTAACCAAGGAAACACTATCATTGCTGTTCATAAGTGCAGCGCGGCTTTGTTTACAGCGGTAACCAAGGAAACACTGTATCATTGCTGTTCACAAGTGCAGCTCTGCTTTGTTTACAGCGGTAACCAAGGAAACACTATCAATGCTGTTCATAAGTGCAGCGCGGCTTTGTTTACAGTCTGCTTCATTTTAGAAATTATACAATCTAATTTAGATTAAAAACTGCTCATGTTGCATGTATGCTGCATCTTTGTTTGGATGATGATTGAAACACAGCGATTTCCTCTCATTTTAAATAGAAAGAGCACAGACAAAGCATTAGTTTGTTTATATGAATAGATTTATTTGATTTGTGTAACTTATTTATTTGATTTGGAGCTAGTTTTAAAAGTTCAATTTAGTTGTGTTATTTTCATTTACAATATATTTGCAAGGGTTCAGTTCATCCTAACGTTCACCCCAGTGCTCCTGGTTGGGAGGTTATGTAGCCAGTTATGTTTTTGTCCAGCTCAAGTCTGTGGAAATATGTTACGCACTATTTTGGTGAAACTGCTCCTTTCTCTCATGGCAAGGTTACGAGGTCATTTTAATATGCAAAAACACTGCCAAGATACAGCGCCATTTGTCTTCACAGTCGACTTCATTAGTGAATTAGCTGGGAACATTGGGCTATAGAAATATAAAGGGGCCATTCTCACGACTTGACATGTCTACTGTAATTACGATATTTTTAATGAGATTTCTTGGCCAGTAGGTGGCGTTGTCCCCAAACTGTTCGGGTAGCTTCAGAGTTAGATGGCAATCATGTATACCAAGTATTAATTCAATATGCTAAAGCACTGTTAAGCACAGCTTTGCTTCTTATTGTAAGGATCGGCAAGATGTTACAAGTGTCATTGTCTCATCTTTTTAAAACACTGATTTTATCTCTCACACAGTTTAATCTGACCCCATTGTAAACCTATGTTATTCGAGCCATCTTTACGTTGTTCACAAGGTCACTTCCGAGGTTTTGAAAATCAAAAATTACAAATCTGTAACTTCTGCTAGATTTGCACTAAAAATAAACTTATGTTTTTTTAATCTGAGGTTGCAAGGAATCACCGCAAAACAGAATCTAAACCGAATGTGCCAAATTTGACAAAATCTCTACAACTATTCCATTTTTTTTTTTTTTTGCAATTTATTAAAGCAGATTTAAAGAGACAGTTGACCCAAATATGAACATTTTGTCACCACTTACTCACTTCAAAATTCAGTGCGGTCCAAAACAACATTGGACACCACTGACTTCCACTGGATCAACAAATAACATTTAATATATATATATATAAAAATGTAAAGACCATCGACTCTACCGTGCGACTCCACCGGGCAGGGACACAGTCTACCGATATAAGTATAGCTTTTTATTTATCTTCTTTCTTACTGCTTGATTCACTTCTGTTTTAGTTTTTATAACCAATTCTTACTATGTGTAAGTTGTTGTTTGTTAGCATGTGTTCTTTATTAGGATTACTGAAACTACTGCCGCTTAATTTATCTATTTTCATTTTAGATCAATTATGTATGAATTTATTATGTCTTTATAGGTATTTTCTTTAGTTTTAATTAATTGGAGTTATTTTGGTAACGTTACTTCAACATACTGCATGGAAATGAAATAACATTATATATATTGTTTTTAGCTTTTTTTTGTTTTCATTTAAATGTTTAGTTTTGAAATGTTGTTGTATGCATTTGTCATTTTATTTAATTTCTCAATTTTCTTAAGTGTATATATAGTATTTATAGTTTTAACTTATAGTTTTAGTTACTTTTTTCTTATTTGTAAGTCGCTTTGGATAAAAGCATCTGCTAAAAGACTAAAAAGTCAAAAAGTAAAGTAAAAAAAAATTCTAGTTCCACATAGTTTTCATTTTAGAGAGAACAATCCCTCGAAGAAAATTGCAGTGACGCCACTTTCTTTCCCTATGCTTACCATTAATTTTGCATTTTAAAATTGAAAACATTTGATGTGATCTAGCTGGACAGTGCATTTATCAAATTGTGCTCAAAGCCATTGTAAAATACTTTATAAACACACACCTGTGACCTCGTTAGATCAGTATTACTACTATGTGTGTTGCTTGGCAATTGCTGAAAAACAACTGAGCTTTGATTTTTTTAATATTTGACATTTATTTCAATATTTAGAAAATGTATTTGACAATGTTGACCATAGAAAAAAACAATTTCCTTATGTGTGTGTGTGAGAGAGATTAACAGGTTTATATGCATATGAAAGTCGTGGATTTCAAAATACTGTGGATTTTAATGTTTACTTTTTCAATCACAAATTGTTAAAACATTGTTAAAAATATATTTTCTTTGGCAATTGACAAACTCTTGTTGATAAAGATTAAATAGTATTTAAGGAATCAGTCATGCTCCATGCCGTGCCTAAACGTGCCCCTTAGCTGTTCTAAAATCACCGTAACCCATGGCGTCAAACTGCTTTAATTAACAGAATATATTCAAACATATTAATTCATATTTAATCTGCAAATAACTACTGTGTATTAGGGTTCAGGACGTTTGGTTGGGCTCGGGCAGGGTGAGATGTGGTTGGTGCTGAGAGTTGGCCAGGGCTTGCTGTAATTTAGCACAATGGGATGGTGTCTGGCTCTATGACTGTTATCAGAGAAGCACATTGTCAGTCTAATGTCATGTTTTCAAGATCATAATTACAGCTCATGTCTCAAAATGCCACCAATCTGTAATAATTTGACTCAAAGGCACACTATCACACACACTTTTTGGAGCTTAATTGGACCATTTGTGTGTGACGGGAACCAAAGCCAAGATAAACATAAAAGCATAATTTGATGAAAGGAGGAAACTTGATGCTTTAAAGGTGATGGTGTATAATCTACGGGAGAGTGAATATCGCATGTGCTTGAATCTAGCCTGATCCTAACACCCTGCTTTTTCTGTTATAATAAAGAGCAATGGTGAATGCATTAGTACTTACACTGCCCATTCCAGCTTCTCGTTCTTGATGGAGTTATACAACGACTGCATGGGAAAAAACAGAAAAAAGACAAAGACTTAGTAGGGTATGCATTCAGTTCAGCACAATTTATTTATTTAACGGTTCTTCAAACGTGACGTCTGTCCCACAGAGCCGTGCAACTGTAACTACATCGCTGTGGAAAACGCTTGTGCTCTTTTATTTAATATCTCCCTGAAGTCAATGACCGCAGAATCATGAGTTGGGATGAAACGCTGTCTCTTCTAGACTAACGAAGCTTTCTCATGCAGTGCCATCAGTCAAATTCATTGTGAAAATGTCACATCATTTATTTGCACTATTTATGCACGTTAAGTGTGAATGAAAGGTCGAACCAAGCATCAAAATGCTGCAGAAATATCTCATTTGTTAGCATTAATATTACACACAGACCACATGCAGCACACTATACATCCGCACATATGACAAAAAGGGCTTCACTGCATTCATGAGCATGCAGACAGACTGTCATCTGATACATTTTTCACATTAAGCAACGTCACCGTAACACTGACGTGACCCACGGCAGACACTGAAGCGGCTGAGATCTCATAACATTACACATATGTCAGCTGATGTTACGTGAAGCTGCTGCATGACACACGGCGGGTCCCGGCCCATACGCTTGTGGTCTGCAACACACTCATTCGTTTTAATACAAATATGAGAAAATTGCATGATGCCAGCCTGTGCTTTCTGACTGACAGATAGCTGCTTTCGAACGCCTGTATGTCTAAGTGCACGTGTGGTCAAATGCACTTCATGGTCAAAATGCTCATCGTGGTGTGATTTCAGTGCCAAACCAGTCACCTGTGTCTTAGATCAAATCTGCAAAATGTCATGATATTAAATCTTTGCAATTAGATATATCTGCTAACATTAATAAAGCAAGAAAACATTCTGCTCTCAGTTTATTTCTTTGTTCTCTATGATGGTTTATTTGATTAATTACATGACAAATCTAAAGCAGTGTTTACTTCACTAACAAATTTACGTCCCATTGTTTTAAATATAATAATCTTTTAAGATTATTATTTCACTTTTTAAATGGAGTGCGTTCAATAGTAGATATTTGAGGTATTTAATTTGGAACAAAGAAACACAAATTCCTGTTTTTAATAGGCTTCTTAGTAATTAGTGTTTAAAATCTAGCCTCTACCAAAAGGTGAAGTGCATGTGGCCTAGTGGATAATAATCTAGTCTGGTGACGGGAATGCTTTATGGTGCAAAGAGTAGTGTATACTGTACTAATTACTAATGAATAATTATTTTTTTTAATTCAATTTATTTATGAAGCATGTTGGGTTGTGTTTTTACTTCTTTCTTTTCTTCTGTACCGTCTATGTGATGTTTTGTGTCTGCTATATGATGCTGCTACCCTGCTTGAATTGCCCCTTGTGGGATTAATAAAGTTGTTAATTAACTTAACTGTAAGGGACTTTAAATAAGATTTTATAGGCAAAACAGTAATCATGAATCCAAGAGCTTTATTTGACACTTACAATCATTAAAAAAGTAGCCTGATTTTCTGAAGAGTGTAAACAATGTGGTGCTTTCAAAACCCGGATCTGTGCACGGCTACTGACCCAGCCAATGGGGTGAGTTTGGGGCAGCACTACTGTATGTGTCTGAATGACCAATAGCACTGATGGAATTGAAACCGGTTTTGTTTTTCTATTTAATGATGCTAGTTACGAAAAAATTTAATTCAACTGAAAAAAAAAACAGCCCTGATGTGATGCACAAATAGTATGTAGGAATAGGTTGTGATGTAAACCACGCATACTTAAAAACAATCAGTTGGAGTCGAGAGCCTCGTGGGCAGCGCTCCAACATATATTACAGCTGGGTTGTGCTTCGTCTGAGTCCCGGTTCATGTTCGTTTCCTATGTCATCGCCCTCTCACTGCCTCCTACATCGCTTACTGCCAACTCTATACTATACTATATGAATAAAGGCAAAAAATTCAATAAATTAATAATTACAATTAAATTGAATTAAATAATAATCTAAAAATTTTAAATCCATCTTATTAAATAAATAAAATATATCTATTTTCTTATTAAAAATCTCTCACTCTCTCTTTCTAATATATATATATACACACACATTTTTTTTTTGAATAAAAATAAATAATATTCAAATACGTGTGTGCATTACATATATGTGACCCTGGACCACAAAACCAGTCATAAGTGTACATTTTTCAAAATTAAGATTTATACATCACTTGAATAAATCATTTTCCATTGATGTATGTTATGGACAATATTTGTCTGAGATGTAATTATTTGAAAATCTGGAATCTGAGGATGCAAAAAAAATATTGAGAAAATCATCTTTAAATTTGTTCAAATTAAGTTCTTAGCAATGCATATTACTAATCAAAAATTAAGTTGATATATTTACAGTAGGACATTAACTAAATATCTTTCATGCAACATGATCTTAATATCCTAATGATTTTGGGCATAAAATAAAAATCTATAATTTTGATCCATACAATGTATTTTTGTCTATTGCTACAAATATACCCCAGCGACTGAACACTGGTTTTGTGCTCCAGGGTCACATATAATATATATAAATAATAATTTAAATATGTTATTACTCCAATGAGCACATATTCCAACTCATATCACTTAAGCCTTTAAATCCAGCCAAATCATCAGCTTTATTAAATGAATCACAACCGATGCAAAAAATGTTTTATAAGCATCCACTGTCATTTACTGCATATGCGTGTAGCAATTTTCCAATTTTATTTGACTCACAGTGAGAATGTCAATGTTAGGTGTACAAACACAAAGCCATGTTCACATTTCACTTTTGATTATACCCTGTATAATTTATTATGTGACAAATAAAGAAACCTTAAAGAAACCTTGATGTTCCTCTCACATGAGATGTGTGTCAGTGGATAGCGCCCGCTCGATGTGTTTACAGCACAACAGAAAACACATGGGTGTGAACGAGGGAGCAAGGCTATAAACAATATCTGTGAATCATAAATCAAACACAGTGGCCAATAAAACAGACAGACGCCGTTAACCTGGGTCAAGGTGACATGTTAATTCTGTCACAATAACAGCATGCATTTCATTCACTATAACTGGAGCAAACAACAAAACAGCCGCCATCAAACCATCAAGCCTGCCTGCATCAGGTAAAGGCATAAATCCAATGTAAGGACACAGACGCGTCTCATCCACAGGGAAATGCAGCTTTTTGTTGAGTGCAAGTATTGTGCTGCAGGCGCAACACCTAATAACAACGAGCTTTAGTCGGCATGCGAGATAATGTCAGCAATGACATCCCACAACGAGTCCAAGCACAATGCCAAAGAAAAACCATCTCCATTCCAGGCACACAAACACCACAGCTCATTACCTTCTCCTTTTTGGGCAGCCCAGTGTTGAATTCAGCTGAACTGGACACTTTGAGCGACTTGGAGCGGTGCTGGGGCTGACGCCTGACCGGCTCCTCCCTGCTGTACTTGACGGAGCCGCCGGGCCGCATGCGGACCTTCCCGGTCCCCTGAACACTGTTTACCCCGATCATCTCCTCCGATTAAAGCCCTTGTGCACGCACACGGTACCAGGAAGGAGAGCGAGCTTGATCCGGAGGGACGTGTGAGGCGGCGGCGAAAGGAGAAGTGAGAAAGCGGACAGACGAGCAACGCAGAACGGCACACAAACGTCCCAGCCTTCAACACACGAGCACCGCTGCTCTCTCGCCGGAGTATGTTTGGATACAGAGCGATAGTTTCCCTGGAAGCAACACGTCAGTGACTGGTAGAGTCAGGGAGAGACACACGGAGAGAGAGAGAAGGGGAGAGGAGCTGCTCCTCCCATTCTGAAGCCAGCCAATGTTGAGATCGATTCATTTATATCTCAAACAGCCAATATGAGCTGCCCACCGGACTAACTCACATCTGCACACAGAACACAGGTCATTCTGGATGACTCGAAGGATGATAACCTGAACATTACCAGCATGAGCTCTCAACTCACACTGTCTCTGAGGCATGCGTGCGGTATGCATGGTAATATTGGAGAAACGGCCAAATAAGATTCCAGTTTTGAACGCAATAAGACTTTGGTGCACAACTCTTGCTGTCTTGAGGTGGTTTATGATAATAACAGCTCTGGAATAACGATTCTTTCAAACACGCCCGTCTCTAGGCAGTAATTCAAAGATCTCCTGTGAGAAATACATCACCTCAGTATGATTTCAACTGGAATCAATAAAGTGTTCAAAGCGCATACTAATGCTCCATAAACACACCATGACTGGCTGAAATAAAACAAATTATGAGCGGGCAGGTTTCAGATGTGAATCTCTAATGAGACAAACATGAAGCACGTTCATGGGCCGTCTCGAAAAGTGCTCTAATCTGACTGACAATCATGTTTACAGGGTCACGAGGAGGAACAACTCAAATTGTGTGAAAAGTATGTGAGGTTCAGGGGATGCTGAGATTTAGGGATGCAATATATATTGGTGCCATTTAATACACATCAGCTAATATTGGTGAATTTTTATTTATTTATCAGTAAGTATTGTAGCCTATATCAGCATATATTGGATATTTAATTGTGCTTGCTTATCCACCCGTATTAACATTCAGGTCACCTTGCCTTCAACTCAAGCACTTTAGCATAATTTCTTTTGTAGATCTCAGAATGAAAATGTGTCATATAATGCTGTGAAGCACTTATTGTATTTTCAATGAGTTGAAAGTAGTATATCAAATCAAGTGTCTGCCATTTATTGGTAATTGTGCATAACAAAGATGCTTTTCTCAAAACTAATTTCAGAGTTATAACTGTGAATACTATGCATACAGTATTATTTTTGGTCAAAAAGCATTTCTTTGGGGAGAAAATAATATTCCTGGGCTGTTTTTCCCACATCAACTTATCGTTATTTATCACCCAGTAAAGTAACAATAAATAAAGCAAATCCCAGTTGATTGTTCTGGTCTCATGTTTTGTTTTTGTCCAGAATAAGCTACAATGTGAACCAGACGTCGTGCCAAGTCTGCCAGATGGTTTTATATTTGACTTCATGAATGATAATCGTGTGAGTTGCTATATGTGAAGCATCTTACATGCATGAATCTGTTTGAGCTCCGACAGGGAATTATATCTGCATACAGTGTAGTTACAGCAGGAAAACATCCTGCTGGAATGAAGCAGACCATAAAAAGCAGCATTCGGAAGCAGTCTATGATGTTCACACATGCTTTCTAGGAAGAACCAAGTCTCTTTAGGCTGTGAACGTGGGGAGCAAATACAAGCAAAAGTACCTAATCCAGGGATCTATTACATTTTTTGATGCAAATTCATGTCGGCATGAAGTTATTTGAAAGAGAAGCTTCAAAACTACTGGACAACTTTGGTTTTATGTCACATTTAATTTACAATGTAACGGTGCGTTCACACCGCAGGCGGCGAGAGCATAAAAGTGGCCGGAAGACATTAATTTTCAATGTGAGCCGACGGCGAGAGCAGCACGTTTTGGGTGATGAGAGCATCAAGAAGAGTTGAAATCAGGTCAACTTTATGGTAATGAGCTATTACGCGGTTGGGCGGCAACCAATCGGAATGTTGAGAAGATTCCAGAGAACGCAGCAATGTAAACTTTGGTTCCGACCGCAATAGTTCCCAGGCATCTTAGTGCTAGAACGCTTTGTTTTTCAGTGGGAATGCTATTAATTTCCTCAAAACAACATCGATTTGATTAATTACATTAAGGCTACACTTCAACCAGGACAGTTTGTAATGTAGGCTGCGCACAAATGAACATTAATGTTAATTAAAGACCAAAGCTAGTAAACGTCTCCTATAAACTGCATGTTGAAATTAATCATGAACACAAAAGCCACACCACACGAATGGCTTTTAATTGGTTTATTTTGTTAGCATGTAACTATAATTCATCGATCAATTTCTTACTTTCACATTTAAAATATTTCATGAGGTTAACTTTTACCAACCTCTCTTTAAGAAAAGGTATTCTATAGTCTTTGCTTATACCCTACTTGTGGTCAGTCTGCACAAGATCAACGTGCTTGTTTGCTTTGCGGCTCCTTTAAGTACAAGACAAGCATTCGATCTACGTCAGAGCGTCCATGAATCTTTCTACAGCATTGCTGGCAGGGCGGCCAGGGTGAATTTTAACGCTCTTGCTGGTGTAAGGTTTCCTGCATCAAAAATGTTGCAATTACATTTTTTCTCTGACCCCTACAATTACACAGCCTGCTTTTGCTGGTGTACTTCTAAGACTACATGTAAATGACATCAGTCATGACTGGCTAACCGGTTTGCATGTGAAATGAGAACGATGCACAATCAAGCGTTTCTGTCATGTCAACAACGGTATAAAATAAGTACCTGTCGCCAGTCAAACGGGGCTGAACGGTTTCAGAGATTGTCATCGACCACCTTCGCACTTCTCTTTCGGAGGAAAACATTTGACATGTTTGCTCCTTAATATTCCTGTATTATTGGCTGAAAATTCTGAGGGAAATTTAAAAGGGATCCTTTGAAGAATAATTTAAGTTCAGGGAGAGGAGAATAAAGCTTTTTTTAACTTCACCTAGATGCATTTTTAAAAGGTTATTAATGCAAACCAATGCTTTCACCATGGATGGAAGATATTATCAGACTGGCATGCAGGTGTAGAGCCCATGCAGAACAAATTGATCATATCTCGGTTTACGACAAAAGGCAGCTAACATAAAGTTAGCTTATTTTAAGGTTACAGATCACACTATATGAGCACTAGCTAGCTAGAGTGTGATTTTGTAATGTTTACCTGTAAAAATGTTTGATAAGGCTGATGAACAGAATGACTCAACATTTTTCTGCTTGATGCCGAACTACTGTCTTGACAGCGTGGTGGAGGAACAAGAAATGCTTTATGTATGCACTTGTAGGGCAGGAGAGTGAGTAGCACAAGCCAATGTCAAGAACAAAAGCTACAGTCTCTGTTATGATGGATGGTGTCTGCGGTCAAGCGAGGGCCAAAGAATGGAGGAGCCACTGACGGTGCAGCATAGACAGTAGTGCTGTACCGCGGCTGAGGATCATGGGTTTATTCTGCATGTCCACAGACTGGATCTTTCATGCAGTAATGTTTCCAAAAACAGCACTTGGAAGAAGTGGAAGAAGAGATTAGACTGAAACCGAAATTTGAAGTCTGCATTCAAATTATGCACGGCAGCCAAAACCCACTCATGCCCACCAGAGCAGGTGGCCCATGGTGTCTGGCTCATCTTCTGAGAGCATGAGTTCCTCAGAGGAGCAGGTAGGTGGATCTGTAAAGATAAACCTGCTGGATTACTGTTTATTATACTTTATTTGATTTGTAGTATGTATTTCATCAGTCACATTCTACCACAGGCACACTCTTGACACATACGGGACAGCCATAGAAGACGTTTCAGTGAACAGTGAACCATTTTTTCTGAGTGTGAAGAATATTTTAATAATCTAGCGCAGTGGATCCCAAACCCGGGGGTCGCTGAAGATTTGCAAGCGGTGTCGCCGAGGAGTGGCTTTGCATTTTCATTTGGCCCGTCTGCTGTTTTTGTTCAAACCAATGCAAAAATCATGCACTGTTGTAAAGTTTAACAGGTTGGTGGAAAATAAGTGAACGTGCAGTCTAAAAATCGAAACAATTTGGATAATACGGTAGCTATAATTATTAATAGAGCAGATAAAACACCTCCAATTATAATTTTCTTAAAAATTAAGAAAAATAAGTTTACAATTACCAAGCTATCAATTTATGACATTTCATCATTTAAAATCCATTATTTAAATGTTTCTGCTATTGTTGAACTTATTACAAACTTAACAACTGATTTTTTATTTAATTTTCACGAATAAAATTTGTTTAATTATTTATTTCGAAATAAAACATTTGAATGGTAAAATAGGGGTCCCCTGGAAAAAAAGGTTGGGAACCACTGATCTAACGAACACTTTTCTAATCTAAAGAATCTTTTGCGCAGGGGAAATATTCCATGGATGTTTAGAGTTTTTATGGAAATATCGATGCCAAATAAATTTTTAAGAGTGTAAAAAGCCTTTGTGGCACTGACAGACTCGGCTACAGTTTACATCACCAGAGCTGGGCTACTCAAGGACAAGGCACGAGTGTGAGAATATATGAATCAATTGTGGCATACTCCTTTTATGTAGAAAACAGCAGAGGCAACCAACAGTTTGAAGGGTGATGCTCAGTCACAAAAAGAAGTGCTGCGTCACTCAAGACTGCAACGATTGAACAGCTTGTGCAGATCACGAACAGCAGGTAGTGATGTCAGATTTCGAGCGGTGCTCACAACTAAAGCATTGCAGGTAAGCATCATCATGACACTTTTTACTAGACATGTTACGGAGGGACAATGTGTTTGTGATTGTTTTGGGACTGTTAACCCTTTAATGTCCTCGCTGAAGTCCCAGAGTATTCTGCAAAATGCTTTCTGTTTTTGCCTGTGTTCGAATGCAGTATGGTGTATCTTGATGTTAAAATAAATTGTATAATATATGCATGCATGCTGGTGATTTGTGTGCATTTTCTGTCCGGTGCCTTTTTAATTGGATTGGACTGGGACGTGATCCAGAGTTCAATGCCCCATGAGCACAACAGCTCTTCATGTGTCAGAAGCAATGCACTGCCCCGGTACAAATTAAAGATGTACAGCGAATAAACTACATTTAAATACATACAATACAAGCCGTTTTGTGTTGCTGGAAGCAAACGGAAGGTTTTAATAACTTGACATTTAAAACGACATTGCTTGAAATTGTAACATTTCGACAGGTATTTTAGATATGACAAAAATATAAATGCCAGGTGAAGGAAAAAGGTCAAATATAGTTTTTACTGCCTTGTTTTTCAGCTGCATTACACTGAAATGAGTCACATGTAGGGCTATGCGCTAAATGGATAACGATAATTATCGCAATTTAATTTTCCTCGATAAACCGATATGAAGTGTTTGATAAATGTTCGATATAATACAGCGCGACTTATTTGAAGTGCGCCCCACGGTCCTCCACTCGGACCAAAGTTAGTAGAAATACTGTCTGCAATGATACAGTCATGAATTACATGTATTGAAGGAGTAATGGAATATAATTACAGTATTGTTTTGTGATTAAGCTATTGGATGTACATTTCATCTATTCTAAAAAAAAAAAATCAGAATACTGCTTTTCATACAAATACCTAAAAACCATATAGTTATATTTTACCATGGTATTGAGGTGTGCTATATGTGTGGTTTTAACTGTGTTTATCATGATTTAAATGTATGCTACTACGGAAGAACGATAAATAAATAAAAATCACTATATAAAAATGAGGTTGCAACAAATTTACATCAAAGTTATCCGTTATCTTCAGATTTAGTTTTTGTTATATAGTGCAAAAGACAGAGCATTTTCAAACACATCTGATGAAGGTTTTATTAATATTATTCTCAGCAGGTTTGTCATCAGGTTGCTTAAGACGGCATGGTCACTTGCCAGACAATATGCCTTAATGTGACGAGAGCCAATGGGTTGATGCATCATCAGGCCCATCTGTTCCCTTCAGTGAGCAACCAGCATACACTGCTTTACAGCCAACGGCATTCATGTCACCTTACAAAATAGAAGAAGCTAATCTTACTGATTTGCTTTGGTGTGTCTTTGTGGCTAAATAATAAGATTAATAATAAAAATAACAATAATGCTTCACACCTTGCACAACGGTTACATTAAAGACTAAATTAATTAGAAACTAACCGGAAACAACATAGCAAGACATTTATAATTGTATTTAAGTATGCTAAAGAACTGTGAATCAGTTATTCACACAGGTTTCTATGATAAATCAAGATCAATCACAAAATATATGTTTTTGGAATGGAGAGACGTGTGAGTTACAGCACAATGTTATTATAAGTACAATGTCTAATTTCTCTGCCAGATATTAATCTTGAATTTAACGCCCACTTTTTTGGAAGGTAATACACACTATATTGCCAAAAGTATTGGCACCCCTAATGTAAGGTTTGACTACTATAGTAATTTCCATGAGTACAAATCTTAATGTTTAAGCATATAATTATATTTTAGGGGATTTAAATTTTATATTAACAGTTTGGACAGGACCCTTTTCTATTCTAACATGACAGTGTCTCTGTGTATAAGACAAGGATCAAAGAGAAATGATGATTCAGTCAGTGTGGAAGAACTTGACTGGTCTGCAGAAAGCAGCTGAACACCTCTGGTGTGACTTTAAATGAGCCAAAAACTCATCACCAAACACCAGTGACTTGTACATTCATTATATGGACAAAAGTACTTACACCCCTTCTTTAGAAGAGAAAAAGGCACTTCCAAACTGTGCCAACAAAGATGGAAACATAATTCATGTACTTCAAAATTGTATTTCCACCTCTGTTGCAACAGTTTTGAAGTGTTTGAAATGACTGTACCCACATGTACCCATATGTCATTGTCCCAGTACTTTAGGCAATATAGTGTAGATAGATATATACACACACATGGACATTTATGTATGATGAAGATGTAAGTGGAAAAGTGCATATTTTGTCATGCATTTTATTGCTCACCATTTGAGTTTGTAAATTTATATTGTTCAATAAAAAAATCCAACAAGTGTCTTTTTATAAGCCATTATGATAAACAATGCAAAAAAAATTTTTTTTGGTTGATGTTGATATGAGACCCTGGAGCACAAAAGCAGTGTTGAGTCGCTGGGGTATATTTATAGCAATAGCCAAATATACATTGTATGGGTCAAAATTATAGATTTTTTTAATGCCAAAAATCATTAGGATATTAAGATCATGTTCCATGAAGATATTTAGTAAATTTCTTACCGTAAATATATCAAAATTAAGAACTTCATTTGGACAACTTTAAAGATGATTTTCTCAATATTTAGATTTTTTTGCATCCTCAGATTCCAGATTACTTTCTTTAACAGATCTAATAATTTATTAGACATACTAGCATTCACATTTATATCAAAATAAACTTCTAGAGCCTGTCTAAATAAAAGTCTGACAGAAAAACGTATTGGCCGATGTTCTTAATTAAAATATGTCAGTAATGTAAATATAGCATTATTTGGTGATATATCGACTGAAAACACATTTAATATTTAAAAAGTCAGCCCACAGTGAAACCTCATGTCAAAAACATCCTGATTGACTATGAGTTTGTTGCTTCATGCAGTATTTGGGCTTCATTAAAAAGTAAAAAATAACACATAGTGCCTGTTTACGACATGGTGAATGTGCACAACTGTCGTCTGTAGACACTTTTCATCACAGTTAAAAGAGTCTGATACATTGAATTAAAGCACTTTACAGTTGATGTACTCTAATTGAATGAAATCTTTATAGGGTCTGTTTATTTGCCTGCTGACCATTAAACTCACCTTATTTTATACCCTCGTTAAAGCAGCACAGCTCAGTGTGACCTACAGGTTAATGGGCAGCATGCATGCACTTCAGGATCTTTGATACTACTTGATAATTCATGCATTGAGAAAGAAATATTTTTGGCCACTATCGGAATTAGATTCATTAGACATGAGACCATAGCATCCCGCTGTTGCCAAACATGCTTCATGCAACTCAAAGACATTACATTCATATGCATAACATAAAAGCGTACAGGAGACCGTGTGAGTGTCTGTATGATCTATACAAATAAAGCATGCAGTTTCTATGCACAGCCACACATGGTGTGGTCATGGGATTGATTCCCAGGGAATGAATAAACTGAAAAAAATTGCATGGCTTGTATATACAGGTACATCTCAAAAAATATGAATATCATGAAAAAGGTCAATATTTTTTGAGATGTACCTGTACACTACCATTCAGTCTCTTCTGCTCACCAAATACAGTAATATTCTGAATTACTATTACCGTTTAAAGTGTTTTTTCTAGTTTAATCAAATGTAAATTACTCCCGTTCAGTGTCACACAATCCTGCAGAAATCATGCTGATTTGCTACTCAGGAAATATTTTGGATTGCTTCATATTTTTGTGGAAACCAAGACACATTTTTTCAGGATTCTTTAATGAACAAAATGTTCAAAAGGACAGCATTAATTTGAAATAGAACGTTTTGTTAAATTAGAAAATGTCTTTACTGTCACGGACCAATTTAAAGCATCCTTGCAGAATAAAAGTAACACTGTACTCAAAGCCTTTATGTATAATGCATTATAAAGGGTTATAAAGGGGTAAAATGCATTATAATTATTCATAATGTACATTGTAATACATTTCATCTTGTCATAAATAATTAATACCAAATTTAAAATGCATAATGTAACAATGAATTGATAAGTGTTATAAAGTAAAATTATAAACTGGTTATAATTTTTCATGAGAATGAACAATGCATTATAAGGTGCGTTACACGGCATAATTACTAGGGGTGTAAATCGGATGGTTTTTCACGATTCGATACGATATCGATTCTCATACCCAGCGATACGATATTTGCCGATACCACAAAAAATTATATGATTCGATTCGATTCAGGAGTATATCGATCGATATTATCATATTATATACCTATTTTAAACAACCATCTATATTTTTATTAACTCACAAATGCAACCAAAAAAATATAACATGAACATAAATCTAAAAATGCTACTATGGGCTCAGTGCTAAACATCTTTTCTACAGATAACCAAATTACAAGCAATAGCAGAAAATAAATACAATAGAAGAAAGACACAAGTTCAATAAACAGTGCTTTTCAGGTTTTTCAGCTCAGTCTAAAATACATTTTCAGGTACGCTACAGAAATATAAAATAACTGCACAGTCTTCACTGTATAAATTAAATAGCTTATAAATTAATAGTTTTGATGTTACAAAGGTTATTTAGTCAGGAGCAGTGAGCACTTGTATTTCTCTTTGACATCATTATATTTATTATTAGTTTTCTTTCACTTTAAGAATGAAAGCACAGGTTTAATATACTGATACACATGCCTTTTTTCTCCACTGTTTACATTAAGACATGCTTCTCTTAAACTACTGTTTAAAAGGATATTAGCCAAAACATGCATTTTGATGTAGTTTTGTCTGAATTTATTCATCCATGTTCAAAAAGCGGAGGAGAGCTCAGTATTCAAGCAGAGTTGACGTGGCTGTCTGTGTGCGTGCGCTTCAGATGTGTGTGTGTGTGCGCTTCAGATGTGTGTGTGTGTGTGTGCGCTTCAGATGTGTGTGTGTGCGTTTCAGATGTGTGTGTGTGTGTGCGCTTCAGATGTGTGTGTGTGCGTTTCAGATGTGTGTGTGCTTCAGATGTGTGTGTGTGCACGCTTCAGATGTGTGTGTGCGTTTCAGATGTGTGTGCGTGCGCTTCAGATGTGTGCGTGGGAATCTTCTCACACAGTGCTCTACTGTTACGGAAACAATCCGAGCATCTTATGGCGCTTTTCCACTGCATGGTACGGCACGGTACGGTTCACTTTTGGGGGGTTTTCCACTGGGTACTGTACCTGGTACCTGGTACTTTTTTAGTACCACCTCAGCCGAGGTTCCAAGCGAGCCGTACCGTTACCAAAACGTGACGTGTAAACTCTGCTGATCACTGATTGGCCGGAGAAAATCGTCATTACTGCGTCACTGAACTTGCGACACGAGACCCTCCTCTACAGCCCTACCCGCTAGATTTAAATCAGCACAGCCAGCGAAGGATCGGACGCAACTTCTGTTTAAACAAACGCACATTTTTGCATCAACCACAAAATAGCAGTGTCGTTGTCTGTTGAGGAAGTACAGACGTTCCTCTCGTTGATAGCCGAGGAGCGGATCCAGTGAGAGCTTGATGGCGCGACGCCGAAGGAAAAAGCCTTATGTATATAACGTTACTTTTGAACTTGCTATATTTTCAGAGTATGTTTTCTGTTTATATTTTTACCTTTGTATCTGTGTTTTGCTTCAATTAAAAACAATCTGATCGAATAAGTGTACCTCCAGACTATATTAAATATGTATTATTGTATGAGCACGTAATGAACCTCTTGAAAAAGACAAATGATTAATGCCACGATTATAAAAACCATCACATAAATAAAAAACAAGGGATACATTGTATATTTTGAAATATTCAAAAGTTTATTGATAATTCACTTTACAGAACACGCTACATGAGTAGTTAACTAACTTAATCAAGTAACGCAGCACACCTGCACGAACATCCCTGCTCTCCTCATCTACAGCCCGTGGCACTGCACCATAGTCTCTGCTGCTGGGGGTAAATCCCAAGCATTCTCATAGACCTCTCCATTGCTGTTAAAAACATCCACATGCCGAGAGTGAAGAACACTATTCCGTCTCCTTTCTTTGTTGTGAGTTTGTTTGTGGCGCGTTTACGATGATGTCACGGCAGTAGAGGCGGCGCAATTATAATGACGCGTGAATAATCCCCCCCACTCTATAGCGGTACTAAACTGCAGTGGAAATGCAAACCGACCCGAACTGAGTCGTTACCGTACCGTACCGAGCCGTGCCAAACCGTACCGTACCATGCAGTGGAAAAGCGCCATTATATGCTCGCCTTGTGCCTTCGGGCAGTCCTTATATCGAGTCCTGATACGTTAGATTGAACGAGAATACACGCGTTGGCGGTAATGCATAGACGGACATTATATGAAAATGCGGACAGTGCCAAAATAAAGGTGCCTTTTTATACTACAGATATCGATATTTTATGCGTGGCATAGATGCATCGTATCGTCATACATTGTATTGATTAGGGCTGCAACAACGAATCGATTAAATCGATAAAAATCGATTACTAAAAGAGTTGGCAACGAATTTCATAATCGATTCGTTGTGTCGCGCGACGCGGAGACGTTTGATTATTAAAAAATGATAAGTTGAGCGCGGAGCGGAGCGCGGAGCAGAGTGAACACACTCGGTCTCTCTCGCGCACTGGTGCTAGCAGAGTTCGGCACCTCATAGACAGGGCGGAGCAAAAAAAAAAAAAAACGAGCGGAGGTAGAGGAAAGATACATGGCGGAGGCAGAGAAATCCGTGCGACCCAATTCATCCAAGGTGTGGGAGCATTTCACACTAAATAAACAGAAAAAGTGTGTTAACTGCAAAACATGCAAAAGCCACATGGCATGGCACGGGAGCACCACGGCAATGATCCAGCACCTGAAACGCAAACATGTTGGAGTCTTTGATGAGGAGGAAGGGAGTTCAACAGCAGGGTAAGTCACTACAGAATCCTACTTTTGTTCCGTTTTGAAGTGAGGAACGTAATGTCCCTGGTGCTGGTGTTTACTCGTTATCCAGCTTGACAAGCATGACAAGTTAGCGTTAGCTCGTTAATAACAGTAGTAAAGCAGGGGTGGTATAGTTACTTTGCACTTTGCATTGCAAGACTAAAGACACGTTTTTATTCACTTGCCTTTTTTGGACCATTCATTTTTCAATCTGTTGTCATGTATAGCTACACTGCAAAAAAAGCTTTTCTTACTTAGTAATTTTGTCTCGTTTCCAGTCCAAATATCTAAAACAAATCTTAAATCAAGATTACCAGACAAGAGAAATGGCATGAGAAAATTAAGTGATGCTTAAAACTTCTGTTTGAGATTATATCTCATTAAGATAATTTTGCTTGTTTTAAGCAAACAATCACTTAATTTTGAGGTGTTTTTTCAGAATACAAGACATACTTTCTTATGCTATTTCATGTTTCCAGTAAATGTATCTTGATGTAAGATTTTTTAGATATTTGGACTGAAAACAGGACAAAACTACTAAGTTAGAAAAGCATTTTTTTGCAGTGTATATTCTGTGCTTTGTCCCATATAGGTTATTATTGACAAATATATTTGTGTGTGTTGTACTTTTTAATTTAATTTTAAAGTTCTTTTATAGCACTTGGTCATCTTAAGCTGTTTAAATGTGGTGTATAAATGAACCTTGCACTTACTACAATGATGGTAATAATTTAATGAATAAGCTTCAAGTGAACTTGAGAGAGAGAGAGAGAGTGTGTGTGTGCGTGTGTGTGTGTTGTCTGTAATTGCTCTTTGGGTTACTTACCTTTACACAACTAGTAACTAAAACAAGTATGTATGTATGTAAGTATGTATTTAGTTGATGTAAAAATTGTGCTATTACACATACTCATACTATCTTTTTGATTCCAGAAAAAAACAGCAAACCATGAGAGGCTTCTTGATGGGAAAAGCATCATGTACACCACAGCAAGCCGCTGTCTTGACGGATAGTATCCTCAACATGCTCGTCACTGACATGAGGCCTCTGTCGATGGTTGAAGATGACGGCTTCACTAAAATGATCCACACCTTGAACCCTGGTTACACTCTGCCGGACATGCTCACATTTTTGCATTGCAATGCAAAGTGTCTGAACAAAGGGAGTGAGAGAGAGTAAGTGTGTGTGTGTGTGTGTGTGTGTGTGTCAGTGTGAGAGTTTGTGAGTGTGTGCGTCTGCAAAAGTGTGTGCGTCTGCGAGTGTGTGCATCTGCGAGTGTGTGCGTCTGCAGTGTAGTGTAGAAAACAAGTTCTGACATTCAAACAAATCCTGTTAAATTTTCTGATTTGTATTGTTCTTTATTTTTTATAAATTATTTATTGTTCTGGCAGCTCAGGTGGCACTTTATTTTAAAAAAGTCTATATATTTGGCAGATGTAAAGCATACATCTGTTTTTTGTGTTAGTCCATTTTTTTTTTTTTTTTTATTATTATAACAGCTCAGGGATGTTCAAGGAGCAACATGTTTGTGCACTTTCAAAATATTTTAGTTCTGTTTTTGAATAAAGGGTTGGAAATGAATGCTTTTCTTTTTTGTGTGCTTTTATCCGATTCATCGATTAATCGAAAAAATAATCGACAGATTAATCGATTATTAAAATAATCGTTAGTTGCAGCCCTAGTATTGATCCATATCGATGAATCGTTACACCCCTAATAATTAATGGATCGAAACGAAGTTTATAATGCATTATACATAAAGGCTTTAAATAAAGTGTTACCAAAAATTATTTCAAACAATTAAAAAACTTTTGAACAGTAGTTTTGGCTAAATGCATCTTTAAAATGCATAAATATCAAATGCTGTGTTGCCTCCGTTGTGTGAATCCAAAACATCTGATGACCTGAGGATATTAAAAATCCTCTCCTATGTGTTGATGAACCTTTAATGATGTGGTTTAATGAGCGATTCATTGGATTGTTATGACACAGATTAAGGTGCAATATGAGCTTTCCCTGTGGACCAAAAAATGAGACAAGATTATTCAATCTATTAATCTCATTAACAAGAATATTAATATTTCAGTAACATTCTTCTCTAGACAACAACTGATTAATCCTTCTGGAGATACCTTGATCATGGCCAGCGAGCACGTTTACATGTGCACCAGATGTGTAAACAAGCGTTTACATGAGCACATTAACCCTTAAATGCATTCCCGGGACATCATCCTCTATCATCTCACTCCATCATTATTTAAATTAAACATCAAATTTCTTAGTATTCCTCAGTCGATTTATTATAAACAATATAACAAGAAAAAACAGTAAAATATAAAAGAATGCCTGTTTTATGATATATTTTTTAAAGTGTATAGAGACCCGAGATATGTAAATGTGTAAGTATTTTTTCCAGCGCAACTATATATATATATATATATATATATATATATATATACATATCTGATGACTCAATATATGTAATGCATCTTTATTCCTTGAGGTGGCACTGTTTGGCACTGTTTCACTCATAATTACTGCAGGCATAAAACAAACGAATATCATCAGCACAAGCTGAACTAGTTTGAATGGCTTTACTGCAGAGCAATTACTGTACGATATACAAAATTAAATATAAATGTCACTGTCATTGATGCTGAATGTAGTGAAAAAGCTACCAGTGATCAAAATATTGAATATGAAGTCATTGAATCGTGAATATGAGGTAGATGCTGAATGTACTGTGCGCTCTGACGAAAAATCATCTGCTCCAATTGAACCCTACGTAATGTAACGAAATATGCTTTATTTTATTCTTCTGTAATTGTTCTTAAAATATCAAGAGTTTTTTCCTATTGCAGCAGTTAGAGATCCATCCGTGCTGGATATATAGGTCCGGGTCGCTAAAGACCCAAATATGTAATAATGATTGGCAAAACATTCATGCGTTTAAAAAAACACTCCACTATTTTTGGAAATAGGCTCATTTTACAACTCCCCAAGAGTTAAAGAGTTAAGTGTTACCATTTTCGAATCCATTCAGCCGATATCCGGGTCTGGCGGTAGCACTTTTAGCGTAGCTTAGCATAAATCATTGAATCTAATTAGACCGCCAAAAATGACCAAAGAGTTTAGATATTTTTACTATTAAAACTCGACTCTTCACTCTAAGCAACTTCCCAAAAAGTTGATTGACAATCACAAAGCGGGGGTTTCAAGTATATTTCGACTTGTACTGACTATGCTTTGAATACGGCATCAATAATGAAGACGTGGCACCAGTATGTATGGCAGCGCTGTGAATCTGGCTGTGAAACTGCTGCCATCAGCTGAGATGAACTCGCTGAGATACAACTTTACCATAAACATAATAACACACGCATAAAAGTAATACCGTACAACCGGTAGGGCAACATATTAAACCATAAAATGACAAAAAAAATATGGAATTTATAGTTCAAATAGAGGTTTTTCACATAAATTGTTTTTGTTTTAAATAAAATGATCAACTTCACATTTCAGTATTTAAACAATTTTTAAGAAAAGGGGTGAGTTAAAAGTCTCAATTATTGTTTAATCAATCATTGTTTAGATTTTTAGAGGCATATCCATCCACCAGTTCACAACTGTGTGTTTGCTGCTTAAAAACATGGGTCGATTTCCATTGGTCTGAACAAAAACAGCAGAGGGCTTATTGAAAATGTAAATTCATTCTCTCCCAGTAGATGGACAGACTTGTACTCTGTACTCACAAATGCTACTTTATCAAGACAGTCAGGAATACATTCATATAACAACACCTGCAGCACGTTTTGACCTGAAATGTGCATTGTTCATATTTATTCAATGAAATAATAACCTTCTGAAGTTATTTCTCCCCAAATTTAAGATCTCTTGTAATTACAATTAAGACTTTTATTATACCATTTAAGGCATTTTGGACTTCCATGGCTTTAATTTTGATAAAACTAAATTTAAGACTTAAGGACCCAAGGAAACCCTGTAAAAGCATCACTACACTGGGATCTGTAACACTGAAGAATAAGCTGTCCACTACTTGTGTAAATAAGCAGTTGTCTAAAGATAGCCGCTGTGATTTCCATCTAATATACAGTTATTAATCTTTTGACCTTTGATTTAACACTTTATTTTCAGACAGATGAGCTGTGTCACATCGCCTGTGTTTATAAACCTGATATCACACAATCATTTCATAAGCATCCATAAAGACAACCCATCTCTATTGAATGAAACACTTGAAATGTTCATTCATTTCTTATATATTTTTTAAGTTCTGGACCAGCAGGAGAACAATCAGAATAGTTTAGATCAGTTCTCTCCAAATGAATATGTATCAAAGTCTCTAATAAGATATGCAGAGAGCTTAATTAAACTGACAATTACACACTTCACAAGCAAATCGTTTGTTTGCAAGGTTTAAAATGGCAATACAATCGATCTAGTGTTGAAAATGAAGGTTTCTGCTGAATTCATCACAGGTCACCGTGTCTTGCTCAAGAGCCTGGCAAACACCTTCAGCATTATGTGTGTTGAGTCCAGCAAAAATAGGTCTGATAAGAATAGAGGCGTCATAAGTGTGGCGGCAGTGAGTGGTGTCTGATTACACAGAGGCGTTCAGACACTCATGTCTCTTTTTTAAAGGCCAGACCTCCAACAAATCCAAAGACCTCAAAGGATTTCAGTACACCAGGACAAGATCAGGACTAGAACATTCAAACCTGTAAATCCCTGTCAACTGTGATCTTATTAGACATCATTCAGTATATATACACACATCTCGAGACCTGAGCCATGTAATGATAACTATATTATTGTTGGGTAACAGGTCTTTAGCCAAAGGGAATTAATGATTTTATAGGGAATTTGAACAGAATCACTGTTTCACGTATTCACCGAAGCCGATAACAAACTTACTGGATATTAAAATCCAAAAAATAGTGAACTATTAAATAGCAGTAACAAAATCGAAGATTAAGCATAATTATGAGCACAAAACAAAGATATTTCTCTTTTCAATAACAGAATTCTATTGATATAACTCTCAAGCTGTAAACTAATTCAACCTGAACACATGCATTCACACATTCACGGTTGCAGAGAAGAGAGAAAGTGAGGAAAGGATTAGATTAAGAGAATGAAATTTGATCATCCACGGACAGCAATTTGTGCAATTGCATAAACTGAAAAAATCACTCATGTTTAAACTGCAATGAGTTTTCAGAGCTAAAATCTATTTAATATTACACAGTTACGAAAGTCTGGGGTTTGTACTTGCGTGCTTTTGTGTTTAGTTTCCCTTTGTCCTCCGGCTGCGATCTTCGAAGTCGTGAGGCTTAGGTTCAGGCGTTGAAGAGGCGTTGCTCGTGGGTGGCCTGCAGAGTTTTTTGTTTCGCTAACGTTTAGACCACGAACTACAAAGAAAATAACCAAAAGAAAACCTAAAAGGATGTAAAGCAGGTGGTGGGAGGCATCATGGTAGCAACTGCGTCCAGAGTGAAGAGAGAGTGAATGGATCAGAGAGCATTTTTCCGGAGAGAAGCGAGAGCAAGAGCGTAATCAGAGCATTATAGTTAGGACTAGAGAGCTTTCATCTAGTAAAAGCTTTTGAAATCCCATGGCTGGTTCTCTGCTGGAGCGGCTGCTGCGTTGTTGCTCAATCCACAAATTAATGTCTGCATCACATTGGAATGTTACATTCTCTCAATGTTTTTTGAATGTGATATTCTATAACCCTGAAAATATTAGAAATGTTCAAAATTCGCTCATACATATAAACATATTAACTGCGTAATTCAACAATAAAAAATCACAAAAAGGATTCAGTCACATAATAATATCAGAATGCAAGAAATTTTGCATTAACATGGAAGAAAATTTTAAGAGACTTTTGTGAACCAGAATTGTAGCTCTCCTGCTGTCAGGGGAATATATGGCTGTTGTCTTGTGGAATGTTTCAAACCTGCTTCGAGAAAGGCGATAATCACAATTTAGACCAATTACAGCTCAGCAAACTGATACGGATCCACTTATTGCTGTCAGTAACAATGATCAAAGGCACAACAGAATGCAGTTTGTTCGGGCTGCAAAGGCCTAAAACTGCCAATGTTTTACCAAAATATATCAAATTCGCTGAATTTAAAAATCCTAAATTCAGTTAAGAAATAGGAAGAAAAAAGCTTTTGTCTTCTCTCCTGAGCAAAAGGGCGCATCGAGCAAAAATTAGACATATCTCAAAGGGGCTGGGATTGAGCACAAATTTATCTCGTATTTTTTGTCCTGATTTGCGGTATACGATACATATCTCTGTATTTTGTATTTGGATTAAACAAATAAATAAAGTGAAATTGAGGAAATTGATTTTATTATTCTACCAAATAGTATAATATACGATAGATACTTGGCGTCCGTACATCGATAGAGTATTGCCACGTGATACTATGCTGTATCGATTTTCGACCCACATGCAATATCTATGCCAGCTGTTTACCTTCACGGACTTGTTTTTAACATAAACTTGTGTGTATTTAAGCACAATAAGACATGAAAGAGAACTTTGTTTAGTACTCGCATGCCGTGTGCAACTGCTGAACCACCTGTGTGCGCTCAGAAAACCATATTTCAGAAGCTTAAACTAATACAGTTTAAAACACACGACATGATAATCAATGTTTTATCAGAGTATCTGAGGTAACGGCATAGAGAAGGTGGGAGGAGCAGTAGCTCCTGCGGGTACTTTTGTCTACCATGAATTTGGACACACCACACTTTTGCCGTACTGTTTTTGGCATCGTATATAGAAGGGAAGTATTTGATTATAAGAGTTTGGGAACAAAGACTTTATGTGCAATTGCAATAATGCACTACTAATATGCATTGCATCAACAAACAAGGCTCAGCTATGAGTAACTAATTTCACTATGGGTAAAGACTATCAATGAAATGCATTTTCATAATAGTCTTCACTAGCTCATACTGTTACACAAATATACTGTTAACTTCTGGATATCAGTTGTGTCAAGATGATCAGCCACATTCATCACAACTGCAAATAAGTCTATAATCATAAACACAGGAACATTAAACTTGTCAACATTTCAATAATACATAACGGTCAGCCACCAAATGACTGTGTGTAACTAGAGCAGACTGAGAAATCAGATATTTGATGTCTCAAAAGAGACTGTTTAATACTGCAGGAGACAAACTGTTCCATGTGTGTGGTGTTTGCCAATCAAACGGAGACACGCAGTCTTTCACAGTTACTGACACTGATGCTTTCATGTTTATTTGAGTCCATTTCCACAGCTGTTCTGAAAAGACGCTCTTAACAAGCCACATTGGTGATAAAACTGCCCTTAAATCACAGTGCAGGAAAAACCTTGCATAACCTACCTTAAGTAGTTTGGCATATCCTTGTATTATTTTATAGGAAGAAACATTAAAGGGACATGACATGGATTTTTTGTTCCTAGAGGTTTACTTATAATGTTAATAAAGATTTTTGCACAAGTAAATATTTGGGAAAATTATTATTTTCAACCCTCATTCTGAGCCTCTCTCTAAAACGACCTGTTTTTAAGGGGCGAGTCCTTTAAGACTTGTCAGTAATCGGCCACTGTTATGACTGATTAGCGTCATTGCATAGGAAACCGTTTGCATGCGAGTTATTTGACCGTCTATAAAACTGCAAATAACCTTACATTCATTAAACGTCCCTTCTGTTTTTGTTCATAAATAAATAAAGCGGGTTTGTGTCATTTACTGATATGTAATTAATCGCATAAGTTGACAGCGCCAAAATATATGTGTGCATTTTATAAGCCGCTCTGAGCTCCAGAAAACATGAAGTAAACAGTTTCCCCCCAAACTTATGATGTAATGATACCATAAAATATTACGTTATCCTACAAAGGTGCTGCTGGCTCTATGTGGATCAGTCACCCATTTAGATGCCAACCAAGAAATATGAAAGGACAAAATGATCCATCAATATATTTTGAGTTGTGGCAGGCTGATTTTACTGCAGAAAACAAGACGGTGACTCACACAACTGAAAACTTAACCTTGCGCTACAATATACTCAAAATGTGCTGGAAAACCACTTTAAATGACTCCCACCTTGCCGTCTCAGAACTTAATAAAGCTGTCTGATTGGTTTGCTAGATGCCAAAATGACCAAAGCAATTCCACAGCACTGAACTAACTAAACCTAGACTAGATAACCACAATCCATCGCAATAATTCTTGTCTTTACGTCAAAAAGACACCGAAATGAAGCACTCTTCTGTGATTAAGGCAGATAGCTTGTGAGTCATTCAGTATGATGATACCTGCGAGCAGGCCATAAAAAGCTCATAAAGTAGCCCGCTCATGGAGTTGGCAGAGGACAGTCACGACAGACGCTCGGCAAGGGCACTCGCTTTTGGTGCAGCTTTATATAACTGTTATTGCCAAATTATTAAGCATGCAATACACATCCTGTCAGTGTGTGAAGAGTATTCATTTTATTAAAGCATGACATAAAAGGTGTACTATCCGGAAGAAGTGTTAGCGGTGGCGGGGGGATATTTAATAATTTAAGTCCACTGATTTTTCAAGAGCTTGATTCATATCTGAAAAACGCAGTATATCTCGAATGCACTGTACAAGCAAAGCAAAAGCATACATTTCAATCTTTGCAAGCATCACTTACGACACAAACAACTCCAGAACTGAATATGTGCATGAACAATTATTTCTGACAGTAACTAAACTTTACTGTGAGACATTTATCTCATGCTTCTCTCCTGTCTTTTTGCCACACAAGCTGATATCATGCATCATTGCATTTCTGCATTCTTAGCATTGCCACGGGATGTTTTTATATTTTTACTTTAGTCTACTATGGTCATGGTGGAGCAGCAGTTTGAAGGCAATCTTGCAGGCCTCCAAATGTCCACGTCTGTCTCCGATAACAGCATCTATTACTAATGAATCCGAGACAAGAGCGCTTTTGTCCGGAGCTTGTATCAAGTGCACAAACATCAGGTCGACGGGGACTGATTAGTAAAGATCACACGATCTTATGAAAACAAGGGAAAGTAGACAGCATTGTGTGTTACAGAATATCACCAGGCTCAAAGGACCTGGAGCAGATGTACTCTGAATATTTCTGTATCCATCAAGCCGGTTATTAATGTCACGTATCCCTTCACACGTCATCTCAACGAGGAATGAGGAGAGATTTGTTTGAGACTTACCTTCAGCAGCTCCCGGGGGAAATCTTGTCCTTCATTGAGTCCGTCCAGGTTATTGATGAATTCCTGGCACGTCATCTTCTTCCCGATATTCTGTGGGGCATGAGAAACATTTATTGGGCTGTTAATGGGACAGGATGGCACTGATTTAACCCTGCGAGTCCAACACGACCTGACAGCAGCAGAGGAGGGGATCTCTAATCAATTCATGCTGATATCCCAGCATGCACTCCTATGGCTGTGAATCAGTCAGTCCTGCTTTCTCATCAAATTCACAAACTGCCCTTAAACATAAGGAACCTTATATCACAGTATTTATCAATATGTTTATGTAAATACAGTAAAACCGTAAATAAGACTAACGTATTTTTACGTAAATAAATGAATACTTTTATTCAGTAATGATCCATTAAATTAATTTAAAAACTGAAAGACTCTTTTTTTAATAAATGCTGTTATTTCGAATGTTCTATTTATAAAAGAATGCTAAAAAAGGAAATTCTGTAGAATGCTTTTTTTTTAAATATGCATTCGTTAACACTTTATTTTAAGGTGTCCTTGTTACACGTTACATGTACTTGCTAACAATAAATTATGCATAATTGCATGCAAATAACCCTAAGACAAACCCTAACCCTAACCATATAGTAAATATATGCAGTAAATTAATATTACTCAGGCCGCTTCAGAAACATGCGTGGCATGGCTGGAATAAACACAAGCATTGACTAGACTGAACGCAGCCAGCTTCAGTGCACCGCAGACGTGTGCAGTGTAAATGATCTAAGCTTTAATGGCAGGGAAAGCCCCTTATATTCGCCAGCAACCACGTATGAAGTGTTTCTTGGAGGTTATAGTACACTGACGAATGATTATATGACTTTTTACACACACCATGTGACCTGTAATTGCGAAAAAAAAAAACATTTAAATTTGCAGTCTTGCAAATTATTCCTTTTTCGAATTGCCTGAAAAACCACCTCATGCAAGCGTAAATACATTTTAGCGATATATGGGAAATTTCCACTTATTTTCAATTCGCAATTTTAATCTGCGCAATTCGAAGGGTAATGTAAACGCGCCTAGAGAGGGTGAGTTAATTTATGTTGTGCATCGTACACAGTGTGCACGTTTAACTACAAAACATACAAATATTACAAATATTCACTGAATGACTCTTTTACAAGTTTGCATTTTCTTACAGCATATAACAATATGCTATTGTCCAACAATAATTTATCTTTGTTTTGGTCGCAGCATTTCTGTGTGAAAGCAAATTACCAAAATACATGAGGAAGAAAATGTTTAATTTTCATAGCGTTTCATTTACAACACGGTGTCTGGTGAATATAATTCACGATTTCAGAGGAACATTGCTGCTATTATACATCCTCTACAGTTACTGTGTCTGAACCCTGATTTCTCCTTCACAGCATCAGATTGCTCATAGACAAAGACTGAAGGATTGCATGCTATAATAAAGCGCAGACGGTGTTTGTTGCACGGACTTCACAGTTCCTGCCAGCACCAGCCGAGTTTGTAGGTGGATGGCTCTGACAAATGTTCAGACTGGCACGAGATATCAGAGAGAGATGCAGGCTGCTTCGAAATACATGATCTTCATCGGTGAAGCGATGCTACAGCCTCATGTCATCCATCACTTTAACAGCACATCAAGCCATTTTTCTCTCTCTGTATGATTTGACGTGGGACCGCAGCACAGATCACAAAGTCAGCAAAGACTGACAGAATAAAAGGCTATTTTGCAAGAAATCATTCTCAAAATAACAAAAAACAACAACAACCCATTTGGGTCTAGCTCAGTAACCAGATTTTATACTCGCATATAAACAATGCAAACGTGTTTATTCTACTGCCCCCAAAATCTCATTCTCGTTATTGTAATGCAGGAAAACTTGTGAATTAATCATGCATGTTATAATGAATGCAATTAATGTTCCTTTAAATTAAAACAACAAAAAACAGGATGACTTCTATTATATATTACAAATAGCTGATGTGTAATTAAATGTTTGCATTATTGGAAAATGCAGTTAATTGTCTTATTTGTCTTTGTAAATAAAAACTAATCTGAAAGAGCACAGGACATGGCTGGAGATGTCTGGTTTTTTACACTTAAGTTTTCTCTGTTTCTGAAAGAAGTTTCTTCTGGTTAATAAGACTGCATTTATTTAATCAAAAATACAGTAAAAATATTGTGAAATAATATCCTAGTTTTTATATGTGACCATGGAACAAAAAAAACAGTCATAAGCAGCACAGGTATATTTGTAGCATTAACCAAAAATACATTGTATGGGTCAAAATTCTAAATTTTTATTTTATGCCAAAAATCATTAGGATATTAAGATCATGTTCCATTAAAATATTTTGTACATTTCCTACCGTAAATATATTAAAAATTAATTTTTAATTAGTAATATGCATCGCTAAGAACTTCATTTGAACAACTTTAAAGATGATTTTCTCAATATTTAGATTTTTTTGCATCCTCAGATTCCAGATTTTCATATAGTTGTATCTCAGCCAAATATTATCCAAGCCATACATCAATGGAAATATGATTTATTCAGCTTTCAGATGATGTATACATCTCAATTAAAAAAAATTGACCCTTATGACTGGTTTTGTGCTCCAGGGTCACATATGTTAAACTATAATTTATTTCTGTGATCACAGCTGTATTTTCAGCATCATTGCTCCAGTCTTCAGTGTCACATGATCTTCAGAAATCAGTATAATAAGCTGATTTGCTGCTCAAGAAATATTTCTGATTATTATCAATGTTGAAAACAGTTCTTGTTTTTGTGGAAACCTATTTTTCTTCAGGATTCTTTCATGAATGGAAAATTCAAAATAACAATTTATTTAAATAGAAACTTCTTTACGGTCACAATCAATGCATCACTGCTGAATAAAAGCATTGTTTTTTTAAATAAATAAAAACATTGTACTAACCCCAAGCGTTTGAAGGGTAGTGTATGTCCTGTTGAGCGTTAGACAACAGGCTTCAGTTAAAGGCATGTTTGTCATTGGACATTCCCCTTCTAAAGAGCATGCAAGTGGACACAAATCTGGACCATTTTCATGCAAATCTTAATGCATCTAATTTGCTATACACTGCTATGCAGTAGTTGACCTCGAAGCTAACAGACATAGCTTTAATGAAGTCTTTATTGGCTCCATAACTTTTGATATCTTCTTTCATCTTTCAAATCTTGTCAAGCCAGGACAGGTTGTGATGAGACTTACCCATCTGCACCTGCTCTTGTCTCTATATAACGGTGTTATATGCACAACGCTTCCCTCTGCAAATGCAGCCATGTATTGTGTGTGGGCGTCCGGCATACATTTCTGAAAAGATCCACGGCTGTGTAACTTCCAGCTGTATTCACCCACATGACATGAAACTAAACAATGTTTGAAATGAAAGCGTCTAGAGAAGTGCTGCGGCGTGGGCATGAAATCTCTACGTCTCCATGCGTTCTACTGAGCGTGTCAAACTCAAAAATCACCATCAAGACACATGATCAAACTGCATGGAGACCAATGAGAGGAGCTATTCTTAGAGAATGCACCTCACATGAAACTGTGGGGGGTGCAGAACTGTACTGTGGTTACTAATGGCACATATCTGAATCATTTCTTTCTCTTTTCCTCCTCTGCTTAAATTGAGCCGTTTAGATTTAGGCACATTCACGCAGATTTCACAGAACATTTGATCAGATAAATATCCAACATAAACAACTCACTTTTGGGTCTCGAGAACCGGTTCCAAATTTCCAAGAACCGGGTATTCGATAAGACATGTGCATTTACTCACGTGCATTTAAATGTGATTTAAGCACAGGAGGAGAAATAACTTGCGCACACATCTGAAGCGCGAGCAGAGAAAAGGGTCCCACTTTATATTAGGTGGCCTTAACTACTATGCACTTGCATCAAAAATATGTACAGTGTACTTTTTTATTGCAAAACACTTGTGCTATTGAGCTAGGATACTGGTAAGGGGTTAGGGACAGGTTTGGGTTGGTTAAAGGGATGGGTCAACAGTGTAATTATAAATGCAATTACATATAGGTATTTTAACAATATAATTACATTGTAAAAACATGCATGTACACAATAAGTGCATTGTATCAAATTATTAATTTAATTGTAAGCACATAGTAGTTAAGGCCACCAAATATAAAGTGTGACTGAGAAAAGTTCCCGGTTCATGTCTGTTCTCGAACTTGCATTTCCACTCGTTCTGAGCCAGAATGGACGTCTCTTTTACATTTACCCACCATTATGTGCAAAAATACATCAGTATATTATAGGGGTGCTAAAGTACACGTTTTCGTTTCAAAAGTTTTCAGTATGGGTCTTTCGGTTCGGTGTACATGTGTACTGAACATAAGCTGCGTTGTTTTAACCACTGCAGGAGTGAAACTTCACTGGAAACTTACAGTGACAATTGAAACTTACAATTTTATATATGGTTATTTTGATAAGAAACAAAAAGTTATCTTTCCAAATCTGTCAATTTTTTCAGGAAATTCAAAACAAAAATGCTGTTTTGATGTGATAAGATAAAATAGTTAAAACGTCAGCATCAATTCCTCCTCTAACTTTGCTAGTTTTAACGTGAAATAAACATGAATGAACATCTCATGCTTCATGCAATCGCTCAGTCTGTGTTTCAACCACGGAAAGACGTAATAAAACAGGCTTGTGAACAAAATATCACATAGCATTTAATTTACCGCAGCAAGTGTCCACAGCTCAGTTTCCCAAAGAAATGAAGTCAAGTGAAGAGCATTTCACGAAATATTAGACTGTATACTCATTATATTTTACTCTGCCTGTTAGTGATGTCTTAATTATGGTGGGGGTGTTCCTCACATTCCTTCGCTTTTAAATATCTTGTAAAAGCGGTGTGCGTATTTTACTTTCACTTTCAAATTAGCGGCAATTCGGTGTAAAGCAAATGGGTCGTTTTTAGTTTGTTTGAATTTTCCCTCTTTTTTCAAACAACAACTTTTTTCCCACTGAACACAATATATTTATTTTTAAGAAAAATATGGAACATTTTAGAACCGTAAACATGTCAAGCTAAATAATTAAAATTAATTTAATTATTCTTAATTAAATTAAGTGCAGTCACTTAAGTGATGCATAAAACCTGCAGCTCAACAATAATCAGAAAATAAATAAATTATTTATGTAAAAAAAAAAATCCTTATAAATGAAAAAAAAGGCAGTCACTTAAAGTGAGCCTAAATCTGCAGCTCAATAATCAAAAACATAATCAAAACCGTTTCTGTAAAAAATAAACCTTAAAGTCATTAAACCTGCAGCTCAACAAGAGTTTTGGACACATGCTCACTTTCTACACATTCATCTTTAAGTTTGGAGCGGTGAGGTACGAGGATATGTGCACATCCTCATAGAGAGAGAGTGTGTCTCACACACACACGGTCTCTCTCCGTACAATACTCTAACAGTGGCAAAGTTTGTTTTTTAAATGTCATGATTTTGAACAGATGTCAACAATGGCAACCGGAGGCTTAAAAGTATAGACGTGATACAAGCTAAATGTAATTATTGCACTAAATCGCAGAAACTTAGTACTTCAGTCTGCTATTCCACGCTCTGTGAAGTAACGTGAGGGAGGAAATTAGTTGATGTTAGCTAGTTAATTAGCCATGTTATCTGCCTCAGTAGCAAGCCAAATAGTATTTATTTCAACACTGAAACAAACGGCGGGCGGGTGAATCTCTGTCTTGATCGGGGGTGAAAGAGGGAGAAATGAAGATCACACAGATATATAGTTTATGTACAACCTGGAAGTATTTATTTAGCGATCGGCGCTAAAACGTCATCTGTACGGAACATCGTTGTGTACGGAACATGATTATTCTACGTTACCGAAAAAATTGGGTATAACAAAAAAAATGTGTGGTTTTGAAACCGTGACTTTTCCCAATGGGACTTATCGTCCCATGCCTAATAGACGACGCCATTGTTTACAATACAACCGGAGCACATGCCGCTGAGCTGAGGGGCGGGACGTTTAGACGCGCACTAGAGATGGTTTAGCCAATCAGAACACACTGAGCCAGCGAACCAATCAGAGCCCATCATGTATTTCTGAGGGAGGGGCTTCATAAAACCAGGAAATGATAATCAGAGAAGGGACAGAGCGGTGAGGAATAAAGGTAAATTATGTGAAAAATAATGTTTGACTGCACCCCATAAACACAATTAAGCCTAGAAAAAAAAGTCAAAAACCCTGTTCATTTTTTTATCTAACTGGAATCAAAACTAGGAATCAATAAAATGCAAACGATACCCAATCCTACTCACTAGTTGATGAATCTCTGTGCAACATTTCAACCTCCCCACAAAGACTTTGTGCAATTACCAGTTATTATCAATTAGACAATTAAGCCCATTTAGTTTCTTATTTATTTTTATTTTGACGTGAAGCATGACCCAGACATATCCTTCTTCAGAGGGATCATTAGATCCACCGATAACATGCTCTGATAATGCCAAACGGTGTCTGCATTCATGTGCTTTAGGCAAAGATGCAATAAACTGTCAGTTTTCATTTAGCTGGTAATACAGGCAACTCTAGCAGAGGGTCAGAGGTCACTTACTGGGCCATGAAGGTCAGTGTTGAGCAGCATTATTGCACAGGTAAGGCAATGAACCCCATCTGCAAACATCAATGAAACATTCGGTCACACTCACATACAGGTCAACCATTATTTTATCATAACTTCTGATACCACACACACATTCATCACTTCCATGGCAACAGTCTTAGCAACAAGGCGGTTTAGCTTTTTACCCATATACTGGTCATAGCTGTAACTAAGATGGTTGCTATGGAAGAAACACGACACTGTGATACTGAATGAGTGATTAAACCCAATCATGTTTCATGGAGAATTAGGATTTATCCAACAGATCATTAATGTTGTGCAAAACCACAAATGTTTCATTTATAGATTTCATATGGAACGACTTCTATATGCCGAGGCATTAAACACAGAAATAGTCCTCAGGCAACGTTTTGTTAGAGATAATATTAGCCGAGCTAGTTTCATGTTTTTAGTATTATGCCACACTCTCTTTATTCTCTCATAGGAGTGAGCGATATGAAAGCAAAATATATAGCATTAAATATTTTTAAATATATAAAGATATATATTACAATTAAAAAAATATATTAGAAATGTGACAAAAAAACTAATTAATAATAATGGACTTTATGACAACTAATAAAGTAATCACAATATTTATATACAGTATGTATTTAGATTACAAATTTGATATTTTTTCATGAACATTGAAATGAAACCGCTTTATAAATACCTGTTAAACATTTAACTTTTATATTGTCTAATCCTATTCTCACATTATTCATTTAAACTCATTTCAATATCTAATCTAACATCCATTTATTTATTAATTGCTTAGCAAGTCATTAAAAAAGTGTGCATCGGTGTTGCAGGGCCGTATGATTTGCGTGATGCTGAAAACACGGAATCCAGTCATAAAAACAGAATGTTCAGTTTATTTTATGCCCCAGAATCCGTTATCACTTGAAAAAAAAAAAAAAACCCTTTGCTCCCTTTCCTTAACTTTGCTCTTTTTTCTCTAAACTCTCACTGTCTGGCTGGAATTTGCTCTGAACAATGCCTAAAAAATTAGTATGACAAGCACTTCCTTTGTCTGTTTGCCTTTTTATAATGTATTGCTTATTATATTCCTGAATTGTAAGTCGGTTTGGATAAAAGCGTCTGCTAAATGAATAAATGTAAATGTAAGAATCCGCAAGGTGTTATGCAGCAACGTCGCGGGATGTGTCGAACGACCTAATTCAAGAAGTCTGTAGTGCAAGCGCCCTTCTATGTGCGTGCAAAACCACAATTAAAAAACGTAACTTCATTCTTCAGAGAAACCTTGATTCATTATTCCCGAATTTGGTTGTTGCATTAAGAGTGTTCCTTACCATGCATGTCACAGTGGCCTCTTCAGAGAGGTCATTCAGTAAACTAAAACTTATAAAAAATAATCTGCGATCTACAATGGACCAAGACCCCAGTGATTAGTGCATCTGGCACTCATATCAATAGAGCACGCAGTTGCACGATCCACACCCTTTGATGACATAGTTTTTTCATGTTTGTTTGTTTGTTTTTTTTTGTTTTTTTTTTTTTTTGAAAGATGGCGCCGAGGATGGCAGCCGTGTTGCGAGCTCCAGGAAAACTTTGCAGTTTTTCGTATGTTTTATTTGTTTTTTTGTTGTTTTTCGTGTTAGATGTTGTTAGTATAACTGTCTACGATAGAGACACGTTCTAAAGATTGGTTCCTCCGTCGCGCAACGCAAACCGGACTTTGAGTTTTTGAATGCCGGAGGATCGTTCACAGACACGGCATCAGAGCCCTTTGTGTGGGCTGTGCAACCGAAGAAACGCCGACGAGCCGAAAAAGAGGAAAAGAGAGCTGGCGTTCTCGACAGACTGAGACGCCGTGCTTTCCTGCTCTCTTTACAATTTTGCTGGCTAACGTTCAGTCACTGGATAATAAACTCTGCGATTTGCGGGGCGCGCATTTCATACCAACGAGAAACAAGGGACTGCTGCGTTATCTGTCTCACAGAAACCTGGATGTCTGCTATTGTTCCAGACTTTCAGCCATCGAGCTCACGGGCTTCTCCGTGCGTCGCGCAGACCGAATGGAAGAGCTCACAGGGAAAAGCAGAGGTGGGGGTGTTTGCTTTACATTAACAACTCGTGGTGTGATGAAAGAAATATACACTCTATTAAATCCTTCTGCTCCCCTGATCTGGATTAAAAAACATACGCTGCTGTGCGACCATTTTGGCTACCGAGGGAATTTACAGCCATCATAATCAAGGCTGTTTATATCCCCCCCATGCCAACACAGACCGGGCACTGGGGAATTGTACGAATATAAGCGAACAGGAAACCACGCACAGACGCAGCCTTTATTATCATGGGGGACTTTAATAAAGCCAAATTCAGGAAAACAGCTCCAAAATACTTTCAACACGTCACCATAAACACGCGTGGTGACGGGTACTCGACCATTGTTACACTCCTTTCGGGACGCGTACAAGTCCCTCCCCCGACACCTTTCGGCAAATCAGATCACACGTTCTGCTTCTGCCTGCTTATAGGCAGAAACTGAAGAGTGAAGCACCGCCCTCAGGACAGTCCAGTGCTGGTCGGACCAATCAGACGCTACACTACAGGATGTTTTGATCACGTGGATTGGGACATGTTCCGTGCGGCGTCTGATGACGACATAGAGGCGTACTCAGATACGGTCACGTGTTCATCAAGAAGTGTATAGATGATGTAGTTCCGACCAAAACAATCCGCATCTACCCCAACCAAAAACCGTGGATTAACAGCGATGTTCGATCAGCCCTGTCAGCGGAACATCTGCCTTTAAATCCGGAAACGTGATGATCGGAAACAAGCAGCTACGATCTCAGGAGAACCATCAAAGCAGCCAAACGAACATATAAAAACAAAGTTGAAGAACATTTCAACAACAATAACCCAGAAGATGTGGCAGGGTATCAACAACATCAAGGCTTTAAAGGAATAAACCAGCTACTGTGAACTTGCCGCCTCTATACCGGACGAGCTCAACACCTTTTAATGCTCGGTTCGAGGTGATAACACCACCCACACAGAGATCGCACCCGCGGCTGCTACAGAAGAGGTCAGTCCACTCACGCTTTCTGTCGCGGAGACGTAACCGATCCTTTAAACGGGTGAACATGTAAAGCGTAGGCCTGATGGTTAACAGGCCGTGTGCTCAAAGCATGCGCTTTCCAGCTAGGGGGGGGTTTTTACAGACATTTTCAATCTGTCCCTCTCTCTGTCTGTGGTTCCCGCATGCTTCAAAAAATCCACCATTGTGCCCATACTAAGAAAAATAAATCACATGCTTGAATGACTGGAGGCCCGTTGCTCTGACCCCCATCTTCAGCAAGTTTTTTGAAAGCTCGACAGAGAACACATTGCTCTGTGCTTCCTGCTTCACTGGACCCACTACAATTTGCATACCGCAGTAACCGTTCCACAGATGATGTACTATTGCCTTTAATGCACACTGCTCTCTCCATGGAAAATAAGAACACTTATGTGAGGATGCATGTTCGTGGATTATAGCTCGGCATTTAACACCATAGTGCAGCCACACTGGTTTCGAAGCTCCACACTCTGGGACTGAACAGATCTTGTGCAGTGGATCCTGGACTTATGACAAGCAGAAGTCAGGTGGTCAGAATGGGCAACAACACCTATCTCCCTGACCCTCAACATGGTGCACGCAGGGCTGCGTCCTCAGCCCACTCCTGTACTCCCTGTACACACACGACTGTCAGCAACACACAGCTCCAATGTCATCGTCAAATGTGATGACACAACGGTGATAGGCTGATCACCGACAACGATTGAGACGGCCCTACAGAGAGGAGGTGAGTACCCTGACTAAATGGTGTCAGGAGAACCACCTCTCACTCAACATCGACAAGACCAAGGAGCTGGTGGTGGATTACAGGAGACAGAGCTGAGAACACACACCACATCACCATCGACAAGACACCTGTGGAGCGGGTGAGCAGCTTTAAGTTTCTCGGCGTTCACATCATGAGGATCTCACATGGTCTGCTCACACAGATGCAGTGTGAAGAAGGCAATCAGCGCCTCTTCTTCTTGAGACGGCTGAGGAAGTTTGGAACGAGCCCCAGAATCCTCAGATTCCTTCTACACCTGCACTGTGGAGAGCATCCTGAGGCTGCATCACCGCCTGGTTTGGAAACAGCACCGCTGGCAACCGCAAAGCAATAGCCTGCAAAGGGTCGTGCGAACTGCCGCCACATTGTTGGAGGTGAGCTTCCCTCCCTCCAGGACATCTAACCAGGCGGTGTGCAAGGAAAGCCCGGAGGATTATCAAAGACTCCAGCCACCCGTCCCACAGACTGCTCTCTCTGTTGCCCTCAGGGAGACGTCTCCGCAGCATCCGATCCCGCACTAGCCGTACTGAGGGACAGCTTTTTCCCTCAGGCTATCAGGCTAATGAACAGTCAGAAAGACCCACCCTACAACACACTCCCACTCACAAAACATGCCATGCACTGCACTTTAATACAGTTCAACTGGACTACACGCACACACACACACACACACATGCACTAAAACAACCTATCTGCTATAAGGACACCATACAATGCACATCCACGACACTGCATATGCATAATTGTTGCACCTTGCACATCTACCTGTTGCACAACAATCTGTTGCACAACAATCTGCTGTAAATTTATAATCTGTTGCACCTTCACATTATTACTATGTATAGATTACATAATGTATATAGATTGTGTACATACGGTGTATAATGTGTAGCTGATAATTAAGTATGTCTATATTCGAACTGTACAGTATTCTGTGTACTGAGTATATGTATGTTATTTTGCACACTGTCCTCTGTACAGTCTGTAAATATGTACTGTCCATATGTAAACTGTTGTTTTTTTGTTTTGTTTTGCTTTGCACTGTCTGGAGCACGCTCGTAATGAATTTCACTCACCAAGGCACTTGTGCTGTGGTGATGTGACAATAAAAGTGATTTGATTTGATTTGACATGTTAGAAAAATGAGCAAGCATGAAAACCAGACGTGTTCAAATTTAATTGTGTGTTACCTTTATATCTGAAACGTTTAGGAGAAGAAACTCTTAATTTCGCTGGCTACCAGTTCTTTTTTAATGTAGCCTATAATACTGCAGAGTTAAACTTCTGTTCCGCTATTCAGTTAAGCTTGTTGCGGTGTTTATAGCCACTTTGGGGTTTTTAAATGTCTTTATTGTTAGATTGTAACATCGTACTAAGAATAGAAAGGAAACCTGTTACAAATAATTTTAACTGTTAAAAATTATTTTTGTCATGATGATTAAAAAACAATGAAATAAATAATAAGGGTTGTATATAAAGAAGACTAGTTAAAACTGCAAGCACGGATATATATGCATTAAAGTTAGCTAAAACTGATACTAAAATTAAAACCTTAAAAACATTTTCGTTACTTAAAATAAAATATTTCAACGTTATTTGAAATAATATAAATGTTAAGTAATAAACTATTTAATTTTCTTATTCGGTGTCTTTCAATTTCTTATTAAACGTCAAACACGCACACGCACGCACGCACGCACGCACACACACACACACATAAGGAAGAAGGGGGCCCACTTTTCTGTCTTGCATACCCCCTTTAAAACTCGTCATGGCGCCCCTGCTACTACTGTTGAAATATCACAAAATATTTCAAATTTTAATAGTAAATCTCCTTTATTTGCCAAATATTTTTATGTTTAATTTTCATTAATTAAAATATAAATTAAATCAATGTGTTATGCCTTCATCTGATAACCAGTACAATTTAAATACACAACAGAATTCACAACACACAACACAGGACATTTCATAAGGCTACTGTAATAAAAATAAATAGTGTGTATGCATTCAAATAATTAAATATGCTAAAACACAGAATTTGGTAACAATAAAACATAAGGTGAGGAAAAAATATAACATTTCATACGGCCCTAAACATGTCATTTTTGTTACACTTTTAATAAATTAATATTAAATTGTATAAGTTTCATGATTTTAATGAATTAGACATACTTTATATTAAATCAACTTTAATTTGAGCGGAAATTAAAACGGAAAAAAACTCAATCCAGAAAAATTTAAACAGAAAAAAATGAATTTAGAAAAAAAATAAAACTGAATGCATAGGACCCTAAAGTTGGCATTTATATCGCGATGCAACATTTCTAACATATTTGCATCTGTAAAAACTAAAAATATTAAAATGTATTTTTAAAGTAAAATGATCTACCAGTGGGGTAAGGAAAATATACTTAAAACAAGAATATTTTACTAACCCCACTGGCAGATAATTGTACTTGTTTTAAGCAAAATGCACTTAATTGAGTTGCTTTCCCTGGAAACAAGACTAGATAGCTTAAGTAACTTTGCTTATCTAGTAAAAGATTAAGATATTAATCGTATTAAGATATCTGTACTTTTACTGGAGTAATGTTTTATTGGGATATCTGTACTTTTACTGGAGTAATGTTTTATTGGGATATCTGTACTTTTACTGGACTAATGTTTTATTAGGATATCTGTACTTTTACTGGACTAATGTTTTATTGGGACATCTGTACTTTTACTGGACTAATGTTTTATTGGGACATCTGTAATTTTACTGGAGTAATGTTTTATTGGGATATCTGTACTTTTACTGGAGTAATGTTTTATTGGGACATCTGTACTTTTGCTGGACTAATGTTTTATTAGGACATCTGTACTTTTACTGGAGTAATGTTTTATTGGGATATCTGTACTTTTACTGGAGTAATGTTTTATTGGGATATCTGTACTTTTACTGGACTAATGTTTTATTGGGATATATGTACTTTTACTGGACTAATGTTTTATTGGGATATCTGTACTTTTACTGGACTAATGTTTTATTAGGATATCTGTACTTTTACTGGACTAATGTTTTATTAGGATATCTGTACTTTTACTGGAGTAATGTTTTATTAAGATATTTTTACTTTTACTGGAGTAATGTTTTATTAGGATATATGTACTTTTACTGGAGTAATGTTATATTAGGATATCTGTACTTTTACTGCAGTAATTTTTTATTAGGATATCTGTACTTTTACTGGAGTATTGTTTTATTAGGATATATGTACTTTTACTGGAGTAATGTTTTATTAGGATATCTGTACTTTTACTGGACTAATGTTTTATTGGGACATCTGTACTTTTACTGGACTAATGTTTTATTGGGACATCTGTACTTTTACTGGAGTAATGTTTTATTGGGATATCTGTACTTTTACTGGAGTAATGTTTTATTGGGACATCTGTACTTTTACTGGAGTAATGTTTTATTAGGATATCTGTACTTTTACTGGAGTAATGTTTTATTGGGACATCTGTACTTTTACTGGAGTAATGTTTTATTGGGACATCTGTACTTTTACTGGAGTAATGTTTTATTGGGACATCTGTACTTTTACTGGAGTAATGTTTTATTAGGACATCTGTACTTTTGCTGGACTAATGTTTTATTAGGACATCTGTACTTTTGCTGGACTAATGTTTTATTAGGACATCTGTACTTTTACTGGAGTAATGTTTTATTGGGATATCTGTACTTTTACTGGAGTAATGTTTTATTGGGATATCTGTACTTTTACTGGACTAATGTTTTATTGGGATATCTGTACTTTTACTGGACTAATGTTTTATTGGGATATCTGTACTTTTACTGGACTAATGTTTTATTGGGATATCTGTACTTTTACTGGACTAATGTTTTATTAGGATATCTGTACTTTTACTGGACTAATGTTTTATTAGGATATCTGTACTTTTACTGGAGTAATGTTTTATTAAGATATTTTTACTTTTACTGGAGTAATGTTTTATTAGGATATATGTACTTTTACATATATATAGGTACACTCCATTTTTTTTCATCTCTTGTGAGATCATCACTTTCATGGCTTTAACTAGTTGATCTGAATCTGCTGAATCCGCTTTTGCTGCAGTTAATGTGGTGAGGATTTGTTGCTGGTTAGCCTCCATTTTCGCAGTCAGGTCTCCAAGTTGTTTTCCATGATGGGAAGTGGCTGTTTTTTGCTCCTGGGTGAGTTCATTCACAGCTTTCTCCTGATGTTTCATGAAATCAAATAGGTAGTCCCAGTTATCTTGAACTTGTGCAGTCAAATGGGGAATTCCCTTTCCAGGAGTTGGGAGGTGACCAGGCAGGCGATGCTGTGACGCTGAGGAAGATGGTGTAGTTTCAGGGGATGTGCAAAGTTGCATAGGTTCTGGCTGGAACGAAGCAGTGCCATCCGGAGACATGGAGGCAAAGTGCACCTGAGACCTGGGATGGGGACTGCTGAACTGAGTTGGGGTGAAGTGAAAAGTGGGAAACTGAGGTGGAGGAACGGGTCTTGGTTGCACAGGTGGCCAGACTGGAGTTGCTATATCTGGGGGAGGTTCAATTTCCACAGATATTGAAGGTGAAGGAGGGATAGTGGCCATGTTTGTATGGTGTTGCTTGTCAATGTTGTGTGAATAATCAGTAACTGAGATGAGTGAATTGGAATGGCTGTCTGTTTTTTGGGCACCAGGGGATATAAACAAAAAGTACAGAGTACAATTTCCACAGTCTCAATTTTCAGTTTTTTCCCCCAATTTTTGTTTTCTCACAATTTCACACAGCACATTCGAGATGCAACATCAAGTTCGCAGTAATTAGATTTCCAGCTGATACACTTCAGTCAAACAAAAGCACAAAGGGGAAAAAAAAAAATATATATATATATATACACAAGTTCTTTCAAGGTTTACCAATGATAATAATTGATTAACCATAAGGTTTAAATAATTCCCCAACACAAACAATTCATGTTCAAGTGATAAATATTCAGGTGATAGAGGTACAAGTGTTCAGGTTCAAGTCCCTTTACACATACACAATATTTCAAGTCCCTGTACACATACACAATATTTCAGGTCCCTGTACACATACACAATATTTCAAGTCCCTGTACACATACACAATATTTCAAGTCCCTGTACACATACACAATATTTCAAGTCCCTGTACACATACACAATATTTCAAGTCCCTGTACACATACACAATATTTCAAGTCCCTGTTTGGGCGCCACTCTGTAACGGTGGTGGCCGCCCTAGCTTAGATAAGCTCTAAAGGAAATGTTCGGGCGCCAGTCAGGATTAATCCTGACAAAATTTAAATTAACCCCTGGACAGCAAAAACAAAAACCACCTGTTACAATATTAATTCACAAAAAAAACAATCAAAGAAAAAAACTCTGTTCACAAGGGGAAGATTTATTCCACGATGTCCATGAGAAAAAACAACTTATTTGAAGAAAAAAAACACAAGCAAAAAAAACATTTCAGCACTTCGGTTCAATTTCCACCTTTGAAATCCGTGCAGGAATTGCGTCAGGCAAGTTTTGCAGTCATAAAGGAAACCGGAGAGTGTTGTGGGTTTTGTCCGACACCAGAACAGGTGGATGAACAGCCGTCACTTGTCTTCAGAACCACTTTACTAAAAGCAGACGATCCTGATGTGCAACGCTTAAAAGTCACGTGAAACTCCGCGAAGCACCAGACATCACTCACAGGAAGCACCAGTTCGACAAGCGGCAGTCTTTCCACATCGCACGGTAATCCCCTCACTCTCAATACTGCAAACCTTACTGATGACGCAAAACTTCTCTCAGGTACGACACGCTTCCTTATATCCTCCTTCCTTCTGCCGTTAATTGAGACACTCCACCCCGATCACGCAAAGTGAAAGTAAAATGATTTCTGTGGCACAGATTTTCTGCATTGCCACACTGGAGTAATGTTATATTAGGATATCTGTACTTTTACTGCAGTAATGTTTTATTAGGATATCTGTACTTTTACTGGAGTATTGTTTTATTAGGATATCTGTACTTTTACTGGAGTATTGTTTTATTAGGATATCTGTACTTTTACTGGAGTAATGTTTTATTAGGATATCCATACTTTTACTGGAGTAATGTTTTATTAGGATATCCGTACTTTTACTAAAAAAATCAAGTACTATTTGAAATGAGTACTTGTACTTTTACTGGAGTAAAGTTTTATTAGGATATCTGTACTTTTACTGGAGTAATGTTTTATTCGGATGTCTGTATTTTTACTGGAGTAATGTTTTATTAGGATATCTGTACTTTTACTGGAGTAATGTTTTATTAGGATATCTGTACTTTTACTGGAGTAATGTTTTATTAGGATATCTGTACTTTTACTGGAGTAATGTTTTATTAGGATATCTGTACTTTTACTGGAGTAATGTTTTATTTGGATGTCTGTACTTTTACTCAAGTACTTGATTTGTGTACTTCTTCCACCACTGGATACTATTGATCTTCTAATCTTGTGAGTAACAAGTAAACGAGAAAGGTTATGTAAGGTTGTACCTTGTGCGGTGATGATGGTGGGATTACACTGATAGTACCGATTAGAGAAATGAATTAACACCCGCTCCCTCTCCTGAGTCTCGCCAATTAGTGAGAATGCTTTCAGAAAACATCTGCAACACAAAAACAGCAATATTAAAGTACAGCAAAAATTAGCCGACCATGAACTTCGTCTTGTGTGTAGCTTGTGTGTGAAGACTCGTCAGGGGTCCAGTAACAGGTCCAGATACAAGAGAGAAGACAAAAAGAGCCAACAGAGTTCTCCAATCACAGCAAAAACATTAATGATGAAATAAAGACCCAGAACCACACAAACAGATGAATGAAAAAGTCTGCGAACACTGAGCCATTATCTGAACTTTGGTAACTATGATCAGACATGGTCTTAAAATAACTAACGATAATAAAAACTTCAAATTACATAATAAACAACACAATAATGTTCAGCATTCTTGCAATTCTTAATAGTATTGAGAATATCCTATATTCTTTTAATCTTACATGTGACTGTATATATCACAATATTTACTTATTATGAGGTTATTTGAAACATAACTCAAATGTGGCTCATCTGGTTGTATGCTTACCGTCTTTAACTCTGGTATTACTGTTAAATAAGACGTTTTTTCTTGCAACGATGCCACAAATGTATAAATAATCTTTCAATTTGTTATCTCTTGGCTTAAAAAATAAGTTTAATTTGTAAATATATATATATATATATATATATAAAAAACAGGAATATTTTCAGATAGAATTTCCCCCCAAAAAAATTCTAGATCGAATTTATTTAAATAAATGTATGAATTCAATTATTTAGTGCTGTCAAATGATTAATCGCATCCAAAATAAATTTTAGTTTACATAATATGAGTTCGGTGTATATTTATTATGCACATATAAAAACACACACATACAGTATATATTTAGAAAATATTTACATGTCCATATTTATATTCATACAATTTATATTATAAATAAATATATTTAATATATAAACGTAACATATTTATCTGAAATATATACATGCATGTGTGTGTATTTATGTATATGTAATAAATATACACAGCACAGATATATATATATATATATATATATATATATATATATAGTGTAAACTAAAATATTTTGGATGCAATTAATCGTTTGACAGCACGATATCATTTACAAATAAAACTTAATTTCATCATGATATTTTTTAGAGACTGTAAACATACAACCAGATGAGCCACATTTTAGACATTGCAAACCAGCAGAAACACACACGGAGACTGTATGACGCACAATAATCGAATGATAAACACTTGAGATGAGATGTACCTGAGTGATTGGTCCAATGTCATGTCTGTAAATTCAAAGAGTTTGAGGTACTCTTCTGCAACCATCTTACTGAAGTCATTACTGTGGACACAAACAGAACATACACATTATATTATAACAGAGATTAAAAAAAGACCTTCATGACCTCGTACAGTTTCTGGTATCTGAATCACGTTCGATAAGAGCCTGTGTTTACTATAAACACACAACACATTTCATACTCAATGCATGTGTGAAATATCAGCGTGACACAGAAACCATACATGCATTTAACTAGTTTATGATGAACAACCCTGAAAAGACATTAATCTACCCTGACATGACTCTGAAATGGAGAGGGATGCAGAAGAGGAACCACAGCAGTATAAAGCACAATGCATGCATTTCCAGACGGACATGTGAATGAGTTTGTGGCAGTGCTGCTTTATGACTGAAACTTGACATTCAGGTTACCCATAACTTTTGACCAATGCATTTAAAAATAGAGATCAATCACTGGAATTAATAGATTCACTCGTAATCCTTAGTGTAGAAATTACTTTAATGGGGGAGGAGGATGGGCACAGACTGTCTGAAATATATACAGTATTTATTAAACATATCCAGTGCCCTCCATAAGTATTGGAACAGTAAAGACAAAATTGCTCTGTTGGCTGTGGAGTCAAGACATTTACAAATATGATTAAAAGATGAATATGAGACAGAATGTCACATTTAATTATTAGCCGTTTCAACATGTTTTACCAAATAAAAAGAGCAGCACTTTTAGAGTTCATCCCACTCATTGATGTATTGGGACAGTTGAACATAAGGCAGATATAAAAGATAAAAGATTTAGTTGCACAATCACAGCAGTGATTTTCTGACTATTTATCTGAAAATAAATAGTCACATACATATCACCAGACTCTTGGTGTCATCCTTTGAAATACTTTTCCCAGCCTTTAATGCAGCCAAGTTCAATTGTTTCTGCCTTTACTCTCCTCTTCAGCTGGTGAAGTTCATGTTCAATCGGTTTTAAATCTGGAGACTGACTTGGGCTAAGGCTGCATTTACACTGCAATTCTTGATGACCAATTCCGATTTTATGACTATATCTGATTTTTTTACCCTTTTTTTTGTCAGTAACTGCTCATCCTTTCTCACTCTTTTGCTGTGTGCAGACTTCAGCGTTCACATGACCTAAAACTGTAGAGAACCTAATACTGAGCCCTGTGGGACTACATACGTCTGTTGGGTTGAACATCTTTTCATTAACACAAAAAAACTAGTTGGATAGGTAGGATAGGCGATTGGATGGGTAGAACCTAAAACATACTAATGCCTGCCCACAATTGCCAACATAATTCTCGAGCCAATCCAGAAGAATGTTATGGTTACATTTCTTTTAAAAGTGACCCGTATCCGATGTGTGCATTTTACACTGCACTTGGTGAAACGAGCGAAAAATAGCATATGTCATCACAAATCAATTTGAATAGTACATTTGAGTTTAATTTATTGACATGGAATTCATATAGAAACATTTTTAATGCAATAGTTGTATCAAAATAATTATATAGCCTAGTACAAATTCTTCAGGACAGTGATGTACGCAGCTCCACTGAAAGCTTGCGAGTGGAATAATACTCAGTGGTAGATATTGTTAAGCATGTCCAATCATATGTGTTTTTTTTAGTAATTAAACCAAATGCGTTCATCTGTGATTGTATATCAAAGGCAGGGACATGGTTGTGTGCATTTTATTTGTGGTTTCAATGGATCAAACGGGACTGAAGCGCCAGTCTGTGCACGAGCCGTCACTGACAACAGCAGCACTCAGCGTGATTTCAAAAGCAACACTTTCCAGCGTCAGATTGCCTTTTATTTAACACAAACAAATTAAATCAATACTCTGCTACTCAACTAGACACGTTTCATTTGTTACAGGTATGTCTGTATCGCGAAATGTTTAAAAGAAACTCACTATTCAATGACGTAGGAGTCGCATTTACAGGGGAATATCCGATCTGACCGCTTACACGGCAGGCACAAATCCGATTCATATCTGATTTATTTCCACATATGAATGAGGCCTGAAACTGATCTGAGAATATCGGAATCCATGCTTTTTTTTCTGCTTACACGGTCGTGGCCCATATCCGATCTGTGCCACATGGGAGGAGAAAATCGGAATTGGTTCTCTTGAACCATGCAGTGTAAACGCGGCCTAAGACTTTCCATTTCTTTGCTCTTATAAACGCCTTGACTGAACTGGCAGGGTGTTTTGGGTCATTGTCCTGATGCAATATGAAGCACTTCCCAATGAATCTGGTGGCATTTTCTTGAATATTGTTAGGTAATATGGTGTTGTACTCTTCCAAATTCATTCTGCTACTGTCATCATACATTAAGTCATCAGTAAAGTTGAGAGGGCCTGTTCCAGCGGCAGCCATGCATGTCCATGCCATGACACCACCTCCACCATGCTTTACAGAGGAGGCTGTATGCTTGGGATCTTTTGCAGTTTCTCCACACTTTTGCTTTCCCATCACTTAGATAAAGGTCTCATTGGCTCATAAACAGTTCCAAAACTCTTCTGACTCACCTTTGTGCTTTTTTGCAAACTCTAATCTTGCCTTTCTATTTTTGGAGCTGGTCAGAGGTTAGCATCTCGCTGTAGCATCTGTAATGCTGTGTCAGAGTCTCCTGAGGACAGTAGATTGTCAGAGCATCACCCCAGCTTTCTGGAAGTTGTTGGTGATTTTACAGACACGTCTTTTAGGGTTCATTTTCACAGCTTTTATGATTTGTCTGTCATCAACTACTGTTGTTTTCTTAGCCGATCAGGTCGTTGTTGGTATCGCTGGTGGTTTCCAAACTCTTGATTTCTCCATGCCCGTTGTTTTTGCTATAGCTCTAGTTGACTGCTTCTTTTCTTTTAGCATCCAAATAACTTGCTTTTCTCTCAAAGTCAGCTCCCTCATCTTCATCCTGGTTTGTGTGTGTCATCATCGAATGCAAGATTCAGAAGGCAGAAGTAATGGATATAACTGATCCGACACATTCTCTGCTTTTAATATCTGAAGAATTAATGCAACAGGACACAGCTGATCACTTAGAAAGACCTGTGAGGCAACTGTCCCAATACTTATGCTCACATCAGATCGGGGGATGAAACCCTAAAAGTGCTGAACTTCTTAGCTGGTAAAACATTTATGTGTTGAATCACCAAATAATAAAATGTGACATTCTGTAGTTTTGTCTCTTTTAATCATATTAGTAAATATCTTGACTTCACAGCCAATGGGGCAATTTGGTCTTTACTGTTCCAATACTTTTGGAGGGCATTGTATATTTATATGCACAATTGACACTTTAAAAAGAAAGCCTGGACTTCCTGTTGGTGCATGGTTTGTATTTGTGCTGTGCTGTTAACCTACTGTTGTAATGCCTCACCATTTCTCTGTTTAAACACTGTAACTTTTAATTTACTTTCAAGTGCAGTTTGTTTGTGATTAAAACGCATGCATTTTTTCTACATTTGGCATTCTTGCAGTGTGTATTGATTTCTATTCTCCGAGCAATGGTCAGATAATACAAGCATCTCCCTTCTAGTGCTATTAGATATTAGTGCTGCCTTTGACACTATACACCATAAGATTCTCCTGGATAGGCTCGAGAATTATGTTGGCAATTGTAGGCAGGCATGTTTTAGGTTCTACCCATCCAATCGCCTATCCTACATATACAACCAGTTTGTTAGTGTTAATGGAAAGATGATCAACCCAACATAAGCATGTAGTCCCACAGGGCTCAGTATTAGGTCCTCTACAGTTTTAGGTCATGTGGACACTGGCGTCTGCACACAGCAAAAGAGTGAGAAAGGATGAGCAGTTACTGACAATTATTGAGTGCAGACAGGGCAGTGAGACAAGGATGAGCACATGGCTGTGGACAGTAGCCAGGTTTCATTACGGATTTGCTCAAAACTTTCGCATTATTTTATGTCAATAAAATACGGTGTTTCCATTAACCGATGTTATGCGACTAAAACATTATTTTTTCCTCTAGCAATAAGTCATGGCAACGGATGTTGGTAGGTTAACGTAAATTGCAGCCACCACTCTAGCCATTATTTTTAATCGAAGGAGACGTATGCATGTATCTTTAGTAAAGCAACGTGGACAGTCGCTTCTGGGACACGGCGCAGCTGATATAAAACACAAGCATTGACTCGTGTAAATGAGTACAGTGTAAATAAGGGGTTACCCAAGCATTAATGGCAAGGAAAGCCCTTTATACTTGAGCTATTTCTCCTGCAGTTGTTCCTGCACTCACTCACATCGTTAACACATCCCTTCACACTGGAATTTTTCCCTCAGCATTTAAACAGGCTTGTATAACCCCACTTCTTAAGAAACCCACTCTTAACCCAACTCTTTTAGGGAACTATAGACCGGTTTCCCTTCTACCTTTCATTGCAAAAACACTTGAACGAGTTGTGTTCAACCAAGTCACTGCCTTTCGCACACAGAACAACCTCCTGGACAGTAACCAATCTGGCTTCAGAAGTGGACATTCCACCGAAACTGCCTTGCTCTCAGTTGTTGAAGATCTAAGACTTGCAAGAAAGGCTTCCAAGTCTTCATTACTTATATTGCTGGATCTGTCTGCTGCTTTTGATACGGTAAACCACCAGATCCTCCTGTCAACCCTATTGAGAAAGGGCATCTCGGGAACCGCACTCCAGTGGTTTGACTCTTACCTCTCAGATAGGTCCTTCAAAGTATCTTGGAGAGGTGAGGTATCCAAGTCGCAACATCTAGCTACAGGGGTGCCACAGGGCTCAGTCCTTGGACCACTTCTCTTTTCTGTCTACATGGCTTCACTAGGTTCTGTCATTCATAAACATGGCTTTTCATATCACTGCTATGCTGATGACACTCAACTCTACCTCTCATTCCATCCTGATGATCTGACGATAGCTGCTCGCATCTCAGCATGTCTAGCGGACATTTCTAGCTGGATGAAGGACCATCACCTTCAACTAAACCTAGCTAAGACAGAACTGCTTGTGGTTTCAGCAAACCCATCGTTTCATCACAATTTCACCTTCCAATTAGGCTCATCAACCATAGCTCCTTCAAAAACAGCCAGAAACCTTGGAGCTGTGATTGATGATAAGCTGAATTTCACAGACCACATTACTAAAACTGCCCGGTCCTGTAGATTTGCATTATATAATATTAAGAAGATCAGGCCCTTTCTCTCGGAACATGCAACACAACTCCTTGTTCAGGCTCTTGTTCTGTCCAGACTTGACTATTGCAATGCTCTTTTGTCAGGTCTTCCAGCCAGTTCCATCAAACCTCTACAATTAATCCAAAACGCTGCTGCAAGATTAATCTTTAATGAGCCGAAAAGAACGCACGTCACACCTCTGTTCATCAATTTGCACTGGCTACCAATAGCTGCTCGCATTAAATTCAAGGCATTAATGTTTGCCTACAGAACCACCTCTGGCTCTGCACCCCTTTACCTAAATTCATTACTTCAGACTTATGTGCCCTCTAGAAGCTTGCATTCTGCAAGTGAACGACGCATTACTGTACCATCCCAAAGAGGCACAAAATCCCTTTCACAGACTTTTTCATTTACTGTTCCCATCTGGTGGAATGACCTCCCTAACTTAATCCGAGCAGCTGAATCCTTACCCATCTTCAAGAAACGGCTAAAAACACATCTCTTCCATCTTTATTTGACCCCTCTAACTCTAGCACTCTCTATTCTAAATTTATTTTATCTAATCTGTCTTCTTTTTATAAAAAAAAAAAAAAAAAAAAAAATTTGCCCCTCTATCAATTGCATATTTATTCTCTAACTGCTAGCTTTTCTTGTAAAACTAACAATAAGTTTAATGTTTCTATATTTTACATACTAGTTAAAAAAAATAAAATAAAAAATCCTTCCTACGTGTACTGCGTTAGGCTAACCAAGACTTGTAATGGCACTTGCATGTTATTGCTCTTTTGTTGGTTTTGATTGCTTCTATAATGTCCTCATTTGTAAGTCGCTTTGGATAAAAGCGTCTGCTAAATGACTAAATAAATAAATAAAAATAAGAATGGCCACGTATGAGGTGTTTCTTGGAGGTTACAGTACATTAAAGAATGATCATGTGACATTTACGTACGCCAGGTGACCTGTAAATGTGAAAAACGCTTCCATTGCAATTTTGTGATGCATTCCTTTTTTTAATTGCATGAAAAACCACCTCATATGAGTGTAAAAATTGTGCGATATATGGGAGTTTTTTGCGAAATTGACATGTTTCCATTGGGCATATTTTCAATTCACAATTTCAATTTGCGCAACTTGAAGGGTAATAGAAACGCGGCTAGTGATGTTCTTCAGACAGCAGGAGAGTGAGAGGCTGTGGAGGCGGTGCTACAGAGAACACAGGAGTAAAGATGCTCTCCTCTGGAGTACTGTGTCTGGCACTGAGAGTGCTTATGAATATGGATGAGTGCTTGTATGTTCAAATCTTTATTTACAGTGTGTGTGAGAATGTGAGGAATTAACTTGAAGGCTGGGGTGGTTCTTTAAGGGGCTGGGGGTGTTTAATTGCTCCAGTGCAGTCACTGACCTAAGGTCACACACAGATCTGATTAGTTCTGACAGAGGCAAAGCAACATATCTGATAAATAACTGTGAGCACAGCTCACTACAGTAATCTAGAAGATTGAACTGTTGTTTTAGATGCTTGTATACAGACAACACAATGTATGAATGGCATTAGCAACAGCTTGTAGTAATGAGATCTTCGGTATGAAAACATAAATATGCTGATCTAATAATACTTTTGGAAGTGCTGATGGAGCGTTTTGAAAGTTAGGAATGTGTAAGATTTTTTTTTTGAGGGGGGGTGAACAGAGCTGTCATTTTAAGGTCAAGGGGAAATACAAGTCAATGGGAACCAGCAACTGTGTGGTTATCCACGTTCTTCAAAATATGTTCTTTTGTGTTCAGCAGAAGAAAGAAATTCATACAGGTTTGGAACAACTTGGGGGTAAGTAAATTATGACAATTTTTATTTTCGTGTGAATTTCAATTTTTTTATTTTGGGGTATTTGTCTGTAAACCCCACGTGAGCAAATCAAAGGTGACTATGGCAAGGAACGAAAAACTCAAGGGGCCTGAAGTATAAAATGAATGTAAAAAAAATTATTACATAAAAATAATCGCCACTGAAACATGCATTACACAAAGAATTGTGTTATGCATAACACTAATTTATTCAAAATTAATCTGGCATAAATATTGGACTGTGCAGACACTCTTTTATTGGCATTAGCGAACTGACGACTGGCCAAGTACTGAAGTGCACAGAATGACTTTAAACTCTTTTCACACATTTTGATTAAATGTGCTTAACTCCACAAATGGAGTTAAATTCTAGAGTATAGAAAACTTATTTTAAATTGCAATAATATTTCACAAAATTACATTTGTTTTCTGTATTTTTTATAAAATATATACAGCCTTGATGACCATAAGAAACTTCTTACTTAACGTACTGATCCCAAATTTTTTACGGCAATGTACATGTATTTTTGCACAATGTTTTTCTTCAAGTTCTAGCAAGAGGCAAATATTGACATATTCCTCTGGTTGGTGTGTATAACAGCTATCCATCTGAAGACAGCACAGAACTGAGTTCTGGCTGAAGGCACTCACTTCTTGCCCAGATGTTTGGCGACATCGGAGCGCCGGAAGCCCTCAAGGTGATAGAGCCGTCTGGCCAGACGTTGAGCCGCTTCGTGGTCGCTTCGGCTGCCATTGTGAAGAACATCTGTGTCTTTAAGACTTTCCACACCATCCATGTCTGAGTCCCAGTCCGACAGTGCGTCCTTCAGCTCTGCATCACTGCTGCACAACACACAAACACACATTTAATACAGACCATCCAACAACCGGCTGGTCAGTCTGATTAAGAAAACCTTTTTTTTTTTACTTTGCGTGCTATTCTCTAGCTGTCAGTGTACAACCTAAAACCTTCTCTGAAAACCTCTGCACTTTTTGTGTCAGCATAAAATGTAAATTGCACCTGACTTTATTACTATATTGTGATGTATTTCCAAGTGAAACTGCGTTTCATATGTCAGCAGAGAATGTGTCTAAACGATATGCTGACTAACGACGCATCTGGACACTGAACAGCACTCATCCATTTAACCCTGTATAACTGACCAGAGCTGGGTAGATTCCTTACTAATTGTAATTCATTACTGATTCCAAATTACATGAAAAAGATTGTAGTTAGTAACATAATCCATTACATTACACATTTCAGGTAATATAAACGGACTGCTTTTGATTACGTTTATGGCTCGTTTTCACTGAGCGGTACAGTACAGTACAGTACGCAATTATTTCCGTTTCCAACGTCAGAAGTTGTGAGTGGTACCAAAATAGCAAACCATACCGTACCCACTTTTTTGGTACCCTTCTGTTGGGGTACCTAGCACTGCAAAGGGTACCAAAAGGGGTGGAGTTAAACTCCCTGCAGAAGTTGATAGGTTGAAGAGGATAAAGCTTCTCCTTCACTCATTTCGCCCAAAAAATATAACAGTGTATTTTATAATTTAATATTTTCACACAGACAATAGTCGTTTCTCAATATACAGGTTCTTGTGGACTTGTGAAATGTCATTACCCAAAAACCCGCGTAATTTTCTAAATATTACTGTTATCGTGTCATGAAATGTAGTTTTTAGAGTTTTTCAGGCGAGAATGTAGTTGTTTAAAACTCAAATCTGCGGTTTGTTAATAGATAGCGCCTATTTGGTAAATTTGCTATCACCTCCAGGGGATCAGCGGGCGCTCGGTGCTCGTGTATCCGCCTCGAGCAGCCTTACGCTCGGCTAGTCCTTCCATCATCTGCCGCTGGCTTTGATGTCTCTGTAGTGACTAAACATGAGATACCATTCGTTTGGGGTATATTTAACAGGCATTCGTGGTCTCATGCATCTATTATTTGTTCCTGGTCATATCGTTTTGGCTGAGCAAAAAAGTTTATATTTATTTTGAACTTTACCGTAGTACAACGCTGACTTTGTAGCATACGTTTGACTGAATTGTTTGCTTTTCCTCTGATATAAGCCTCTTATACTTTGTACATATACTTTTATAATGGCTATTACTGTTCATTAAAACTGACATTTAACAAAAAGAGGCCGAGTTGTGCTTATTGTCGCGCTTTATTATCGATCGCTACTTTCCGGCATACACCACGCCTATCAAGTACGGGTACTGTTGGCAGTGGAAACGCAAGCTGGATCAGGGTGTGCCGTCCCGAATCGTACCGTACTGTACCGAACCGTACCGTTCAGTAGAAACGAGCCCTTAGATTACTACAGTAACCTCATTCATCAGATTGATTTAAACAGGATAATCTTGTACCATATTGATATAAAAATATATAATATATTCTATTTGTTGTAAGTAACAACATGAAATGCAATAAACATTATATTACGTCAAGGTTTCCCAAACTGAGTTTCGTTAAGGTACTGCAGGGCATTTGTGAGTTTAATCATTAATTAAATCACAAAAATTTAAAATTCATAAAAATAAACACTTCCTAAAAAATGAATTATTGTATTCGTTTACCACCAATATCAGAGAACTGTGAACATGCAAATCTGATATTTAATTGTTTTTATATATATATATTAGGGGTGTGCGATATATATCATCTGCGATATTATCGTAATTGTTGTTTTAACAATGTGCAATTTGACAATATCGAGTATTTAGCAAAAACCCAACTAACACCTACGTTACAGAGTGCACGCATACATTAGCCTGCGTGGTGATGAAGGAGTTAAACAGTACACGTGTGCAATTAGAGCGTATTCTTTCACTGCATGATTCAGTCGATTAAAATGCATTAAGAATGATCGCAAAATTCAAGATATGGGGGCAGAAAATGTATATATTTACATTTCATATAGTTAAAAATCACACGAAGGGTGCCTTTTTTCTTCAAAATGTATATGATTTTATACAACCGTTCAATAAACAATAAGTTAATATTAAGAGACTTACGTTTTAGACGCCATATTGCCTGTTTTTGCTGCATTTCGCCGACAAAAAATAATTCCAAATAGCTACAGCGAGGTTTTGAGTCTCAATGATTAGTTCCTGAATGATTCAATTGTTTAAATGATTCGGTTCAGTCGCAACGACTCACTTATTAACAGTGACGTGCTGCCACCTGCTGGCGGTTTAATTTCACATTTAAAGTTTATTTTCATTTTTTAAATAATTTTAAATATCAGTATTCAATGTTTTATGTTTAAAATGTCAAAAAATTATGCATTTGTAACTGGTTAAAGCACTCCATGTCCCTATGAGCTGCATTAAACAGTGTGTGAATACATCTAAACACTTCTTCTGGTCCCCGAGGAATTATTATTATTACCCTTTTATTATTTTTCCAATAATAAAAGTTGTAAAATAATAACCTTATTAAATTTACTTTGGTACTGCCTGCACGGATAAGTCGAAAATGCGATTCTGCAATCGAAATTACAAAATTTGCTGTCTTTGGATAATTTCAAAAGAGTTATTCGGCAAATGGAAATTGACTCAACGACATGTAACTGTTTTTAAGTGTCTCTAGTCTGTCTGTGTTGTAATATCTTGTGATGAAACTGATGTATTGCTGTCCATTTTGGCCAGAACACTCCTGCAAAAGAGATTTTTAATCTCAGAGAGTCTCGTCTGGTTAAATAAAGGTTAAATAAATAAAATAAATAAAAAGCCTCAGCGCCAGCATTACAGCGCTCATCAATGTCAAAGTGTTTGTGGTGGATGGTAGAGCTGGGCGGTATGACCAAAAATTTATATCACGGTATTTTTCTAAATTATACCGGTTTCACGGTATATGACGGTATTTATTTTTTTCATGCATGACCGGGTGTTAACCACATTTTCTACTGACTGAGGAAAAACTGCAGTAGATTGACTTAGAATGCCATATTTTAGTGTCATGATGAGCGAATATTGTAGAAAAAGTCCACACTAAATACAAGGGTTAAAGCAATTAAATATTTAGACTGAAAATCTTTCCTCGGCCAAACCCCATTCCACAGCCATACGGCTACAGTCACACACACAGTTTAAGAGCTGTGTTTTTCTTCTTGTAATTAGGAGCGCTTGTCCTCCTAATTAAAAAAAATTAGGAGTACCTTCTGATCAATAAAAAAAAATTCTGATAAAAAAATTAGCCTTCCGAATACGAGGTGACGTTTGACTCCTTAAAGTGACTTACAGGGGTATTTTATTTTTACCTTTGCAATGGCATAATTTTAATCAAAGTCAAAGTCAAAAAAGTCAAAGTCAAAGTCAAAGTCAAAGTCAGCTTTATTGTCAATTCTACCACATGTACCGTACATACATACAGAGAATTGAAATTGCATTACTCTCTTACTCCCTGGTGCATACAGATAACACTAAACACTAACAGTAGAACACACAATATACAAATAAGGACATGTAGAACAAAAATAAAATAAAATAATAATAATAAAAAATAGATAAGTGGCATAAGGCACATGGTAAATAGTGCAAACCAGTGAAATACACAGACAGTGCAGAATATGAATGGTGTAGTGCAAAGAGCTTATTAAGTCTATTTTATTAAAGTGACGAGAGAGCAGTCTTATTCAGACTGTCAGAAGAGGTAGTTAAATGAGGTCAGTCCAATGCTGTACAAAGTGACTGGTGCTTGTCACAGTGTGTGTGTGTGTGTGTGTGTGTGCGTGTGCGGGGGGGGGTGGGTGTGGTGTGTGTGGGGGGGTCAGAGTTCAGTGGTGCGTGGTGTAAGAGAGGGGAGGGGGGGCAAGGACGGGAGGGAGTTCAGCTTCCTGACAGCCTGGTGGATGAAGCTGTCCTTCAGTCTGTTGGTCCTGGCCTGGAGACTCCGCAGTCTCCTCCCTGATGGTAGCAGACTGAAGAAGCTGTGTGTCGGGTGGGTGGGATCACCTGCAATACTGAGGGCTTTGCGGGTGAGACGGGTGCTGTAGATGTCCTGGAGGGAGGGGAGAGAGACACCAACGATCTTCTCAGCTGCTCTCACTATCCGTTGAAGGGACTTGCGGCAGGACGCATTGCAGGCGCCATACCACACAGTGATGCAGCTAGTCAGGATGCTCTCGATGGTGCCTCTGTAGAAGGTGCACATGATGGGGGTCGGGGCTCTGGCTCTTCTGAGTTTGCGGAGGAAGTAGAGACGCTGTTGTGCTTTCCTGGCTAGTGCTGCAGTGTTGTTGGTCCAGGAGAGGTCCTCTGTGATGTGTACACCCAGGAACTTGGTGCTGCTCGCTCTCTCCACAGTCGCACCGTTGATGGTCAGAGGAGCATGCTGAGTGTGCACTCTCCTGAAGTCAACAACAATCTCCTTCGTCTTCTCCACATTCAGAGAGAGATTGTTGTCACTGCACCATCCGGCCAGGCGGCTCACCTCGCTCCTGTAGTTTGTCTCATCCCTGTTGCTGATGAGACCCACCACAGTCGTGTCATCCGCAAATTTAATGAAGAGGTTGGAGTTGTGTGATGGTGTGCAGTCGTGGGTCAGCAGAGTGAAGAGGAGGGGGCTCAGCACACATCCTTGGGGGGCCCCTGTGTTCAGTGTGATGGTGCTGGATGTGTTACTGCCGACCCGTACTGCCTGAGGTCTCCCGGTCAGAAAGTCCAACAGCCAGTTGCACAGCGATGTATTGAGCCCCAGCTGGACCAGTTTATGAATGAGCTGTTGAGGGATGATTGTGTTGAATGCTGAACTGAAGTCTATGAACAGCAGTCTGACATACGTGTCCATTTTGTCCAGATGTGTGAGGGCTGGGTGGAGGGCAGTGGCGATGGCATCATCGGTCGAGCGGTTGGACCTATATGCAAACTGGAAGGGGTCCAGGGAGGGGGGGAGGACAGATTTGATGTGTTGCATGACTAGCCGTTCAACCACATTCATCCACTTCAAATTAAAAAATGTATGTTTATAAGCTTTTTAAAATGTATATTTAAAACAATATAATAAGTACAATACGACAAATAAGTTACCAATCATGAAATTAGTATTAATAAAACAATAATTTGTATAATTTGGCACAGAAGAACACAAAAGTGGCTTGTTAGGTACATTTTCAGACGTTTAATGAGGCTCAGAGGTGGCATGAGTGCAATTACATTCATAGATTAATGTGGACATTAATGTTTAACATATAAATTTGCTTTTAGAGATGCACAACGGCTCAGCTGTTACTTTATTTTGAACTATTTCCGTTGATGATATAGAGCAAAATCATGCAGTACTTGTTTATTGATTTTTTGTATTAAATCAATATATCACATTTGCAAACTCCCCTTATAATTATTAAAAGCTGTCACTCTCCTGATCTGTGGGCGCACAGAAATTAAGAGCGCATGAGTGAGCTCAAGACTCAAAAGCACGTGCAAATGTGATGCATTCTGTCGGAACCTGCGGGAATGAGTATAATTATTATTAATAGCCGCAATCCCGCGCCGAAATTCAAGTTCTGCTCTGTGTTCTCTGCTAAGAACCCGACTGTGAATGATGCGAATGGCGTTACTATGTTGTTTGCCGAGGCGGGGATGATTTTTGGTGTTCCGCAGAACAACAACAGTGCGCTACATGATTCCTACATGTTTCTTTCCCCTCAGTAATCCCCGATAACGTTTAAATGGTGAACACGGAGCAGTTTTTTTCCGTGAGCGGGAATGTAAAACCCGGAGTGGATCCAGAGCGGAGTGATTACAGAACGCTTAGAGTGGAGAGAGGAACGTGCTTTAATCCACTCCAGACTTTGATCACATCCCCCTCAGCAGACTGAATACACCTCGTCTTTCCTTCATTTAAGACCTATTCAAGCTAAAATCAAGACAGTTATAACACTATACATAAGTGTAAGCGTATTTACGGTCTTAAAATTATGAAAAGTGAATTTAAGAAGGCAGGAACCCTGCAATTGACGGGAATCCGTCGTCTCGACGGAGAACTGTTGTGTGTGAGAGGCGCGGGAGCTGATGGCAGCAGACGGTGGATATGTGGTGCGGTCGACGTGGATATTGTGGATGACTTCTCTCTCATCACATTCTACTAACTTAGTGCTTCAGTTTCAGAACTTTCACGCTTAGTAACACATACAGCTGTATCCTCGCCAAAATGCAATAGTGAAAAGAGACCCCTCTTTAACAGTGTCGCGTTCCGAACGTTATTTAAATGACACCGGTATTGCGGTATTTTAAAAATTCATATCATAAGAAAAATAAACACCGGTATTCGGTATACCGCCCAGCACTAGTGTATGGCCAATCAAATCAAAGTAGGCGGGGTTTATGTACACAGGCGCAAAGTGTACAAACTGCAGCTCAACGCCTCAGACAGTTATGAAGTGCAAGATGTAAGGAGCCAAATATTTCCCATTTGACCGCTGTTTTAACATAGAAAGGTTAAACGACCAACAGAAATATTCAGGGATGTAAACTAATAAACTTGTCTAATTTCATGTTTAAGAATCTATTATCTTGAAAAATAATTCATGCTACTGCCCACTGACTTGGTTTTAAACCTATATTGTTATTCAATTTATGAGCCTCAAAACAATTTAAAATCCACACGTGTAGGTCAGGAAAATCAAAATTTTCACGGGCGAGCATGAACCCCCCCGAACCCCCCTAGTAATCTTTATTTTGGGACCTCTGTATTTATAAAAACCTGCGTACGGCCCGGTTTCTGAGTGTATACAAACGCTAGGCTATTTTTAAAAGAGGAATTAGGGAGAAGCAATAAATGATGAATAATGTATTGCTGGTGTGTGAATAACATGTAATCCTGTAAGCAATAAAAAGTAACTGTAGGCTGATTACGAGCATTTTAACATGTAATGTAATCTAATTACAAGTCCTTCATTTTTGGGGATCTGATTACATGTAATAGGGTACTACCCAGCTCTGTAAGTGACCTCTGTAAGTCCCTTTTTACAATCCCAGTGTCCAGATAGCACCCTGCCCGCACCATCAAGCGCCTTTCACAATGCAAAGCCCAAATCAACAGGCCGGCATTACAGAAGAGCAATGTCACCGCAGGCTTCTGCCAACAGCCATAAAAGCCAGAGCTACATCAGAAACAAATGTAACGATCATCACCCGCTGTCCTCCCACATCATGACATCACCCACGATCTCCGAGTCCAATCTGTCAACAGAGCCATTAGCCCCTGAAGGACACTACCGAGCTAGCTGTGTTATGAGCACTGGATCTGAAGGTTACGATCTGAACGGAGATGCAATGAGGAGGTTGATTAAATATGACAAAAGCTTTTTAATTTCTTCTCAGTACAGTGAGAACATGAATGACCATGAAAAACCATTACACAGCTGAGTATGTTTTATTCATTTACTCTCATTTGTACTGCATTAGTACAGTCAGCACACACAGTTTAACAGTGCCATCTGCTGAGCGCCTGAACAAATGACAACAAACACCCAAGTCTCATTTTAGGAAAGAGAAGTACATTATATTTAGTGGAAACTAAACCTGGGGCAGTTCATTTGCAGGGGTGGCAGTCATGCAACAGTTGTTTTTTATTCTTCACTGTTCATATCAAACATGCATTTACAGTTTTTCTGTGTTTCCATAGTTTAGAAACATCCCCACAGTTAAGGACATCAACTGAGAAGTGAAGGGAAGCAGATAAAATAACGTTCAAGAAATAGTTAAGGGCCCTATGCAGTCCGTTTTATTTTTTCCCAAATTCATTTTTTTATTTTTTCTAGACTGTATTTTAATGGTCAATTTTTTTTTTATTAATCAAAAACATTGTCTAATTAATTGAAATAATCAAACTTAGCAATTAACCACAATTAAATGTTAAGGTCCTATGAAATGTTAGATTTTTTCTCAAATTCAGTTTTATTTATTTATCTACTTTTTAACCAAATACTGGGTTTTCCAATATTTTTCTGCATTCCATTTTAATTTAATGGTTTCATTACACTGTAATTAAAAACATCTCTAATTAACTGATTTGATAACATGCATACGTTTTTAAATATTTTGATCCAAAAGCATCAATGTTTTACAATAATAAGTGATACATTGATCATAATGAATGAATCAGGATTGAAAATTAGTCACACAGAAATAATGCGGTATGAACCGTTACTTCACAAAAGAAAGAGGACACATCCTACGTTCAGTCGAGTCCGTTTCGGTTTATTTGTAGTCAAGAATACATCACATTATTTCCCATCAAAAACACGACCCGAGTAGCAGAGTGAGCTCCCGAACAAAAAACATTATTATATTTATCATGACATATGCAGAGTTAAAGTCTCAAGACGACACTTATGATAGACAAAATATGTTACTAAACAAATATACGATTGTGATCGCCTGAACGAGAAGCTCTTATTTCTTCAAGCGGTCGTTTTTACCATGTTTACTATGGTAATGCTAGCATGCAGTCTTTTGCATCGCTTATTTCTGCTTTAATGTGATCATAATCCACATCGGATCTCAAACAGTTATTTCAAAAATTTGAAAGTGAGTTTTAAGCAAAAAGAATTTAATACTGGTGTTATAGCTGGTAACTTTATGATCTGCGGCGCCGATGTTCTCCAGACGCGGAGAAACTCCGCCTTTGTTCATAACCACTCCTCTATTTGTGTCAGACATGGGCTATTACAATTTAAGATAATTCATAGGCTACACTTTTCTAGAAGTAAACTGGCGAGAATAAACCCAGAAATAGACCCGACGTGTTGTAGATGTCACAGAGGTGAGGCTACTTTGGGCCATATGTTCTGGACATGTCCAACTCTAGGACAATTTTTCTCTGGGGTGTTTGAGACATTTTCATACATTTGTGAATAATAGCAGTATTTGGTGTGACATCGGAGACCTGTTACTACACCAGGTCAATCAGATGCACTAGCTTTCTCTTCTTTGCTGGCCTGACGGCTAATACTCCTACAATGGAAGTCAAATAAACCACCAACACATGTCAAGTGGGTAGAAAGTGCCATGGCATTTGTAAAGTTAGAGAAACTCAAATACTCCACGCAAGACTCCATTAACAGATTTTTTTTTAGGAAGGAAAAGAAAGACCTTTCCTTTTGTATTTTGAAGACCGATTCAATCCAAACACTAATTTCAAGTCCCCCCCCCCCCACATTTTAATTTTGTTTTTGTGTTGTTGTTTTTTTAAGTACTATATTTGTGATGTCATGTAAGATTTTTTGTTTTCTAAGATGTCAATAAACAAGCTACAGATAGTACAAAATGCTGCGGCTAGCGTCCTTACCAGGTCAAGAAAATATGATCATATTACTCCAATTTTACAGTCTCTGCACTGGCTACCTATTAAGTTTCGTTACAAAATATTATTACTTGCCTATAAGGCCCTAAATGATTTAGCTCCTGCGTACCGAACTAGTCTTCTATCACGCTACAATCCAACCCGCTCCCTAAGGTCCAAAACTCTGGACTCTTGGTAGTACCTCGGATAGCAAAGTCCACTAAAGGAGGTAGAACTTTTTCATATTTGGCTCCCAAACTCTGGAATAACCTTTCTGATAACGTTCGGGGTTCAGACACACTCTCTCTATTTAAATCTAGATTAAAGACACATCTCTTTAGCCAAGCATTCATATAATGCATCTCACAATCTTGTACTGCAGGTATATCTGACCAAACGCACATTATTATGCTTTAGCTTGGGTTGAACAACAGCTACGCTAATTATGTCTCTATTTGTTTCTCTGTTTCTGGATTAACATCCCATAATTACACAAGCTTCAGTCTGGATCCAACCCTTAAATGATCTGAGATGACCGAACACCTGAAGAGAGATGATGCCGACCCCTCGGACAATATACAGAATTAACCACATTTTGACATAAGTTAAATATATTAAGTTTCTGCGATATATAAATATATTGTAGAAGCTTAATTTGCTGTAAAGCTGCTTTGCAACGAGTGTTCCGTGAAAAGTGCTATACAAATAATCTTGAATTGAATAGTTTGATGTCATTGGTGTGTACATTTTGGAAAATTCAATACAATTATTTGTCTACATAACCACTCCTCTAGCCCCAGTTGGCCCGCTTTGGCCCAAGGTTTTCATCTGGCCAAAAAACCCAGGCCGTTGGCCCAGAGGAAGCATGGCTATTCAGTTGTAGATGTCATTTTTCATAAAGAAAGAAAGAAATATAAAGTGCTTTACTCTTTCTTTAGTCGATGCTGTTTGTTGTTATAACGTAATAATAATCAGCAGCAGGTCTGGACACAAATCAAAATATTTGTCTCACCTCTTCACATATACAGTGTTCACGCTAGGGGTCGACCGATTATCGGCGCCGATATTAAGCATTTTACCGATTATCGATATCGGCCATTTTAAAAACAGATTTGCCGATAATTTTTTTTTTTTTTTTTTTTATGCAAACAAACATACTATTTACAGGTGACATTATTTATTGGTGAATAAATAATACAGGTGAAACTATTTAATGTTTAAATGCACTATTTGGCTCGATGCAGCCTGTCTGAGCTCAACACTCTGAGAGTGAGGCGATCTCTCAATCTCTGAGAGCAATCTCCGCCCACCGCTCATCTGATGTGTAGGGAGTCACGAGTCCGACCAATCAATGCGGAAAACTGAAGGCAGTCTCACACCGAGAGCACTTGCTAACTGGAGCTGCGTCAGTGATCACGCATCAGTTGTCTCTCAAAGGTAAAGCAGCAGCAGACGTTGCTGAAGTTGCAAAACACCTCAATATAACCTATGATGTCCGCGATGCGGAAAATGCGGGCGGAATCGCGGAATGCAGTCATATAATGGAATTTACCGTATAACGCGGAATGTCACGGAATTTGTCGAAGTTTCGATGAATTAATCAAAAGTAGGTCAGTACACTTAAATCGACTCGTGCTATGGACTAGTATCTATAAATATTAAGCTGCAAAAACACTATTTAAATATGAATCCTGCATGTTCTGCATCTTTGTTAATGAATGACACAGACGTGCGGTTTCATTTACTGCACACATACATACTGAAGCGCGTGCTGCTCGCGGTGTTTTCAGTATCTGCCGTCTCACTAAATGAGGACATAAATACATGAACAACATCCCCAGAACTGCTCGGAGAGTCACTTGATGAGCATTTGACCGTTTCATTTGAGTAAAACGATCGTCATATCATATATACATAGGCTACAGAAACTTAAAAGGTCCTCATGGCAACCTGTCAAAATATAAGTTCGGTTTAGCCGAATATATTACTGTATACGTAATACAACTACAACAATTATTACAACTTTTGTTGAGAATAATCACACAATACGCTAAATACGTTTACTTTAAGTTTTACAAAATGTTTACAGAATGCTTCTGGGTGATCTCTGTACTTATGTTATTATTAATATTATTAATATTACTGTTTATTTAATGTTGTTGTTATTAACAGTTTTCAGAATTAAAGACATGTTTAAAAGCATTTAAAGAACGTTTTTTTGTCAGCTCTTGTTATTATTAATTTTGGCATTCATTTTCATTTTTACACCAGACACGTATATCGGTTCAAAATATCGGTTATCGGTCTACTTGATCTGTAATAATCGGTATCGGCCCTGAAAAACACATATCGGTCAACCCCTAGTTCACGCCAATACTATTAAACACTAATAATCTAATAAGTGATATTTGTATTTCAAAAAGTTGTGCGCCATGCTGTAACAGTGCAGTTTATAATGCATCATGGCTGTGAAATGCTTTGTATACACTGTGACTGGGTTGTATATAAAAGTCATTTAAAAGCAGTGCTGTTGTCTCGTTTAGAGTTAGCAACTACTAAACACTACTGAGGGCTCAGCATCACATCCTACTGGAAACATATGCAAAAATATAATACGATACCATCAATACAAGCACCAAATACTTTAGTGTCTAGGATTTGTTTGCCTCTCTTTAGCATTTACTGAAGGAATGCAAATTACTCATCATTAATTATTTGTAGAAAGACGATTCGGCGCCACTGCAGGGTAAACTGTTATTGTTGTGAGAGTATATCAATGTTAAGCTTCGCCACAGACACGGTGCTGAGATGAGTGTGTGCACATATCTCACAGCTGACACGCATACTCAAGTATGCATGTGCATCTGAATGACAGTGCATGTGTATAAATATATACCGAAATGGCCAACAATCAGGGATGCACCGAATGTTCGCCAACCGAAATTGTGCGGCTGAAAATAAAGGTGCGCACTAATGCAGCAAACACATCTGCAGTCTGCATTTAAAACTGTCTGAGAAAGACACACAAATCATTACAAGCACCGACAGCGAGAGACTGTTTAGAGCTGCATCTCATGTCTCAGATGAGAAGAGGACGGGTGCTTGTTGCTCGTTACTTTATGATGATTGAAATCACGAAATGGCCTCAAACGATTAGCAAATAAACTGCAGAATGTTATGTTTGCTAATACACGCATGTGTTCAAACAGCGCTGCACGAGCTCGTTAGCCAGGGTTCAAAGCACTGAAACACTGTTACTCATCAGCTGATCGGTCACATTTTTATTTGTAATGAAAATCATTTAAATATCTGCTGTTTCACAATAACAAAAAGCACTGAGATCTTCTTGCCAAAATAAAAGCTGAGAAAAGCAATAACTATCAACATTCATAAATGTTAGTATTGTAATTTTACTGTCGTTCTATAAAACAATATAAGAGCTTAAGACAATAATAATGATAATATTTGCAACAGCTCTACAAATACATTATAACATTCACACATAGTGTTCAAATTGTGATCTGTAATATATTCTAATGATTTAAAAGAAGTCTCTTCTGCTCAGCAAGCCTGCATTTATCTGCACAGTAAAAATACAAGCCTGATTCAAGAAGGGGTCTACAAAATATTATTTTACTAACTTATTAATTTTAAGTTAAATTGTGATTTGTTGCCTGATAGAATGTAAAAAAAAATGTTAAGTGTTAAATAAATGTTTTTAAATTGTTATTTTGCAGGACAAAACAGTATAAAGCACATTTTGGCTATTTAATTCATGCAATGGGGAAAAATGGCAAAATAGGCCTACATGGGGAAAAAATGAGAAAAATCTTGTTTGGTATTCGGCCCAGTGTTTCATTATGTTCAGCTTCGGCCAAGATTTTTCATTTTATTTTCAATTATTTATTTACTTTCCTCAAACAATATTACACTTCCATCAGATGCACATCACACATTATACATCCGAATACACTCATATATATATATATCAGTGGGGATTTCTTTAAGACTGCAAGGGAAGCTCAGCTTCCCCTATAATGTCAAAAAATTAATGGTCAAATATGTACTATTGTGTTAACATTTTATTGACTAAAAATGCGTTAGATCACGTTCATCTCGAATACGAGTTCGTTCATAATCAGCTACATATAGCAGGTCGATTTCCTTCTCATACATTCCCGTAGCGTCAGTGTATTTCCCTGCTGAAGCCCAGCGTCCATTGACTTCAATGGGGCTGCTCTGAACAGTTTTTTTCAGTGCCTCGAAACTAGACGGTCATTGGATAAATGCTGTGATTATGTCCCGCCCACGGACGCTCAGCGTCTCTGGGGGTGAATGGAGGAGTGGGCTGGCCTGGACGCTGGGCTTCTGCGTGATGATTGGACGGTCTGTATCTCCTTTTGATTGACAGCGATTTTGTACTATAAAGAGTCGCTGACGCTGATGCTATTCAAGCTCAGTCCCAAAGTGGCTTTGCACTTGGTTCTTATCAATCATTATTTTTTTTTATTATTCATTTATAATGTTATGTTTTAATATACATGCTGCTTAACTCGGAAATTTCAAGATATGCGAGCAAAAAATGCTCCTGACACGAGCAAGAGTGCTGTTTTTGTTTCGTTTGTGTTCGAATCCAAATCCGCGTTGATTTGGGCGAATCACTGATTCACGAAGCCATTCATAAAAACAGTCATTTGATTCGCTCCTGAAGGATTCAGCCGTTTTGAAAGAATCGTTTGAATGACTCAGTGATTCAATCACAAACTTCTGCCACCTGCTGGCCGTTTTAAGTTTCCCGTCTAAAAGTAGGCATATTACATTATTTTTAGTGGTGGGCCGTTATCGGCGTTAACGTGAGACTCTTATCGGCGATAAAAAAAATATCGCCGTTAATCTATCCTCAAAGTTGGGTTGGGAGCTGGGTCTATACTACGCAAGCTATGATGACTTTCACCCTGATATTTTAGCGCGGATGTATACCTAGCCGAATTGCACTGTAGGGGGCGAGAACGAGTCTTCGAACTAGAGGCTCGCAGTCCGTGATGGACAGATTGTTAACGGCTGGTCTGTGTGGTAATACAATCGGGCAGGACATCCAAACGCTCACCTATCATTCATCAACCTCAAATATGGCTTTTCAACTGAAAGATGTATGTAGTAGCAACTTTACATGGCCGCTCAATATGATGTTAACCTAGAGAAATGTGCGCTATTGAAGTGTTTGTGTGGAAGCGCGTTTGCTGCAAGACAGGCTCCGGTGCGCTCACTTGCTCTTAAAATCTCCGTCATTTTTGGTCATACAGATAAAAGTAGCCTAATACATCTTTCGAATCTGTAAAGACTCTACGTTTATTTGTGTGCACTCAGAATAACAACGAAACGTTGCGCTTTTAAGCAAACAGGATGCGCTTTAGGTCTCATGTGAACTTGAGCGAGAAACTTCGAAACTCGAATATATCTAAAAATACAGTACATAGAAAAATATATCTATAGAGAGTGAAATGTCTAAAAAAAAAAAAATAGAAGACGTGTGTGTTAGCATGGATGATTTACATGAAATTTAATCTGTGCAACACTGTGCATAATAAGATGGCTTTCAGTTCAATATAATAACAAAAAACGACATTTTGGGTTTTTATTCAACTAATAAGGTGGGCACGCTGTGATCTGTACTATATTTTTACTGTAATTGACAGTTATCAAAAAAAAAAAAAAAAAAAAAAAAACAACGTGGGAGGGAATGGGAGTCATTCTTCCGGGAGTGGAACGGGATTTCCCCCCAGTTTTTTCGTGGGATTGGGACGGGAAGAGATTAAAGTTTGTGATGCATTTTGGAAACAGGAGATGAGCCCCTGGTCTAATGCGCCACCTGGCTTGAGAAACCCGTTCTCAAAGACTTACTTTTAGTCATTATTTGGGTAGCACACATATTCTGAATGCCTTCGGCAGAATTCAAATGAGCCATTTTAATATAGATTAATCTAGATTAATTCCTAAATTAATCTAGATTAAAAAAATTAATCTATGCCCACCTCTAATTATTTTCCAACATATTTCTATATTCAGAATTTAGTATTTAAAACATTAATCTCATAACATTATTCATGCAATTATAAATATAGTCTAAATGAATAAATGTCACTTGATGCAGCTTCTGTGCAGTGCTAAGATGAGTTTTGTTTAGATCATTTCATGGATAACAATAGCCAGTCATTCATTCACATTAATTAAGTATTCAGAGAATAATATTGTCTGTTTTCACTTACATCTATTTATTAAATTTTGATTAATTTTGTAGAATTGAATTATAAATTAAGTTGGTATAGTATGGTAAGACATTTTTATGGTATCGTGACAACCCTATTATACACCACATTCCTTGTTTCAGTTTAACCTAATTCCCACATTTCCTCCATCGAGTTTAATATCTTTTTTTTTTTAGATTGTTTGTTTGTTCATTCATTCATTCATTCATTCATACATACAGTAGGCTAGGCTAGCGTCACTGGAAAAGACGCCTAGTTGGTACGACAGGGTCACAGAGCATTTTCTTGAAAAGGAACGTAGGGCAGAATTTAAGTATAAATAAACGGACAATTTTTATGATGTAGGCCGAAAATGAGCTTCCCCTCTTTGAAAGACCATCATCCGCCACTGATATATATATATATATACACACTCACATTCACATGTATTTATACATCTAAATGTGCCAATACATGTGCCCGTTACATATGTTGTGTACATATTGAGGAGAAAAATGGGGGGGTACACAAAAAAATAAATAATGAAAAATGATAATAAAAAAGGGGAGGGGCAAGAAAGAAAGCTATGCACATATAGGGAGTGATCTTTCTTTACATCAGAATCTTAATTACCAAATAAAATCAGGTCTATGAGATGTTGCATATTCAATCCATTTTTCCCAGTGCAAAGCTAATTATTCCATTTTATGATTTCCGAATGCTGTTATTTGCTCCATTACATAAATGTCCATTGTGATTTCCATCCAAGGACTCTCCTGTGACAACCATTCAACCAAGAATGTTCATTTCGGGGCATACCTATCAACAATTCAGCCTACAGCGGCCCTGATGTGGAGCTTAGATGTTGTTGTAGTTCTTTATATAATTATATTGGACATTTTTATGGATTCACAACACAAAACACATTCACTGCAAATGAACTTGTATTTTAAAAAACAGTCTGGCCATACTTTTGCGGTATGTTTTGCGGAAGTTGGCTTCTGACAAATTTGGTTAGACTGGATTTACCGAGGGACAGATGCTTTTGTGCCAAAATGCTGTTTAGAGTTTGGCCTAGGGATGGGCGATATATTGCATGCGATATGCATGCGCATCTCGTCAGTAAAGCCGGTTCCTTGATTAGCGCTAAATCTCCATCACCTGTTTTGAAATGGAGCGGTATTTAATACACGGAGCCGTAGTTCACAGACAAGCTACCCATATATCGACTGATATATCACCTTCGATATGAACGCGATATTGCGTAGCTTGTCAGTGATTTACGGCTCCGTGTATTAAATACCGCTCCATTTGAAAACAGGTGATAGAGATTTAGCGCTAATCAAGGAACCGGCTTTACTGACGAGATGCGCATGCATATCGCATGAGATATATCGCCCATCCCTAGTTTGGCCTCTGATTTGAACAACAAAAGATATGGAAATGTTTTGGAAAAGCCTATTAAGCTGAAAGGCCTATTTATTTTGCTAAGCTAATTATCCATGATTACAAACGTTAGTTGCATCTTATTAATCTGCATTAAGCATTGTTGTTTTTCCCTTCCTGTCAATGACCCTCTCAGACTTTTGTGCCGGGATCATTTCAAAGATTGGGGTAACTCAGTTTAGGAAGAAAAAAAGAAAAGATTGATTGATTGCAGACTTGTAATGCCAATGAAACTTCTGTTAAAGGAACAGATCATGCAAAAATGAAAATTTGCTGAAGATGTACTCATCCTCAGACCATCCAAGATGAGATTGTTTCTTCATCAGAACAGACCTGGAGACAACTGCAATGAAGCCGTGTCAACGATTGGTGATGTTTTTATCAGACTCTCATTCTGACGGCACCCATTCACTGCAGAGCATCCATGAAAAGTGGCTTACTTGAAATACAATTTCAGACTAAATCAATGTAGTGTACATGTAAGAAAAATGCATGCAACCTAGTACAATAATATTGCAAACCAACAGCTAGATTTGAAAACTCCTCAAATACTAAATAGTAAAAAGAGAAGTGTTTCAGAAACTGTACATGCTGCTGTTGTAGTGAAACACCACAGGGAGGCAGTCGTGGCAGGAAACAGATCAACAAAGCATCGGTTTCCACACTACATCACACACGAACACAGGTGTACTGTAAACACATTGAAGATGTTCAGAAAGGATGATAGTTTACACCCATGATATCAATTTAATATCTCATATTGCACAGTCGGTTAAACACTGCAAACAGCACAAGAGCGTGATGAACAATGCTAATGTCAACCAAGTCATGAATAGTAACATTTCCCAGAGATATAAGAGAGTGCATGTTGTCTAAAATCAGCTTATAATAAGCATTGATGCATGCAAGAGTGTGTATCTTTCTACTCTGAATAAGAAAGCTGTTACGACTTAAAAATTTGAGCTTTTATTTGATATCATTATACTCGAATGCACCGTTATTTTGATGTCAACATTACTATTTCCCCAGAACCTTTTATTTATTTTTAATAAAGTTGGTTTTCTTTTCATTCTTGTATTGTATGCATTATGTTTATTCCTTGCATTTGTATAAAATGTATATTTTGAGTTGTTTGAATAAAAACCAGTATGCATATTCATTGCAAAACTCCTAATATTGAAAAATGTATATAATAAATGACTAAATGTTCGATAAAAGGTAGTCAGTATAACTGTTTATTCACACATATATATATATATTAGTTTCTAAATCTACCATGGCTAGCCAGAGTAAAGGTATCTAATAAATAGCAGTGATGGGATTTAAAGTATGCTTCGTGTACATAAAGCACACCCACCCTCTGCTGCACACCGATCACAGATTCGTGATTTGTATCAAAAGATGTCATGAGTCTTCTCTGCGACCAGCACTGTAGTGTATTTATCTGTAGTAGGGGAGAGTGGGGACGGTTGCAACACTTTTTGCATTTCCTTTAGTTTTTCAGAGACTGTTTGCATTAGAAAGCCAGAATTTGAATACAATAAAGCCACATAAGTCGGCTACTCACCTACACTGCTGTAACACGTGCACATATGATTATATACACACAATTTATACTTGAATAGACAAAGTCAAATGTTGCAACTGACCCCACAACAGGGGACGGTTGCAACAGTCATTAAAACCATTCTTAAATATAATTTTACAGTTTCTGTATTTTATCTGTGCATAGACATGGTCTTTAATAAGTTAAATTGGCTGTATAAAAACAAAGAATAGTAAATGGGAAGAAAAAAAATAAAGTAACATGTAACAACCTTGTCTTGGTTCATTATTTCAATACATTTGAACTACAAAATATTAATTGAATCAGAATCAAGACAATAAAATGTAATAGTAGCATACTTCTGTTAGCATCTGTGAAAGGTTACTGAACTAAGGCCAGTTGCATGAACTTAGTCACTGTCTTAAGAACTAGTTTGAACAACTAGCATTTAACCAAGTGTATGAATGTTGTGATAAGGAACAGCATGTTGCAACTGTCCCCACCTTGACAGCCGTGACTAAACTTGGTACAATGGCTTGACACAATATCTTTGACACATGTTAGCTGCCTATTAGAAGCTAAGAAAAAACAGATATAAATCATATGTTTTTACAATGCTTCACGCAAACATAGACAGTGTGACAAAAAAATCTAATTATTAAAAAAACACTTTTTTACCATTAAAATATTTTTTTTGTAAAAGGAATGGTCACATGTGCCTGATTTCATCCAGGAAGAACGGGGGGGGGGGTGATTTAGCATGTGCAGTATGAATATCATCACAGTAGCTCATTCCTGATTGAAGAAATAAGCCATGTTGCAACAGTCCCCACTCTCCCCTACAGCGGTGGAAGACTAACGTGATTTTCTAAAGCGAGAAGCATTACAACAGTTCACCCCGCGACGCGACGCGTCAAACAGCACGCTACGATCCATTATAAATCACCGAAGTTGTCTGTGTGCAATGCGCATACTCGCGCGCGTCAACCCTTCAAACTTTACTGATTGCGTTCTGATGCGTCGCGTCAAACTTTCAATAGTGTCTTTGTTTACCTGCAGATTTCACGCACGCGTCCAGCGCGCAAACCTCCAACGCTTCCGTTAACATCCCGACAGAGACGCCAGCTCAAACGCGCCGTGAACGGTCCAGCCTCGCCGGGTAAAGCAAGAGAATAACGCGCTGTTTGAAGTTCGGCACATACTAGTGTCTGCTCATCTCTCGCGCATTTCCCACAAACCCTTGCTGCTCCCTGCCAGAGCTCCGAGCAAAGCAGAGCGGGAACGGCCTCTTCTTCTTTTCTTTTTTTTTTATTGTTCAAAAATCAAGAGTAGTACACATATAATAATACAATCATCCACACATAAGTGATGAACAATAACAGCAAAATAATTAAGTACAGAAACAGATAAAAAAAGAAACAGAAAAAGGGGGGTGTTAATGCATTAGAAACTTAAGCGATAACATTGAGAATTACATGTCATTAAAGGTAGGAAAAGAGTTACAGGTAGATACAGTTTTAAGGCTTTTTTGTTCTTAGACAGCTGGATTAATGAAAGGTATTGCTCAAATTCTTTCATAAAAACAAAGAAGTGAGGTCTAGAGTTTGAATATTTACATCTATGGATGTGAAATTTAGCAAGAAGCAAAATCAGATTCACTACATAAAACTGTTTCCTATTAGATTGTTCATACTCAATAAAACCCAATACTACGTCCTTCCAAAACAGAATACAATCATTATAAATGTTACTCCTAATGAAACTTATAACATCTTGCCAAAATTTCTTTGTAAATGGACAGTGCCAGAAGAGATGGACAACCGTTTCAATAGAGTCATCACAGAAAGAGCAACTGGAGGGAATGTCACTTTTGAATTTTTTCATGTAATGTTTTGCAGGATAAAACTTATGAATTATTTTGTAGGAAATCTCCTTTACTTTGTTAGTTAGTAAATAAGTATGAGGAAGCATCCACACTTTTTTCCAGCAGATGTTACCCACTGCATTATTCCAATAAGCAGTCACAGCTGGCAGAGTAATAATATTCTGCTGAAATAATGAACGAAACTATCCTATTATTATTTTTGCATGGAGATGCAAAACATAATCTACCAACAAAAATATCACATAAATTAGGAGAAACCGGTGACAAAGGATGGGTACCTCTCAGTAAAGCAACAACACCTGATGGGATAGACCCCATAACTATAGAAAATTATTTCGGAGAGACAGGAAATTGAAAGTGATCTAAGAATTCTTTATATGAAAATAACAACCCTTGAACGGCCTCTTCTTTAAAGAGCAGATGGACCTCTCAATGACGTGCATCCATACTAGAGCTACTAGACATGTAGTATGCAGAGTGTGTGGTGTGCGTAGGAACACTGCACAGTAGATGGTGCTTTAAACATTACAGATGCAGTGTTACATTAACAAGGTTGGTTTGTTTTTGTTAGATACATTAAAGTTATTTTCACTTTTTCTTCTTTATTTTGGTTGGGGGGGGAATTATAGAGCTATTTTTAAAAAGGTCATCGGATTTAAAATGTACTTTTCAAGTTGTTTGAACATAAATGGGTGTTGGAAGTGTGTGCACACATCCATCCTATAATAATAAAAATCCACCCAGTGTTTTTTTTTGTATCCCTATTTTAAAATCCTCTTTCTCAAATCAGGCTGTTCCTGTCAGAATTCTGTACAGGCCCCGCCCACGATAGGTGATTGACAAGACCGTCTTACCTTAGCCCCGCCCCCTGAGTGAGCCCCCTGTCCTCCAGAGCAGGGAAGACAAGATATCTCCAATTAAGCAATTGAGGTGTTTTGTTGTTGTATGTAATAATGAATATAGCAGTCGTCATTTACTCCCGACATCTGAGCCGCTGAAGACGCAGAGGATTAAGGTTACTTTAATTTTTAAAGTGAATGCGCCGATCCCCGATCTACATAAATGCATCTATGTTCGCGCGAGACATTCATGATCCAGCTTTATCTACAGAAGAGTATAATGGTTTTTATGAATCTTTGCAAATTGTCTTTCCTAATAACGTGCTAGTTAGCCAGTTTCCCACCTGCAGTTTAGTATGCTCCATAGATATATATACCTAGATGCCTCATTATCGTTATGGCTGACACGTCAACGTATCTGGAGCGGTCGAATAGGCATCTACACTTATCTATGGTCTGCTCGTCACTCCATGGAAGAGAGGGGCAGAGTCAGCAGAGCTCATTAGCATTTAAAACAACATGGACTAGATCAGCGTGCTGAAAACAGAGCTGGTTTAAAAAGCTGTTTTTTACACTACCATTGAGAAATTTTAACCAAAGTACGTTATAGACTTTTCATTAAGACTATCATTTCAACTTGTGTAAAATTGGCATCTGATGACCCCTTTAAATATAATTTAGTCATTGTTTGGCATGAAAGAAGTGACTTCATTCTGGCATGTGTGCACCACAAGCAGAACATTTTATTAATTTCAGAGCACCGCGTGACCACACCTCTCATTCCAAACAGAAAACACAAGGGAAGCAGATGTTATTTTCAGCTTAACTCAAGCACTATGTGAAATACAGATTACTGTCAAACTATAATGGATTATTATGAACTCTAAAAAAGGAAGAGACATAGAGCGGTGCTTAAACACACTTCATGATGGGAAACAGTGTGTTTCTCTCATCGCCGGAGCCGGACTCTAAACGCAGCAGCGCTTCTACAGACACTGACCACATCACGTTGGCTTTTTCTGGGGCCAGCTGTGCTGCTAACAGACCTTCATTCTGGCCTCAGGCAGCTTGTGTAAAACTTCAACTGCTTAGAATCAGGGCCAAAAACATTGAGACCAAGCAAAGCTTAACAATACAGATATACTTAATATTTACAACATGTAAAAATGACACTTTAATAAAAAAGGGTTGAGAAGTAAACAGCAAATTGCAGGAATGATAAAGTGATTACAGGGTTGCTGTGCACTTACTGGTGAAGCTTAATATGTAAGCTATAAACATAAATCTGTTAAAGCTATTTAAGCAACACGGTAGTGGCTTTACTAGGGATGTGCATCTAAATAATGAGGCCGATGCGATACGCATCGAGAATGCATAGAGGTTCGGTTTAACACAATGCGATTCAGTGCAAAAAATATATGATGCTGCTGTGCAATTCAACATGGTACAGATAGTTCGCTTTTATTTCTTTAGTTTAGACAGACAGCAAATCATTAACTTAAGTGCCTTGTAACGCCTCAGTCTCCGTAGTGTTGTTATACGTCTTATTTACATAGCAGCAGTGATGAGAGAATGTGCTTGAGAAACAGTTTAGAGAGGATAAATCAATCTACATATAAAATATTGATCACTTTCTAAATAATAAAAGCATAGCGCATCTACTAATAATTATATATAAATAAATAAATTAGTTTTTACCAATGCAAATGTGTTAGAAATGATACATCGCAATACAAAAGCCAACTTGTATCTGATGCACACTTTTTAAAATCGGTGGATTGCATCGTTAACTTTTATGCCGATGCACCAATGTGAATCTGTGAATCTTACCATCCCCAGGTATTACTAAATGAATCAGTGCTTTTGAATAAACAAGTTGGGTGAATAATTCAATGACTTGTCACTAGTCACCACCTACTGGCACTGGGAAACAAAACACGACTAATACACTGACTAAAGAGCCATTCACACCAAGGATGATATATATAACAATAACATTTGAATAACTGACCTAGCTCTATATGAGAACAACACCATTATGATGATAACAACACAGAATATTTTGTTCGAGCTGATGAATGATTTAAAAAACATTGAAGGCTAGAGACAATATATCTGCTTTGAATAAATTATCATCCATTGGTGGACGCTGGAGCAAGCAAACAAACACTGAGGTGTAAAGTGACACAAATTCTTGTATGTCAGCACTTTTGGTAGATGCAGCTCTGTTCCCCTTCGGTCTGCGCTCCATATTCCCCTCGGTTAAAATCACGTTCTATGTCCCCCTCGGTTCTGGGAACAGTGTGTTCTGGGGGCACTGGCCCTGGGCACTAGCCTGACTCTTGGGTCACTGTTCGGCTAATAAAATTCAAGGAGCTAAATATTATGAATAATAACAATAGCACTGAATAATGCAAAACATGCATTAAGTGGGATTATTCCATTTAAAGTCATCACTGTAAAAAAAATCTGTCAAAATTTACAGTAAAAAAACATCAACTGTGGTGGCCGAAATTCTACTGTAAAAAATACAGGGTTTTACAGTTTTAACTTAAATTTACAGTTGAATACCGTAATTTCATTACCTGATATAATGTTAATATACCAACTTATTGAAGTACTGAAATCTGTTTTGTAATGCACTGATATAAATGCAGGAGGTGATGAGAAGGTCACACGATGAACCAAAGCCCATCACGAGCAGCTTTTAAATAATAACATGTAGAAGATGCCCAGTGTCCTTCACACAAGCACTAAACACATCATGCTGAGACACATTACACTCAAATATGCAATAAACATTCATTTAACAACATTAGATGTAACATACAACCCTAATAAACACAACTGATTAGAAAAAACTAAGAAACATAGTTATTTCAAAGAAAGAAATCAATTCAAACTAAATTTGAAATGCAACGCAGGGAATTCTGGGAACGTCAGTTTACCGGTTTTCCTGTAAATTTTACAGGAACTTACCGTTAACTGTTTAACTGTTTTTTACCGTTAAAATCAGGGTCATTTTTTAAAGTGATGGAATGGAAGTAGTGACAGATCTTCAGTAAAATACCACAGGACAGGGACTTATGCTGCGTTCGATTTGTACTCTGAAGCTGGATATTCTGAGTTCCCTGTAGGAACTCTTAACGGGAACGCTCTTCCAAATTGAAGTTCCGACTCGGAATCTCGGAGGAATTGCAACAATTCAAACTTCAGAATCCAATATTGCTGCTTAGTGCATCAACAGAAGAGAAGCAGTGGTGATATGTGGTTTATTGGCATTTATGTTTGTCTGTGTCTCAATAAACTAAGTGGTACACACAGTACTATCCAATCTCTATTTGTGGTAGGGCTGTCAAATAGTCTGAAAAAAATTATAAAATTGTTTTACTAAAATATTATCAATGTTCGAATTATATTCGAATTTAAAAGGCATAATTTTTGTTGGCTTCTCTCCTGAGGCCACAAGAGGGTGCATCAAGCAAAATATTACTAATACAGGTTTATTCAAAGCAATAAAATAACACTACTATCTTTGAAAAAAAAATCATGTTTAAAATAATGTTTATAACCATATATAATTAATTATGTTGCTTAAACAACTATAAACAAAAAGCATCATTATATCTATTACTTTTTTCATTTAAAAACATGAGATGCAGAAAAACCGCCATGAAGTCTCGAGACATGTTTTTTAAAAGTTAATAATAATAACAATAATTTGTTACATTTATACAGCGCTTTTCTGGGTACTCAAAGCGCTTTACATAGAAGGGGGGGGGGGGGTCTCCTCATCCACCATCAGTGTGCAGCATCCACCTGGATGATGTGACGGCAGCCATAGTGCGCCAGAACGCCCACCACACACCAGCTTACAGGTGGAGAGGAGACAGTGATGAAGCCAATCAGTGTATGGGGATGATTAGGAGGTCATGATGGTCAGAGGCCAATGGGTGAATTTGGCCGGGGTTACACCCCTACTCTTTTTCAAAGGACATCATGAGATTTTTAATGACCACAGAGAGCCAGGACCTCAGTTTAACGTCTCATCCAAAAGACGGTGCTTTTTATGGTATAGTGCAGGGCTCGCAAAATTTCTAAATCCCTGGTAGCCCTTCGGGGTCAAATACAACAAAGTCCACTTGGGTGCAATATCATTCTCAGCTCTGACACCCAAATTCCCATGTAAACGAACACAGCATTAGTTCTATATTCCATCATCTGTTGATTGATTTTGAAACATGGACATTGCACTTAAAATTAAATGCAAGCTTGCAGTTGATTGTGGAGGGGCGGGGTTTAAGTGACTTTTATTAATTACAAGATCAAAAAAATAAATATATACAAGGATCAATCTTTCACAAAATAGACATTAGAATCGAGAAATACGGGAATCAAACTTCACGTTTCAGAATATATCTTCAGAAGGCCATTTCCTACACAGAGCTCCACGAATATCACAGCAGGATCTGTATCATGGGAATATGAAATGATTTCCTCTCCCATGAAACTAAAGCAGGAAGTCTTTCTTCCACAACAGACAACTGAAACAAAATGCAACAGATTTGATTCAATTATACAGAAGGCTCCAACATAACCACTCACAAAACAGAGGCAGATCCAGCCTAGCACAGAAAACAGACCAATACTGAAGATCACCTGCACAAACAGGGAAATGAGACACCATTCAACACGCCACCATCCTGAGCCAACAACAGTAGAGGAGAGGCACTGACCTGAGAACAGACTAAATCCAAAAATATCAAGCATAAATGGAGGTGCACTTGTCGATCAGAGTTACAGAAAGTCTTCTGTAATAGCAACAGACCAGAAGACTCCAGATAAAGGCCTGAAAGCCCCTCCCTCCATCTGTACTGGAGAATGGTGGAGGAGCCAAAGTTAGTTTTTCATTCCCTTGCACTGAAAGTATGAAGTGAAAACCCTCCCACCCTTTCCAAACACTCTCCAGCTTCCCTGTTCCTGCTCCCACATTTCAACAGCACTTAGATTGACCTCAGATTCTCTCTGGGCGTCTACGGAGCGCCGGAATAACAGCAGACTGATACAGATGGTTCTTCCAGCAGATTACCACAAGAACGCTCCCCAGTGTTTCAGCGGCAGAGGTCCCAGTAAAAGCACAGGGCCGGTACGGATTTGAGTGCGTGCGTGTGTGTGTGTGTGTGTGTGTGTGTGTGTGTGTGTGTGTGTGTGTGTGTGTGTGTGTGTGTGTGTGTGTGTGTGTGTGTGTGTGTGTGTGTGTGTGTGTGTGTGTGTGTGTGTGTGTGTGTGTGTGTGTGTGTGTGTGTGTGTGTGTGTGTGTGTGTGTGTGTGTGTGTGTGTGTGTGTGTGTGTGTGTGTGTGTGTGTGTGTGTGTGTGTGTGTGTGTGTGTGTGTGTGTGTGTGTGTGTGTGTGTTGTGCCTTCAGAAGGATCTGTACAGATATCTGAGGCTATACGGTCGTTTGTGCTGCTTTATTGTGAGACGGGGTGGAGGCTGTAAAACGCTCAGCCTTGAGCAGAAGGGCAGGCCGGTGAAATATGAGGCTGATGAGCAACGACTCAGACTCGCTCAAGTCAGATCTCAGCCGGGTCAGTAGATTAGCAGTGTGTGCTGATCAATTCAATCCCAGCAGCGCAGATCAACTGTCAGCCTGATGAATACCAAAACACTCCCGATATAAACAAGTGTAATTTCATGCTTTCAGGGTTCCCTTCTTGCACTTTACATAATGGGCCTCATTTATCAATCTAACGTAGAAACGAGCGCAGATCCGAGCGCACAAATCAACTTACGACAGAGCTCACGTGTGATTTATGAAACATTCGTATGCCGCCAATCCCATCGTACGAAAGATCGTACGTTGATAAATATGGCGGCTGAAAACAATCGTCATTTGAATATTACGCCCCTAAAAACACCCCGGTTTAGAAGCCTCGCCCCTAGAGTTTACGACACAGAGAAACGAAACCCAGCCAAAAAGAGGAAGTAATCTCATTAAAGAGAAATTGATCTTACTCCAAAAACACCCTTTAACCTTATAATTGCAAACAATGGCATTAATTTATATATATATATTAATATATTTAATATAGCCTACATATAAATTAAATATAACGAAACATTTATAAAATTTATAAACATATAGATTATTTAGTTTTCCTTAATCCACAACAAACCCTTTAAATTTAACGGTATTACAAAACAAGAATGAAAAAATTAGTAGCTATAAAATTTTATTTTAAACTATGTATTCATTATTCATTATTTTAAACTAAGTATTCATTATAAACAGAATACAACCTCAAGCTAAAATGAATTTATTAAAGCGAAACTAACCGCATTGGGCTCACAAGCCTCTCATTCGACATCCAAATGTTTCCATTTTTGCCATGTAACATTTGGTTGCTAAACTATTATCTATGATGTAAACAAGGCTTTGTACTTCACTTGTATTCCAATATCCACGTAAAATATCACCCTTCACATGCGCAATAAATGTTTCGGCGCTGCTGATTTTACAGTGGACCTTGTGAATTGTGCAGTGTAACTTTATGTTTGGTTGACTGCATTTTAGTTTGATTAATGGCTGAAATGTCAAGTTAGTAACGCTGAAATGTTGTGTGTGTGCGTGTGAGGCACCTGCGTGATCACCAATCAGCTAAATATTTAAAAATAAAGATATAAAGAAAACAAATAAAATGCATTAAGTGTCACAAAAACGAAAGTGTTTATTTCATTTTTCTTTTGTTAATCTGTTAATTAAGATAATATATATTTTGTGTAGCCCTATTTATTTTGTTCTTTTTATCATTTCTGTTTTTCTCCATTCACTGAAGCGTGACCTCACAGACTGACGTGAGATTTGATCGTAGCCACCGCTCACGTCCATATTGATAAATTCCAAGTTTTGCATAGAAACGACCGTACGCCCAAATTTCGGTCGTTCGTTTCGTAAATGAGGCCCAATGTCTCCAGATCTCATTCTTTCTATGTGTTCATAAGATTACACCCAACTAGATTAGGGATGCACGATAATATCAGAGCATTCGCCGAATCAGCCGATAAATGCTGAAAATGTAAGCATCGGCCAATTTGAGTTTGCCGATAAATTATGCCGATATGCCTTGACGATAAGACTAATAACTCACATGTGCTCAGGGTGTGATATTGATAAGATCCCGTCAGCAATGTGTTCATTCTGTAAGCAAACTTTTATTGAATGATGATTAGTTTCACTGTTTTGTATTTTATTTGAGAATGCGTGTACAGAACAAAGTGTGCTAGAAAGTCAACAGTTACTAGTGCAGCAGCGGCAGCCTCCCCCAGGTCCTAAAGCCCGTCCGGTAAGGTGTTTTACTTATTTAGGGGGTGCTGTTGGCCTACTTGCAATAAAATGAAAGTAAAATACACAGATTACATTAAGATACTTGTGTTTATGAATAAATAAAGCAGTAATTGATGTCATAAATCACAAGTCTGTTTTAATTACATGAATAAAATCACAAACATGACACTTGTAAATTAAATAATTTAATGTATAGTTTTATTCATTAATGTCTTTTTTTTCAAAACTCAAAGTTTAAACTCTTAGCATTTCAACAATATGACATTCTTTGTAAACACAACGGTGTTTCACTATATGGGACAACATTTGGGGTATTGTTGTTGGTCTGACAAGGGTTTTCATTAATCGCATCCAAAATAAAAGTTTGTGTTTATATAATATATGTGTGTGTGCTGTGTATGCAGGGTGTCTACAGATATGAACAAGTACAATTTAAGGCTTTTTACACCACCTTATGTCAAATTTAAGACCAAACCTGTGAGGGAAATACACATTATATTACATACATTAATGTGTTTTGAATTTAAAAAGATAACAAAATATAATCTCCGTTAAAAATGCTATTTATTATTGCGATACACAGAGAACTTTTCATATCTGCAGACAATATACAAAATATCCCCTCAAAAGCTCCACATCAGCAATATTTTTGGTGGTGTACACAAAGCAATATTTTCATCAGTTTTCTACTCAGCTTTTACATATTTAAATCTACATGTTTTTAATATTTACCCCAGGTTGTTATTTACCTTCATAAAGTCCAATATTTGTTAACCTTATTAAATGTATGCGTCATCTTTCATATCAAATTCTTACAACTGATGAAGAAATGTAATATACACAACAGGGCTGTTAGCAAAATAGTCCCCTTGTCATGGTATGTTATCATCATCATCATGTTATAAATAAACTAAACATTGTGAATTGTTACCTCAGTATGTTTGTTCTGTGTCTTTATGTTTGCCGTTATGCTCATTTGATTTGATTTCTCCATATAAGTCTCTCACAGAGACCGGCAGCATGAGCCTCAACAGCACAACATTGATACCAGAAATACACTATCATCATCAATCGCTGTGTACACTGAATGAATGTCACGTTTCGATGCATCACTAGACATTTTTTGTCACTTAAGTTTTAATTAGGCTGTTTGTCTAGTCGGGCAAGTCAAATCCTGGAGCCATTTTTCAGTAAACTTGCATTAACCCATTGTAAACAGTCACTGGGTCCGTCAGACTGGTGGCACTTTTGCGGTAATGAGACTGAAGATATTTAAGACCCACTGAATCTGAATTTAAGACTTTTTAAGACTTTTTAAGGCCTTTTTTAAGCAAATCATTATTTAATACATTTTAAGACTTGTTTAAGGCCTTTTTTAAGCAAAACATTATTTAATACATTTTAAGACTTTTTAAGGCCTTTTTAAGCAAAACATTATTTAAGACATTTTAAGGCTTTTTAAGCAAAACATTTTAAGACTTTTTAAGCAAACATTATTTAATACATTTTAAGCCTTTTTTTAAGCAAAACATTATTTAATTTTAAACTTTAAGGCCTTTTTAAGCATTTTAAGACATTTTAAGACTTTTTAAGGCCTTTTTTAAGCAAAACATTATTTAATACATTTTAAGACTTCTTAAGGCCTTTTTTAAGCAAAACATTATTTAATACATTTTAAGACTTCTTACGGCTCTTTTTAAGCAAAACATTACTTAATACATTTTAAGACTTTTTAAGCCCTTTTTAAGTAAAACATTATTTAAGACATTTTAAGACTTTTTAAGGCCTTTTTTAAGCAAAACATTATTTAATACATTTTAAGGCTTTTTACGGCATTTTTTAAGCAAAACATTATTTAATACATTTTAAGGCTTTTTAAGACAGTTTTTAAGCAAAACATTATTTAATACTTTTTAAGGCCTTTTTTAAGCAAAACATTATTTAATACATTTTAAGACTTTTTAAGGCCTTTTTTAAGCAAAACATTATTTAAGACGTTTTAAGGCTTTTTAAGGCCTTTTTTAAGCAAAACATTATTTAATACATTTTAAGACTTTTTAAGGCCTTTTTTAAGCAAAACATTATTTAATACATTTTAAGACTTATATATTATTATGTATATATATATATATATACATAATAATTATATATATATTATATATATTAGGTATATTTATTATGTATAAATATATAAATACACACACATACAGTACACTGTAAAAAACAAATTCCACAAAGTTTTTACCTTAAAATAATTTGTTACCCCGCTGACTTAAAAACAAATATTCAACGAAAATATTCCAGTTGACCCTCGAATTAACATTGAGCAACCTTTCAAGTTGACTAAACTAAACATTTTAAGTCAGCGGGGTAACAAATGATTTTACAGTTTTTTTTACAGTGTATATATATATAGAAACTATTTACATGTATATTTTTGTCACGAATCCGGTCCGTGGCCTTCCGGCCGATTGCCACCAGAGGTCACTCTCCCATCTCATTGACTCTCACGCCACACTACCTATTACATCCCCCTGGACTCCATTTCCCATAATCCTTGCCCGGACTCATCACAGATTGCAATCACCTGTCTCGCATCACCTCATTAGTACTCACACCATAAATACAACACACACACAGGTTCACAGGGCTGGTTATTGACTTTAGTTTCCATGTTCCTAAGTTTTGCCTTTCTCGTATTTTGATCCCTGGACTGTTACCTTGTTTTTTCATTTACTTCACTCCTTCAATAAAGCCTGCTATTGGATCCCCATTTCGTTGTTACGATGCCTCTATCGGTACAATTTTTATATTATACAGAAATATGTTTAATATACAAACAACATATTTTTCTTAAATTTATACATGCATGTGTTTGTATTTATACATACATAATAAATATACACTATATACACATGTATATTATGTAAGCAAAAAGGACGCAATAATCGTTTGACAGCACTAATTTAATGTCGTTTCGATAAAATATATATTTTTTTGTAATTGAGACTCAAAAGGTTTCATAAACTGGTTGCACTATTTACAGTGAAATGCATGAAGGAGACGCAGGCAAGCAACGGGGAAAGCGTGTGAGTGAAGAAACGAAGGGTGGTTACATGCATCGGGTCTGTGAGCCTGACTCACACCTCCAGCGCGCCGCTGAGAGCCTCTTCCTCTAGAGCAGCCCATGACGCCCGTCACATGACTTCAGCACCTGCCACACACACTGTTGACCTCCGCGTGCGTGTGTGACCATGTGGAGGTAAAGCGTGACACCTCACAGAGCACTACTGAGAACAACACTTATGCTCAGAGGACAAGCGCTGGTGAATATAAATAGCATGATGATGTAGAAAAGCAATGAATTTCCTCCCAAACAGCCCCATTTTACAAACACAGAGCAAATACTTACTGACATTATGTGCATTCAGAGCTCTCAGCCAAATACTGCAATCTATCAAATCCTGACGGGAGGCTAGACACAGAATCTGTCGCAGACAACATCACATTAATGACGGAGCTGCCTGCAAAAATGACATCATTAGAAAACTAGAGAGGGAACGTTATCAAGACATGCGTTGAATAATTTGACAAAGCAGTTTAAAACCGCTCAACAGTCTCGAAGGATATGGTTTAGAACGAACCTTTTAAGTTGCGTTCACACTTAACATTGTTCGACAATTTTTTCACAAGAGGAAATATTATCTCAATACGATTTTGCACGATGGGATATTCCCCCCCCCACACACTGATTTCGCAATGGGTTCAGTTTTAACACACATTTTGGACATTGAGCAACTGCTTGTTTTGATCTGTATGAGCTGTGCTACATAGATACAGTGACTTTGCCTGCGAAATGTCACCGAATTCGTGTGAACAACTTGAACCCGATACAGAATTTACGAGGGCTAATCAACAGCCCTTATGTGAGATTTATAATCATGGCGATTCCTATTGAAATGACTATTGAATGGATTTGTCACGTCAAACTACTGTAAACGTGACCGCACTTTAGTCTTTTACTGAACATGACCAATCCTTTACCCCATACACGAGCAATTTCCTGATCGTTTTTAATTTAGTCCTTTTATTATATGTGACCCTGGAGCACAAAACCAGTCATAAGAGTAAATTTTCTGAATAAATAATCTTTCCATTGTTGTATGGTTTGGACAATATTAGTCTGAGATACAACTATTTGAAAATCTGGAATCTGAGGATGCAAAAAAAATCTAAATATTGAGTAAATCATCTTTAAAGTTGTTCAAATTAAGTTCTTAGCAATGCATATTACTAATCAAAAATTAAGTTTTGATATATTTACAATAGGAAATTTACAAAATATCTTCATGCAACATGATCTTAATATCCTAATGATTTTTGGCATAAAAGAAAAATCAATCATTTTGACCCATACAGTGTATTTTTGGCTATTGCATTAAATATACCTGTGCTGCTTAACACTGCTTTTGTGCTCCAGGGTCACATATAATTAAACAGCCTGCATTTGCACTCAAACAGAATCATTCGTTAGTTCTTACACAACAATAAATGCAGCAGTAGATGAGTAATGATTTTACAACGCATGCAACTTCATATTCATTCTCATGTTTACAGTTCTCATCGTTTATGATGTGCTTGAGGATCAGCCCACTGAAGAGGGAGGGGAGAATCACACAACGACAGAACAGCTTCAACCTTTCAGCTGTAGAGGACATTCACACTGCTGCGGAGACGTCACTGCAGTCACACACACACACACACACACACACACACACACACACACACACACACACACGCTGAGAGTGCCTCATGCAAGCTGAAGGTCAAGACTTACTGGATGGATGCTTGCTCGGCGTCGGACAGGCCCGGCTGGGAAAAGCAGCCGGACACTACGGAGCCCATGAGAGTCGGTCGGCGGCGCGAGATGTGTTCTACCGTCTGGCCAGATGCTCGGCTCTGACCTGCATGCTAGGACATGGTGCTCTGTGCTTATTCATTACTGTATGAGTCTCATCGCCACAGCTCCGGCGTCTCACTCCATCTGCGGGCCGGCCGAATGGAGGGGGGCTGGGCCGAACACACGCGTGTGTGTGACTGGAGCGATGCGCTTTATTTACATCCATCATGCTCTGGGACACGATGCTGCGCTGGAGCTATAAATAACAGCAGGGTTGACGGGTCTGATGAGGAGGACATTTAGCGCGGGTGAGGATGCATGTTTACTGATCGCTGTTGATAGACTGTGTTTCTCTCGGTGCATGTTAGACTCAATGTGCTTTACAAATTATATGTGACCCTGGAGCACAAAAATAGTCATAGCAATAAGCAACAATGCATTGCATGGGTCAAAATTATCAATTTTTCTTTTATGCCAAAAATCATTAGGATATTAAGATCATGTTCCATGAAGATATTTAGTCAATTTTCTACCATAAATATATCAAAACTTAATTTTTGATTAGAAATATGCATTGCTAAGAACTTCATTTGAACAACTTTAAAGATGATTTTCTCAATATTTAGATTTTTTTGCATCCTCAGATTCCAGATTTTCTTATAGTTGCATCTCAGACAAATATTGTCCAAACCATACATCAATGGAAATATAATTTATTCAGCTTTCAGATGATGCATAAATCTCAATTTCGAGAAATTGGCCCTTATGACTGGTTTTGTGCTCCAGGGTATGACATCCACTGATCGGATGAATGCAGTCAGCAGCAGGTTTAATAAAGTGCTTCATAAGCATTCACTCATCCATAAAACACAAGAGCTCCTTCAGTTCTGTGCAGTTTAAACCCAGCTGATCTGTGTGTTTCGTCTTCTTCTGTACACACAGATCAGTCATTTACAGGAACCACAACCATGTTGAAACTGAGTCCACTTCAAACCCACACAGTGTTCAGAGAACTAGTTCAGCGGAAACGCTCTTCTATAAACTGACATGATAAGGTTTGGTCTTGACTCATTCACTCGGACACCATCATTTCTCCCATCAGCCCTGCAGTCTCAGGGTACTAGAGCAGCATAACTAGGCTCGTCCGAGTTCATTTTATGGTATAATTACAGGCTGATTGTACATTATCCCTCTGATTTGTATTATATTGATGCATTAAAAAATACACCACATTTAAAAGTATGTGAAAATGTTTTTAACCTTCTGTTGATCAACGAATACTGAATTCAGTGTATCACGGTTTCCACAAACATATTAAACATTGATCATTATAATACTAGAATGATTTCTGAAGGATCATGTGACATTGAAGATTCACCTAACATTTTGTAAATTGCAGTAATACGTCACAACGTTACTGTTTTACTGTATTTTTTATCAAATAAATGCAGCTGTTGTAAAATATTTTTTTTGAAAACATATAAAATCTTATTGACCCCAAACTTTAATTGTATATAGCTACCCTATATTTTATGAATCCCTCCTGTGGGTCCTTCATATAAGCTTATTTCATCACAGAAAAAAACATATTAAAAAGATAATTGTGAGTTTTTTTCTCCAAATACATCTCGCAATCCAGTCCCTTTTCCTCAGAAATCCTAATTCTTGAGAAAAAGTCTGAATTGTGAAATAAAACGTTGCATTACCTGTTTTATATATATTTGTATTCCTTGGCATCCTCACATTTAAAAGCTTTTTTTTTCCTTTGATTAAATATTAAATTCAACTAATATTGGAAATTCAAATGTTTATTTGACAGCCGTATAGCACTCTTGTCACTGGAAGTTTCCAGCTCTATTGACTATAAATGTTCTCCTTCACATTAACTCCTTAAAAAGATAAACCACAATTCTGTCATGTTCATACAGTTTCATCACAAAAGAAAGATATCTTGCAGAATGTGGGAAACCAAGCAGTTGGTACCCATTGATATCCATAGTTTTTTGTTTTTTTATATTATGGAAGTCAGTGGTTACTGTCAACTTTTTGGTTACCAAAATTCCTCCAAATATCTTTCTTTTGAACTCAACATAAAACAATAAACTCATACAGGGTTGGAACAAGTGGAGGGCAAGTCAATGACGACATCATCT
>CM049796.1:21297199-21344851 GCA_027422405.1 Ptychobarbus kaznakovi | reverse complement strand
ATTTGTACTTATGGATTTATCTTTTTCTTCGTTATCTTAGTGCTCTGCCTTGACACTATAAAACTATAACATTCTCCTGGAATAGGCTCGAGAATTATGTTGGCAATTGTTGGCAGGCATTAGTATGTTTTAGGTTCTACCTATCCAATCGCCTTTCCTACTTATACAACCAGTTTGTTTGTGTTAATGGAAAGATGTCCAACCCAACAACATATGTTGCACAATTCACTACAGTAATCTAGAAGATTGAGCTGTTGTTTTAGATGCTTGTATACAGACAACGCAATGTATGAATGGCATTAGCAACAGCTTGTAGTAATGAGATCTTCAGTATGAAAACATAAATATGCTGATCTAATAATACTTTGGGAAGTGCTGATGGAGCACTTTTTGAAAGTTAGGAATGTGTAAGATTTATTTTGGGGGGGGTGAACAGACCTGTCATTTTAAGGTCAAGTGGAAATACAAGTCAATGGGGACCAGCAACTGTGTGGTTATCCACGTTCTTTAAAATACCTTCTTTTGTGTTCAGACGACGAAAGAAATTCATACAGGTTTGGAACAACTTGAGGGTAAGTAAATGATGACAATTTTCATTTTTGGGTGAATTAAAATTTTTAATTTTGGGGTATTTGTCTGTAAACTAGGGCAGCAGCGATTCGACGACGTCATCGATTACGTCGATTATAAAAATACGTTGATTAGCATGGAGTGTGTCGACACGTCGCACCTTTAGCTACGCCCATTGCGCGAGCTCGCAGTTATCCTACTTAAGACTGTTTTTCTGCCGTGTTTAACACAAACAAGACTCTAGAGCAGAAGGTAAAGGCTAGTATGGCAACATCACTTCATAGAGCATTCTATTATTATACGACTGTCAGAACCGCATATATATAGCCGAACTGACTCCTTTACATTGTCAGGATTCACAACCGCATTTAAACATGTGCTGAATGAACAGAACATCACAGGGCATCGAGTTGCCGATATAATCATGATGGGTTTAATCAGGGCCGGCGCGTGTGAGAGTGTGAGTGTATATAATCATGATGGGTTTAATCAGGGCCGGCGCGTGTGAATGTATATAATCATGATGGGTTTAATCAGGGCCGGCGCGTGTGAGTGTATATAATCATGACGGGTTTAATCAGGGCCGGCGTGTGTGAGAGTGTGAGTGTATATAATCATGATGGGTTTAATCAGGGCCGGCGTGTGTGAGTGTATATAATCATGATGGGTTTAATCAGGGCCGGTGCGTGTGAGTGTATATAATCATGACGGGTTTAATCAGGGCCGGCGTGTGTGAGTGTATATAATCATGACGGGTTTAATCAGGGCCGGCGTGTGTGAGTGTATATAATCATGACGGGTTATAATCAGGGCCGGCGTGTGTGAGTGTATATAATCATGAGACGGGTTTAATCAGGCCGGTGTGTGTGAGAGTGTGAGTGTATATAATCATGACGGGTTTTAATCAGGGCCGGCGCTGTGTGAGTGTATATTATCATGACGGTTTTAATTTGGGCCGGCGCGTGTGAGAGTGTGAGTGTTATATACCAAGACGTTTTAATCAGGGCCGGCGCGTGTGTGAGTGTATATAATCATGACGGTTTAATCAGGGCCGGCGTGTGTGAGTGTATATAATCATGACGGGTTTATCAGGGCCGGCGTGTGTGAGTGTATATAATCATGACGGGTTTAATCAGGGCCGGCGTGTGTGAGAGTATATAATCATGACGGGTTTAATCAGGGCCGGCGTGTGTGAGTGTATATAATCATGACGGGTTTAATCAGGGCCTTGTGTGTGAGAGTGTGAGTGTATACAATCATGACGGGTTTAATCAGGGCCGGTGTGTGTGAGAGTGTGAGTGTATATAATCATGACGGGTTTAATCAGGGCCGGTGTGTGTGAGAGTGTGAGTGTATATAATCATGACGGGTTTAATCAGGGCCGGCGTGTGTGAGTGTATATAATCATGACGGGTTTAATCAGGGCCGGCGTGTGTGAGTGTATATAATCATGACGGGTTTAATCAGGGCCGGTGTGTGTGAGAGTGTGAGTGTATATAATCATGACGGGTTTAATCAGGGCTGGCGCGTGTGTGAGTGTATATTATCATGACGGATTTAAATTGGGCCGGCCGTGTGTGAGAGTGTGAGTGTATATAATCAAGACGGGTTTAATCAGGGCCGGCGTGTGTGAGAGTGTATATAATCATGACGGGTTTAATGCACTCACAGAGACAGAGAAGGAGAAATGATTCGTGTTCATCTTAAGATCCACCGGAGCTGCTGTCACGTGGGCACGATCTCTGAGACGCGCACCAAACACGCTCTCTGCACCCGCTAACAAAGCGTTTAAAGTCATTGTTAGTTGTTTAACTGTGTGATGGATAGCACAAGCCTCGACTGGGTTCATTTATTTAAAAACGGGCTCAGCTGTGATGAAACTTCCCGGTGTCATGACACCGTTATTGATTCGGTCGCTCTCGTGTCCTGAATGCAGTTGTGACTTCAGCTGTTCATTCATATACAGATATGTATTCAAGCAGATGTTTCAATCTGCTGAATAAATAAAACCTTTCAAGTCTCTCACCTCTAAGGGCTGTCAGTCCCAAACAGAACTGTGAATACAGTCTTAATGTGCTTTTCTATTGACTGTATCACTGCCCTGTAATTCTCCTTCCTTTCTTTTTTATTAATTATTTATTGTTATTTTTTTCTTTCTCTCTCTTTTTTATTTATTGTTATTTTCTATTAAATTGTTATTTTGTATGAATTATTTAGTGTTATTATTTCTTTTTCCTTGTTATTATCTTTCTTTATTTATTGTCATTTTCTTTATTTCTTTCCTTCTTTCTTTGTAGTTGTTATTTATTTATTATGAGAAACGGTTTGAATGAAATAAAAGATTAATAGCAGAATTTACTGTTTTTATTTATTGATAGTTTAACTAAAGAATACATAAACTGATGAGAAAATAATAAATAGATTAATTGAAAAATGATCGATAGATAAGTCGACAATAAAACTAATCATTACAGTAAACCCCACGTGAGCAAATCAAAGGTGACTATGACAAGGATCGAAAAACTCAAGGGGCCTGAAGTATAAAATGAATGCTAAAAAAAAATATTAAATAAAAATAATCGCCACTGAAACCATTGACACCATTTTTTGTGTAAACACTGTAATTTATTCAAAATAAATCGGTCATAAATATCGTACTGTGCAGACACACTCCTTAATTGGCGTTAGTGAACTGACGACTGGCCAAATACTGAATTACACAGAATGACTTTAAATGATTTCACATATTTTGATTAAATGTGCCACTCTTAAAAATGGATTTAAGCACTTAAAATGACAAAGTTATACAATTATATGAATTTAAGCATAAAAAAACACCGGTGGTGAATGCATTGTTTTTAAAACACCTTTCCCATGGCATGCTACAGTTTATTGTTGCAATGTCAGTGAAGACTGCTGAAGACTGCTGACCCGCATGCGCAGAAGAAGACATGACATCAGACGCAGCGCACTGTGTTTGTGGAAATAAAAATGGATGCTGCTCATGTTAGCGTGTGTTTAGCAATTTTTAAGTTAATGTGCAATCGGAGCCTAAGTAACAAAGTGATATTCTTGTCTATATATTGTCTGCCATTGTGATTTTAATCTTCCCGCCTCCTTCAGCGCAGAATTTTGCATGAAAATCACATGAAATGCGACATTGCGTTCAGACTGAAGTCACATTGCAAAACATCGGATTTGTATCTGATTTAGGACCACATATGAAAGTGGCCTCGGCCTGATTTGAACAAATCTGATTTGTGCTGTTCAGACTGTCATCAGAAAATCAGATATGGGTCCCATTTGGGCACAAAAGTCGGATTTGGGCAACTTTAGCCTGCAGTGTGAACTAAGTCTTAAATCGCTGCTTGTGTGCAAACACGTACGAGCTTCATCACGGTGTCTGTCACACGGCTCTGTTCCTCTCTCGGCTTGAACTGATGCTAAAACTAAGGATTAACTGTCTTTACTTTAGTTTTGAAAGCTGAAGCTCGTGATTATGATAAGGAGCGTTACATTTCCGACTCGTGCTTGTGGTGTTCAGCCAATCAAAATGCACTGTGTCAGCTGGCCAATCAGAGCAGACTGTGCTCGTCAGAAGGAGGGGCTTTGTAGAAAACGAAGCGTTTGAGAGAGGCGGGGCATAGAGGACCTACAATAATGTACAGTATTTGAAAAATAATGAGTTTTTGAACATTAAAGCATGACGACATATTCTGTTACACCAAATAATAGGCCTGTGCGATATGACGATATATATCGGATGGACGAAATAAAAAGTCTATCGTTTCATATTATGTTCTATCGTCTTCGTGGTGTCGCAAAATACATTGTTTACGGTAATATCCCCGGGGCGTGAAGGAGAGACAGAACGACCACAAAACCAGGAGCTAACGAGGGACTACATATGTAGCATGGTCACGCGTTTTTAAGCACTGCAGTTTTAAAACAACCGATGTTAAGCCGTTGAAACAGAAACAACAGAGCTATATGCGTGCGCCGTCTCTTTCTCTTTCTGTGCTTTTTCTTTTTTGCCAACTTTGAACAATTACATAAACACACGTATATGCATCAGAATCCCCGTCTTTGCAAGTATCCTCATAAACACAGCGATTTAGGTCTTAAGAAAGAGTAAATGGCAGAAAGAGAAAACGCATATGTAACAGTAACAGCTATATTGTATCCGGACTTCAGTCTTAAAGGGGAAGCGTTCCAATATTCATTCTGTCTGCCATTCATGTTAATCATAGCATATAAATAATATCATAATCATAGAAAAACTATCACTGCTCTTGACTAAATCACTTTTGTAACTTTAATGAGAATAAATAAATACCAATAATAATGATGTATTTATAATATGTATAGAATCTATACATAATACACGTGTTAATTATATCTATCTCAGATATAATTAACACAGTGAAAACTAATTAATTTACACAATGTAGTGTTTCTTATTTATTGTAGTTTTTTGTCCTATTGCTTGCAATTAGTTTCTTATCCTTATTTCATCATTGACTGTTTATTTATTTATCTTCAGTGAGGTTGAGTTTCTCTCTTTAGGCTTGTATTAGTTTGATATTGACATTGGTGACAAGGATTATGAAAATTATATGGTATCAAAGATTTTAATATAATAAAAACCTAAAAAAATAAATAAAAAAAATACATCGTGATACATATATATCGTGATATAAAAGTTTTCATATCGTGATATAAGATTTTGGTCATATCGCCCACCGCTACTAAATAATGATCTTTAAAATAGCATTATATGACCCATTTAATACAATTAAGTTCTTAAAAAAGAAAAAAAAATGACAGACCCCAAACTTGTGCATTTTGTACCACAAAATTAATATTTTTTATAAACACTGTTCTATTTAAAATTTTATCAAAGAATCCTGAAATATCACAGGTCCCAAAAAAATATTAATCAGCACAATTATTCCCAACATTGATAATAAATCAGCATATTATAATGATTTCTGAAGATCATGTGACACTGAAGACAGGAGCTGAAAATACAGCTCTAAATTCTATTCTAGAGTATAGAAAACTTATTTTAAATTCCAATAATATTTCACAAAATTACATGTTTTCTGTATTTTTGATCAAATGTATACAGCCATGATGAGCATAAGAAACTGACCTGATAAGAAAAAAACGTACTGATCCCAAATTTTCAAACAGCAATGTACATGTATTTCTGCACAATGTTTTTTCTTCAAGTTCTAACTAGAGGCCAATATTGACATATTCCTCTGGCTGGTGTGTATAACAGCTATCCAACGGAAGACAGCACAGATAGAAAAACTTCTGGCTGAAGGCACTCACTTCTTGCCCAGATGTTTGGCGACATCGGAGCGCCGGAAGCCCTCGAGGTGATAGAGCCGTCTGGCCAGACGTCGAGCCGCTTCGTGGTCGCTTCGGCTGCCATTGTGAAGAACATCTGTGTCTTTAAGACTTTCCACACCATCCATGTCTGAGTCCCAGTCCGACAGCGCGTCCTTCAGCTCTGCATCACTGCTGCACAACACACAAACACACTTAATACAGACCATCCAACAACAGACTGGTCAGTCTGACTAAGTAGACCTTTTCTTTTATTTAGTTTTGATATTTTTAGTAGTCGACTTGGCATGCTATGCTCTAGCTGTCAGTGTACCTTCTCTGAAAACCTGTACTTTTTGTATCAGCATAAAATGTCAATTGCGCCCGACTTTTACTATATTGTGATGCATTACCAAGTGAAACTGCGTTTCATATTTTAGCAGAGAATGTGCCTAAACGATACGCTGACTAACGAAGTGTCTGGACACTGAAAAGCACGCATCCATTTAACCCTGTATAACTGACCAGAGTTGGGTAGATTACTTACTAATTGTAATTCGTTACTGATTCCAAATTACATGACAAAAATTGTAGTTAGTAACATAATCCATTACATTACACATTTCAGGTAATATAAACGGACTGCTTTTGATTACGTTTAGATTACTACAGTACAGTCATTTAATCACATTGATTTAAATACCATATTGATATAAAAATATATTCTATTTGTTGTAAGTAACAATATGAAATGCAATAAACATTATATTTTGACAAGGTTTCCCAAACTGGGTTTCGTTAAGGTACTGCAGGGGATGTGTGAGTTTAATCATTAATTAAATCACAAAAATACTAGGAACTAGGAACATACTAATCTGATACTTAATTAGTTTATATATATATATATATATATAAATATATAATATCTCAGGGGTACTTCAAGTATATATATATTAGGTGAAAGAGAAAAAAAACAACAACATGCAAAAAAGAAATCATGTGCATTTGTGCATTTTAATGTGTTTGAAAGACAACATATGGTTAACCAACTTAACCGAGTGCTAATTGAAATGATTGTGTTCATCAGTAATTGATACCATGTTGAAACCTGAAAGGATTTTTGTAAATCCAGCGATCAGAGCTAGTGACTTTCTGAGTGTATATAAGGCTATTTTTAAAAGAGGAATTAGGGAGAAGTAATAATTGATGAATAATTGATTGCTGTTGTGTGAATAACATGTAATTATGTAAGCAATAAAAAGGTAACTGTAGGCTGATTACGAGCATTTTATAATGTAATGCAATCTAATTACAAGTTTGGAATCTGATTACACAATCCAGATTACATGTAATGGGTTACTACCCAGCTCTGTAAGTCCATTTTTGCAATCCCAGTGTCCAGATAGCACGCTGCTCGCACCATCAGGTGCATTTCACAATGCAAAGCCCAAATCACCAGACCGACATTACAGAAGAGCAATGTCACCACATGCTTCTGCCAACAGCCATAAAAACATCAGAAACCTATGTAACGATCATCACCCGCTGTCCTCCCACATCATGACATCACCCAAGATCTCCGAGTACAATCTGGCACCCGTTCAGAGCCATTAGCCCCTGAAGGACAATACCGAGCAATGCTAGCTGTGTCATGAGCACTGGATCTGAAGGAGGTTACGATCTGAACGGAGACGCAATGAGGAGGTTGATTAAATATGACAAATGCTTTTTCATTTCTTCTCAGTACAGTGAGAGCATGAATGACCATGAAAAACAATTACACAGCATCGAGTATGTTTTATTCATTTACTCTCATTAGTACAGTCAGCACACACAGTTTAACAGTGCCATCTGCTGAGCGCCTGAACAAATGACAACAAACACCCAAGTCTCATTTTAGGAAAGAGAAGTACATTATATTTGGTGGAAACTAAACCTGGGGCAGTGCATTAGCAGGGGTGGCAGTCATGCAACAGTTGTTTTTTATTCTTCATTGTTCATATCAAACATGCATTTACAGTTTTTCTGTGTTTCCATAGTTTAGAAACATCCCCACAATTAAGGACACCAACTGAGGAGTGAAGCGAAGCAGAGAAAATAACCTTAAATAAATTATTTTTTAATTAATTCATTAATTAAAGGCCCATTTTATTTTTTCCCAAATTCCATTTAGTTTTTCTAGATTATATTTGAATGGTTAAATAATTTTTTTTATTAATCAAAAAGCATGTCTAATTAATTAAAATCATGAAACTTAGTAATTAACCACAATTAAATGTTAAGGTCCTATGCAGGGCTCTAGAGTGCGACCAATTTGGTCGCACGTGCACCCTAATTTCTCTCGGGTGCGACTAACAAAAATCCCAGGGCGCACTGGTGCGTCCAGCCATTCGAGAAAAGAAAAAAAAGTATCCGCGACTCAGAAACTCTGGTTCAAAAAAAGACCCCCGTTAGGCTTATATCGTGGTCTAAACCAATCAGAGATAGTGAAGGGCGGACCCCCCCTCTGATTGGCCGTGGTCCAGATATCCCTGTATGTGTGTGTGCGCGTTGACAAATGCGTCACGTGTGCTGCCGCAGTCAGACAGAGAGAAAGAGGTGAGTAGTAGAAATGCGTGCAGTGTTGCTAACTTAGCGACATTTAGCGCCTTTGTAGACCCCCATAGCAACTTTTTGTTTTCCAAAAAAAGCAACTAGTGACAAATCGAGTCTCTCAGAGTGTCTCTGTGATCGCCGCAACGGCGCGAGATCAGCGCGCTTTCTCTGCATCTGCTCTGTTCAGCGAGCGTCTGAGAGGAGCCCGTTCAGTTAAAACAGATATTATTGCTTCTCTAAATGTACATGCAAATATAGAAGAAATCACAGCACAGGAATTGTCTTGTCTTATATTGTGTCTTATTTGATTTCATCAGACAACGGCTCAATACAATTATAAATTAGTATTTTTGTGCAGACTAGCTTCTTGGAAGGGAGAGCTGGTTATGAATTCTTAAAGGGACGTGTTTCAGTCATTATTTCATATTTATCCTGTTGACTGACAACATAAACAGTCAAATATATAAAGTAAAACAGTTTTATTGAGAATTTGGCTGCATTAAAATACAGTATGAGTACAGAGAGACGATTAGACAGAACAGAACAGTTATTTTTTTCTTTACTTTACTTTGTCATTTAGCAGACGCTTTTATCCAAAGCGGCTTACAAATAAGAAGTAACTCAAATTAAAAGTTAAAACTATACATATTATATACACACATTTAAGAAGATAAAGACATGAAATAAACATGACAAATGCATACAACATTTCAAAACTAAACATTTAAATGAAAATAAAGCTAAAAAAAATCAAAATATTAAATCAAGAAAAGGTATGAGTATAAAAATGCTTCTAACATAACACTAAAGGCCTAAGTATACTTCCTTTTTGCATAGTAAGAATTGGTTATAAAAACTGTAAATACTTATTTTTTTCATTATGTTTAGTGCAATTATTTGGTAGTCTGTGGTGGGATGGGGGCGCAGGATTGTTTTATGGGTTTAAGGGGGGGGGGGGGTTTGAGAAGCACTGCACTAGAGCATCCCTTCGTTCAGACACAGTGGAAGATCTGATATGAATCAGTGTAGAGGGGGCAAGTCTGGAAGATGTTGATGCTAGAGAGAGTGTGGTCAGCTGGTTTAGCCGAGGCCAAAGATCAAGAAGGACAAACTACAGGAGTTGGCCATCCGAGGGGCATGTGACTGCAATGGAGGATAGTCCATAATACATTGAGCCATGAGATGTTCAGTTTGACGCCCTTAAAACACTTAATTTAGATTTTATTTATCTTGAGATGTTTTAAGTTTAAATCTCTGCTCAGTGAAGCACTTTAAGCACCAACACTTTTTCAGTAAGTTACCTTTCTTGTAGAATTGTGCTTCAAATAAAGAACTTTATGTTGACCAGATTGTTAGTTAGTCGTTTACTAGTCAATATTGCCTATATAAAAATTTGGGTGCACCTAACTTTTGTGCCAGTGCACCTAAGAAAAAAAGTTAGGCGCACCAGTGCACCCAGTGCAAAAAGTTAGTCTAGAGCCCTGCTATGAAATGTTATATTTTTCTCAAATTCAAATTATCTAGTTTTTAACCAAATACTGGGTTTTTAATATTTATCCATTTTAATTTAATGGTTTGATTACACTGTAATAAAAAACATTTCTAATTAACGGATTTGATAAGAAAAACAAATATATATATATATTGTATTTTTATTTAATACTATGTTATGTAGTTTTTCTACTAAATCAATTCTGGTAAATATTTTTTCTGGTAAATATTCTTTAACAAATAATATTTTAATAATAATTTTAGTAGTAATATCATTATTTGAATTAATATATTTCTGTCCCCGTTTCTTCAAGTTAAACCAGACTTTTATTTTGACGGGTTCCTCTGAAGACATATTTGACCCTGGACCACAAAACCAGTCATAATGTCAATTTTTCGAAATTGAGCTTTATGCATCATCTGAAAGCTGAATAAATCATATTTCCATTGATGTATGGTTTGGACAATATTTGTCTGAGACACAACTATTTGAAAATCTGGAATCTGAGGATGCAAAAGTTTATAGAAGTTGTTCTTTAAAGTTGTTCAAGTGAAGTTCTTAACTTAATTTTTGATTAGTAATATGTTTTTATATATTTACAGTAAGAAATGTACAAAATATCTTCATGGAAAATGATCTTAATATCCAAATGATTTTTGGCATAAAAGATAAATGTATAATTTTGACCCATACAATGTATTGTTGGTTATTGCTACAAATATACCCCAGCGACTTAACACTGCTTTTGTGCTCCAGGGACACAAATACGTTTCTATTACTTTGTTAATATACTGGTCTAAATTAACTGCAGCAATAAAAAACAGAATTAGACAATAGGATAATTAGAGCAATTTAATAAGACATGTTTAATTATTGAAAATATTGGGCATATCGAGCATCTCAGAAAATGAAAACAATGGCACTTAGAGAATGACAGAAAGACGATCACTGCTTGCCTGTTCATGTTTTCAGTCTAATAATACACAAAAGACCCTCATGATAAATTGTATAAAACTAAATTACACATGGCATAAACTAAGAGAGATTTGCACAGTGCACCACTCAAACGTGACATTATGAGAGACAAACCTAACTACAAGAGACTTTGCTTGCAGAACATTACAGGCATTTTACCATTTAACCAACAAGAGTGAACGGTTTAGAAATACTGGTAATCAAATGACCATTCTGGCATACTTACAAGGTCAAGACTGAAGAAAGAAGTCTGCTTTCGGCAATTAATAAACGCTCTAACGAGTCAAAACACATCAAATTGGACAGATAATGAAAATAAAGCACTTTTCCTCATCTGCATTAGGGCAAAATCGAATTTCGAATATTCGTCGAATTTAAAATTAAAATCCACAATCGAATGAAAAATGCTGCATTTGAATTGCAGGTGTGCATCAGGCAGCTTGGCGATGACGAGGTGTCGTTGCATTTTAATGCTTTTTTTTATCCTGTCCAGTTGAACCCACTCGATGTGGTGCTGCACATTCACAATACTGTGGAAAAAGAGAACATCAATGTGGAGAAGATGTTGTTTACCTCAAAACTGAAACCAAGCCGTTCACACAGAACACATATTTAGTGCATTTTCTATCATCGTTGCACTCGCGTCTCACACAAGAAAGCCCAAAGACATGTACAATTCATGTAAGTTCAACATACAGAGCGCAGTGAAATATGAGCGCAATAACTCTAAAATATACATTTTGCTGAAATGTTTATAGTTGGACATGTTAAACCTACAAGTAAGTGTATTTGTATGATAGCACTAACTGTGAAGTGACTGTAATGGGGTAATCAAAACAACCTTTTTACTCAATTAGCCTAGTCTGTGCTTTTTTATTTATTTAATTTTTTAGTTTAGTAAATTTAACTTTGCTTTAAAAGCATTATTTTAGTTTTTAGATCGTAATGTTAGAATGCTAGAATATAATGTGATTTCAACCCTTTTTTGCACATTATATATGCCTACATGGTTACATTCACTTTATTTATTTGTTTAATCCAAATTCAAAATACCGAGATATGTACCGTATACCGCAAATCAGCCAAAAAATACAGAGATATTAATTTTTGCTCATATCGCCCAGCCCTATGTTGAAGAAACATGCATTTGGTAATATTTAGCTCGATGCGTCTCTTGTGGCCTCAGGAGAAAAGACAAAAGCTTATTTTCTTCCTAACTGAATTCATGCCTTTTAAAATCGAATATAATTCAAATTTTGATAATATTTTAGTAAAAAAATTCTAATTGAGTTTTTCAGCCAATTTGACAGCCCTAAATCTGCACGGATGAAGCTGCAGCGTTTAAAGGTCATTTCAGATGATTGACTTGCTGATGTGTGAATGCTGTCTGAACGGTGTATGAGAGTCAGAAAGCCACTGCTTGTGTAACCGGCAAAAGAGATGCGTTTACTCATCTTACAGCCATTTAGCAGGTTTTATGTGCGACTTATGAAACAGATGTTGCAGCACACTATATCTGTATATCTGTTTGTGGATGAACTTGTTTTGCAATTTCAGTTACTGAAGGCAATATTTCTTCAACATGCAATAAATATGCTAATACGGTCTTCAGCGACACATCAATTATTCATCATATCATCTGAGTACAAGGGAAATACAGTCTAAATGCTGTTTAAAAACAAATGATTACAGCCTTCAATAATGTAAACACTGGCCGCTTATCCACTGTCGGGCCAGTGCTTTAAATGGGCCGTTATTTCACCGTTATTTCACAAAAGAAAGAGGACACATAGCCTACTTTCATTTGAGTCTGTTTCTGTTTATTTGTAGTCAAGAATACATCACATTATTTCTCATCAAAAACACGACCCGAGTAGAAGAGGGAGCTCCCGAACAACAACCATTATTATATTTATTATGACATACGCAGAGCTAAAGTCTCGAGACGACACTTATGACAGATAAAATGTTACTAAATTAATGTACGATTGTGATCGCCTGAACGAGAAGCTCTTATTTCTTCAAACGGTCGTTTTTACCATGTTTAAGGTTTCAAGGTTTCAAGGTTTCTTTATTTGTCACATAATAGTTATACAGGGCATAACTAGAAGTGAAATGCAATCGAATCAGGTCCGCTCAGTGACAGTGCAAAACAATAAGAATACAAATTATATAAGTAACATAACACAAGGGCATACATATGGTAAGAAAAGGAGAAATAAGAATAAAATGTGCAATGAACTAAAAAAGTGCAAAACAATAAGATGTGCAAAAAACAATAAGATGTGCGCAAAAAACAATGGTTTACTATGGTGATGCTAGCATGCATAGTCTTTTGCATCGCTTATTTCTGCTTTAATGTGCTCATAATCCACATCGGATCTCAAACAGTTATTACAAACACTCGCTGCTGTTTGAAAGTGAGTTTTAAGCTAAAAGTATTTAATGCTGGTGTTATAGCTGGTAACTTTATGATCTGCGGCACCGATGTTCTCCAGACGCGGAGAAACTCTGCCTTTATTCATAACCACTCCTCTATGTGTGTCAGACATGGGCTATTATAATTTAAGATAATTCATAGGCTACACTTTTCTAGAAGTAAACTGGCGAGAATATTCCCAGAAATAAACCCGACGTGTTGTAGATGTCACGGAGGTGAGGCTACTTTGGGCCATATGTTCTGGACATGTCCAGCTCTAGGACCATTTTGGTCTGTGGGGTTTAAGACTTTTTTATACAATTGTGAAAAGGAGATCCAATAATAGCAGTATTTGGTGTGACATCGGAGACCCGGTTACTACACCAGGTCAATCAGATGCAGTGGCTTTCTCTTCTTTGCTGGCCCGACAGCTAATAGTCCTACAATTGAAGTCAAATAAACCCCCAACACATGTCAAGTGGGTAGAAAGTGTCGTGGTATATGTAAAGTTAGAGAAACTCAAATACAAGGCTCCATTAACAGATTTTTTTAAAGCTTGGAGATCTTTCCTTTTGTATTTTGAAGACCGATTAAATCCAAACACTAATTTCAAGCTCCCCCTTAGCCCCCTTTTTTTTTTTAAGTACTATATTTGTGATGTCATGTAAGATTTTTAGTTTTCTAAGATGTCAATAAACAAGCTACAGATAGTATAAAATTCTGCGGCTAGAGTCCTTACCAGGTCAAGAAAATATGATCATATTACTCCAATTTTACAGTCTCTGCACTGGCTACCTATTAAGTTTCGTATCAGTTACAAAATATTATTACTTGCCTATAAGGCCCTAAATGATTTAGCTCCTGCGTACCTAACTAATCTTCTATCACGCTACAATCCAACCCGCTCCCTAAGGTCGCAAACCTCTGGACTCTTGGTAGTACCTAGGATAGCAAAGTCCACTAAAGAAGGTGTAACTTTTTCATATCTGGCTCTCAAACTCTGGAATAGCCTTCCTGATAACGTTCGGGGTTCAGACACACTCTCTTTAGTTTAAATCTAAATTAAAAACACATCTCTTTAGCCAAGCATTCATATAATGCATCTCACAATCTTGCACTGCCTATTTATCTGATCAGACGCACATTATTATGCTTTAGCTTGGGTTGAACAACAGCTATGCTAATTTTGTCTCTATTTGTTTCTCTGTTTCTGGATTAACATCCCATAATTACACAAGCTTCAGTCTGGATCCAACCCTTAAATGATCTGAGATGACCGAACACCTGAGAAGAGATGATGCCGACCCCTCGGACAGTATACAGAATTAACCACATTTTGACATAAGTTAAATATATTAAGTTTCTGCGATTTATAAATATATTGTAGAAGCTTAATTTCCTGTAAAGCTGCTTTGCAATGAGTGTTTCGTGAAAAGTGCTATACAAATAATCTTGAATTGAATAGTTTGATGTGATTGGTGTGTACATTTTGGAAAATGCAATACAATTATTTGTCTACTCTAGCCCCAGTTGGCCCGCTTTGGCCCAAGGCTTTCGTCGGGCCAAAAAACCCAGGCCGTTGGCCCCGAGGAAACACCGGCGGGGCACAATCAAGCCCCGGAAGTGACTGTGGATACACAACTGGCCTTGGCACGCACTGGGACGCCCGCTTTTGGCCTGACAGTGGAAACACGGCTTTTCAGGTTTAGATGTTATTTTTCATAAAGAAAGAAAGAAATCTAAAGTGCTTTACTCTTTCTTTAGCCGATGCTGTTTGTTGTTTGTTATAATGTAATAATAATCAGCAGCAGGTCTGTTTAATATTCTGACACAAATCAAAATATTTGTCCCACCTCTTCACATTTACAGTGTTCACACCAATACTATTAAACACTAATAATTTAATAAGCGATATTTGTATTTCAAAACATTGTGCACCATGCTGTAACAGTGCAGTTTATAATGCATCATGGCTGTGAAATGCTGTGTATACACTGTGACATATGTTGTAACCAACTGTTGTATATAAAAAGTCATTTAAAAGCAGTGCTGTTGTCTCGTTTAGAGTTAGCAACTACTTAACACTACTGAGGGCTCAGCATCACATCCTACTGGAAACATATGCAGAAATATAATACGATATCATCAATACAAGCACCAAATACTTTAGTGTCTAGGATTTGTTTGCTTCTCTTTAGCACTTACTGAAGGAATGCAAAGTACTCATCATGAATTGTTTGTGGAGAGACGATACGGTGCCACTGCAGGGTAAACTGTTATTGTTGTGAGAGTATATCAATGTTAAGCTTCGCCACAGACACGGTGCTGAGATGAGTGTGTGCACATATCTCACAGCTGACATGCATACTCAAGTATGCATGTGCATCTGAATGACAGTGCATGTGAACAAATATATACCGAAATGGCCAACAATCAGGGATGCACCGAATGTTCGGCAACCGAGATTGTGCGGCTGAAAATAAAAGTGCACTTAGTGTGCAGCGAACACGTCTGCAGTCTGCATTTAAAACTGTCTGATAAAGACACACAAATCATTACAAGCACTGATAGAGAGACTGTTTAGAGCTGCATCTCATGTTTCCGGTGAGAAGAGGACGAGTGGGTGTTGCTCGTTACTTTATGATGATTGAAATCACGAACTGACCTCAAACGATTAGTAAATAAACTGCAGAGCGTTGTTTTCTAATACACGCATGTGTTCAAACAGTGCTGCATGAGCTCGTTAACTCGGGTTCAAAGCACTGAAACACTGTTACTCATCAGCTGATTGGTCACATTTTTATTAGTTTGTTTTTATTCGTAATGAGAATCATTTAAATATCTGCTGTTGTCAACAACAACAAGAAGCACTGAGATCTTCTTGCCAAAATAAAAGCTGAGAAAAGCAATAACTATCAACATTCATAAATGTTAGTATTGTAATTTTACTGTCGTTATATAAAGCAAAATAAGAACGTAAGACAATAATAATGATAATATTTACAACAGCTCTACTAATACATTATAACATTCACACAGTGTTCAAATTGTGATCTGTAATATATTCTAATGATTTAAAAGAAGTCTCTTCTGCTCAGCAAGCCTGCATTTATCTGCACAGTAAAAATACAAGCCTGATTCAAGAAGGGGTCTACAAAATATTATTTTACTAACTTATTCATTTTAAGTTAAATTGTGATTTGTTGCCTGATAGAATGTAAAAAAAATGTTAAGTGTTAAATAAATGTTTTTAAATTGTTATTTTGCAGGACAAAACAGTATAAAGCACATTTTGTCTATTTAATTCATGCAATGGGGAAAAATGGCAAAATAGGCCTACATGGGGAAAAAATTAGAAAAATCTTGTTTGGTATTCGGCCCAGTGTTTCATTATGTTCGGCTTCGGCCAAGATTTTTCATTTTATTTTCAATAATTTATTTACTTTACTCAAACAATATTACACTTCCATCAGATGCACATCACACATTATACATCCGAATACACTCATATATATATATATATATATATTAGTGGTGGGCATAGATTAATTGTTTTAATCTAGATTAATCTCACTGTAATCTTGGAATTAATCTAGATTCATCTAGATTAAAATGGCTCATTTGAATTCTGCCGAAGGCATTCAGAATATGTGTGCTACCCAAATAATGGCTAAAAGTAAGTCTTTGAGAACGGGTTTCTCAAGCCAGGTGGCGCATTAGACCAGGGGCTCATCTCCTGTTTCCAAAATGCATCACAAACTGCTTGAGAAAGCTGTTCTGCTATGATAATTGGTGATGAAAATAAATTATGTTCAATAAGATGTACTTGTGTTTACTAACTGTTTATTCAGTTAAACATGAATTTTGAACTGTAGGCCTACATAAGAGGTCGTGATGAACTGTTTACAGTTTCCATTGGGAAGCTTCTTAAAAATAAGTTTTCCCTGAAGCAAACCCGGCGGCTTCATAGCTGCATCCATGTTAGCACGTCACGTCTGATGTGGTAATTTCACAGTAACGTTAGGCATACACACAGGTTCGAAGTAGAGGGTGACACAGGAGTGAATTCTCAAACCTCTCCCGTCTCACTCCCACAAAAATTAATCTCTTCCCGTCCCAATCCCACGAAAAAACTGGGGGAAAATCCCGTCCCGTTCCACTCCCGGAAGAATGACTCCCATTCCCTCCCACTCCCGTGTTGGTTTTTTTTGTTTGCCGATAACTGTCAATTACAGTAAAAAATATAGTACAGATCACAGCGTGCCCACCTTATTAGTTGAATAAAAACCCAAAATGTCGTTTTTTGTTATTATATTGAACTGAAAGCCATCTTATGCACAGTGTTGCACAGATTAAATTTCATGTAAATCATCCATGCTAACACACACGTCTTCTATTTTTATTTTTTAGACATTTCACTCTCTATAGATATATTTTTCAAAGACGGAGTTTCGAAGTTTCTCGCTCAAGTTCACATGAGACCTAAAGCGCATCCTGTTTGCTTAAAAGCGCAACGTTTCGTTGTTATTCTGAGTGCACACAAATAAACGTAGAGTCTTTACAGATTCGAAAGATGTATTAGGCTACTTTTATCTGTATGACCAAAAATGACGGAGATTTTAAGAGCAAGTGAGCGCACCGGAGCCTGTCCTGCAGCAAACGCGCTTCCAGTCTCCACACAAACACTTCAATAGCGCACATTTCTCTAGGTTAACATCATATTGAGCGGCCATGCAAAGTTGCTACTACATACATCTTTCAGATGAAAAGCCATATTTGAGGTTGATGAATGATAGGTGAGCGTTTGGATGTCCTGCCCGAGTGCATTACCACATAGACCAGCCGTTAACAATCTGTCCATCACGGACTGCGTCATTCACTTAACCAGCACACCAAAGCAAACAGGAGGAGAGCATACAGAGACAGGGCAACTAGAATTGAGTTGAGAATTGAGAATTGAGAACCCCTACAGTGCAATTCGGCTAGGTATACATCCGCGCTAAAATATCAGGGTGAAAGTCATCATAGCTTGCGTAGTATAGACCCAGCTCCCAACCCAACTTTGAGACTAGATTAACGGCGATATTTTTTTTATCGCCCGATAAGAGTCTCACGTTAACGCAGCACGTTAACGCCGATAACGGCCCCACTAATATATATATATATATATATTAGGGGTGGGCATAGATTAATTTTTTTAATCTAGATTAATCTAGATTATTTTGGAATTAATCTAGATTAATCTAGATAGATTAAAATGGCTCATTTGAATTCTGCCGAAGGCATTCAGAATATGTGTGCTACCCAAATAATGACTAAAAGTAAGTCTTTGAGAACGGGTTTCTCAAGCCAGGTGGCGCATTAGACCAGGGGCGCATCTCCTGTTTCCAAAATGCATCACAAACTGCTTGAGAAAGCTGTTCTACTATGATAATTGGTGATGAAAATAAACTATGTTCAATAAGATGAACTTGTGTTTACTAACTGTTTATTCAATTAAACATGAATTTTGAACTGTAGGCCTACATAAGAGGTCGTGATGAACTGTTTACAGTTTCCATTGGGAAGCTTCTTAAAAATAAGTTTTCCCTGAAGCAAACCGGCGGCTTCATAGCTGCATCCATGTTAGCACGTCACGTCTGATGTGGTAATTTCACAGTAACGTTAGGCATACACACAGGTTCGAAGTAGAGGGTGACACAGGAGTGAATTCTCAAACCTCTCCCGTCTCACTCCCACAAAATTTAATCTCTTCCCGTCCCAATCCCACGAAAAAACTGGGGGAAAATCCCGTCCCGTTCCACTCCCGGAAGAATGACTCCCATTCCCTCCCACTCCCGTGTTGGTTTTTTTTGTTTGCCGATAACTGTCAATTACAGTAAAAAATATAGTACAGATCACAGCGTGCTGTGAATAAAATAATAAAATGTATTATTAGTTGAATAAAAACCCAAAATGTCGTTTTTTGTTATTATATTGAACTGAAAGCCATCTTATGCACAGTGTTGCACAGATTAAATTTCATGTAAATCATCCATGCTAACACACACGTCTTCTATTTTTATTTTTTAGACATTTCACTCTCTATAGATATATTTTTCAAAGACGGAGTTTCGAAGTTTCTCGCTCAAGTTCACATGAGACCTAAAGCGCATCCTGTTTGCTTAAAAGCGCAACGTTTCGTTGTTATTCTGAGTGCACACAAATAAACGTAGAGTCTTTACAGATTCGAAAGATGTATTAGGCTACTTTTATCTGTATGACCAAAATGACGGAGATTTTAAGAGCAAGTGAGCGCACCGGAGCCTGTCCTGCAGCAAACGCGCTTCCACTCTCCACACAAACACTTCAATAGCGCACATTTCTCTAGGTTAACATCATATTGAGCGGCCATGTAAAGTTGCTACTACATACATCTTTCAGATGAAAAGCCATATTTGAGGTTGATGAATGATAGGTGAGCGTTTGGATGTCCTGCCCGAGTGCATTACCACATAGACCAGCCGTTAACAATCTGTCCATCACGGACTGCGTCATTCACTTAACCAGCACACCAAAGCAAAAGGAGGAGAGCATACAGAGACAGGGCAACTAGAATTGAGTTGAGAATTGAGAATTGAGAACCCCTACAGTGCAATTCGGCTAGGTATACATCCGCGCTAAAATATCAGGGTGAAAGTCATCATAGCTTGCGTAGTATAGACCCAGCTCCCAACCCAACTTTGAGACTAGATTAACGGCGATATTTTTTTTATCGCCCGATAAGAGTCTCACGTTAACGCAGCACGTTAACGCCGATAACGGCCCCACTAATATATATATATATATATATTAGGGGTGGGCATAGATTAATTTTTTTAATCTAGATTAATCTAGATTAATTTTGGAATTAATCTAGATTAATCTAGATTAAAATGGCTCATTTGAATTCTGCCGAAGGCATTCAGAATATGTGTGCTACCCAAATAATGACTAAAAGTAAGTCTTTGAGAACGGGTTTCTCAAGCCAGGTGGCGCATTAGACCAGGGGCGCATCTCCTGTTTCCAAAATGCATCACAAACTGCTTGAGAAAGCTGTTCTACTATGATAATTGGTGATGAAAATAAACTATGTTCAATAAGATGAACTTGTGTTTACTAACTGTTTATTCAATTAAACATGAATTTTGAACTGTAGGCCTACATAAGAGGTCGTGATGAACTGTTTACAGTTTCCATTGGGAAGCTTCTTAAAAATACATTTTCCCTGAAGCAAACCCGGCGGCTTCATAGCTGCATCCATGTTAGCACGTCACGTCTGATGTGGTAATTTCACAGTAACGTTAGGCCAGCGGTTCTCAATTCCAGTCCTCGCGCCCCACCGCTCTGCACATTTCGTATGTTACTCTTATCACTTCAGACGTTTGTTCTATTCGAACGCAAGTGCCCTGCGAAGTGGACATCACACGATATTCCTCCATGATTCCAGTTCGAAGCGAACGTATTCCATTCATAGTGCATTGAAGTGTGCGAGACGTGAATTTAAATTGTATATATTTACAGACGTATATGATGTCACACTCGTCCGTGCGTAAAGATGTTGCGCAACGCAAATCCATGAATGAATGTTCTGAAGTGAAGTAAACTTCAGCGGCTTTCCCCTGCTCAGGGAGTAGGGAGCAATGGACACTGTGTAGGGAGCATGTCAATCGGAACACAGTTCATTCATGGAGCGCACTTCTAACGAGCTGATTATCTGAATCAGGTGTGTTAACTAAGAGAGACATGAAAAATATGTAGAGCGGTGGGGCGCGAGGACTGGAATTGAGAACCGCTGCGTTAGGCACACACACAGGTTCGAAGCAGAGGGTGACACGGGAGTGAATACTCAAGTTCACATGAGACCTAAAGCGCATCCTGTTTGCTTAAAAGCGCAACGTTTCGTTGTTATTCTGAGTGCACACAAATAAACGTAGAGTCTTTACAGATTCGAAAGATGTATTAGGCTACTTTTATCTGTATGACCAAGAATGACGGAGATTTTAAGAGCAAGTGAGCGCACCGGAGCCTGTCCTGCGCAAACGCGCTTCCACACAAACACTTCAATAGCGCACATTTCTCTAGGTTAACATCATATTGAGCGGCCATGTAAAGTTGCTACTACATACATCTTCAGTTCATGATAAAGCATATTTGAGGTTGATGAATGATAGGTGAGCGTTTGGATGTCCTGTCCGATTGTATTACCACATAGACCAGCCGTTAACAATCTGTCCATCACGGACTGCGAGCCTCTAGTTCGAAGACTCGTTCTCGCCCCCTACAGTGCAATTCGGCTAGGTATACATCCGCGCTAAAATATCAGGGTGAAAGTCATCATAGCTTGCGTAGTATAGACCCAGCTCCCAACCCAACTTTGAGAATAGATTAACGGCGATATTTTTTTTATCGCCGATAAGAGTCTCGCGTTAACGCAGCACGTTAACGCCGATAACGGCCCACCACTAATATATATTATATTCATTATCACATAAATGATACATCATACATGTGCCCGTTACATATTGAGGAGAAAAATGGGGGGGGTAAAAAAGGGGAGGGGCAAGAAAGAAAGCTATGCACATATAGGGAGTGATCTTTCTTTACATCAGAATCTTAATTACAAAATAGAATTAGGTCAATGAGATGTTGCATATTCGATCCATTTTTCCCAGTGCAAAGCAAATTGTGCCATTTTATGATTTCCAAATGCTGTTATTTGCTCCATTATATAATGTCCATTGTGATTTCCATCCAAGTGACAACTATTCGGCCAAGAACTCTCATTTCGGTGCATCCCTACCAACAATTCAGCCTCCAGCCGCCCTGATGTGGAGCTTAGATGTTGTTGTAGTTCTTTATATAATTATATTTGACATTTTTATGGATTCACAGCACAAAACACATTCACTGCAAATGAACTTGTATTTTAAAATACAGTCTGGCCATACTTTTGCGGTTTCGTTTTCATATTTTTGAGGACGGCAACATGTTACGCAATTCATTCAAGTTAGCATCTGACAAATTTGGTTAGATTGCTTTTACCGAGGGACAGATGCATTTGTGCCAAAATGCTGTTTAGAGTTTGGCCTCTGATTTGAACAACAAAAGATATGGAAGTGTTTTGGAAAAGCCTATTAAGCTGAAAGGCCTATTTATTTTGCTAAGCTAATTATCCATGATTACAAAAGTGAGTTGCATCTTATTAATCTGCACTAAGCATTGTTGTTTTTCCCTTCCTGACTTTTGCACTGGGCTAATTGATTTATTGCAGACTTGTAATGCCAGTGAAACTTCTGTTAAAGGAACAGATCACCCAAAAATGAAGATGTACTCATCCTCAGACCATCCAAGATGAGATTGTTTCTTCATCAGAACAGATCTGGAGAAAACGGCAATGGAGCCGTGTCAACGATTGGTGATGTCTCTCATTCTGACGGCACCCAGTAGTAGTGACTTTCTTGAAAGACAATTTCAGACTAAATCAAAGCAGTGTACATGTACAAAATGCATGCAACCTAATACAATAATATTGAAAATCAACACCTAGATTTGAAAACTCCTCACACACTAAATAGTAAAAAGAGAAGTGTTTGAGAAATTGGGCATGCTGTAAATCCACAGCCTGCTGTTGTAGTGATACACCACAGGGAGGCAGTCATGGCAGAAACAGATCAACAAAGCATCTGTTTCCACACTGCATCCAGGGACGGACTGGGAGTAAAACACGGACCTGGATTTTCTCCCAGATAGGCCCACCACAACTACAGTACAAACAGTCGCTATATCTCACAATATTGCAGCAAGCCTGTCGCATTTATGGAAAATAACATCACAAAACCCGTGGTGACCCTGCTGACAAAAACAATAGAAACCATCACAGCAATCTGAATGATTTACACTACAAATACCATTACAAACTATCAACTTTTAACCATTAAAACAACTAGATAATGGTTTCCTGCAGTGTGTTTTGGGACATATTAAATAGGATTTAATGTTTTTTTTAAACAACCAATTACCAGTAGAGACCAACAGCCACTATTACAGTTCCCATTAAAACCAATACAATTCTCATAATAATCAGTAAAACCATTACAAATTATGTGCTGTTTTTTTCAGCATGGGATTGAAATAAATATATATTATTGTATGAACTAAAATAACTTGAAAACTGCATAAAAAGAGCAGAACGCAAAATGTATAATATGACAAATGATAAAAAGAGACCTGAACCAGTTTGAGTAAATGTCTCTTTGTGTGTGTATTAGGGGTCGACCGATATGTGTTTTTCAGGGCCGATGCCGATACCGATTATTACAGATAGTAATCTGTAGACTGATAACCGATATTTTGAACCGATATACGTGTCTGGTGTAAAAATGAAAATTAATGCCAAAATTAATAATAACAAGAGCTCTGACAAAAAAACGTTCTTTAAATGCTTTTAAACATGTCTTTAATTCTGAAAACTGTTAATAACAACAACATTAAATAAACAGTAATATTAATAATAACATAAGTACAGAGATCACCCAGAAGCATTCTGTAAACATTTTGTAAAACTTAAAGTAAACATATTTAACGTATTGTGTGATTATTCTCAACAAAAGTTGTAATAATTGTTGTAGTTGTATTACGTATACAGTAATATATTCGGCTAAACCGAACTTGTATTTTGACAGGTTGCCATGAGGACCTTTTAAAGTTTCTGTAGCCTATGTATATATGATATGACGATCGTTTTACTCAAATGAAACGGTCAAATGCTCATGAAGTGACTCTCCGAGCAGTTCTGGGGATGTTGTTCATGTATTTATGTCCTCATTTAGTGAGACGGCAGATGCTGAAAACACCGCGAGCATCACACGCGCTTCAGTATGTATGTGTGCAGTAAATGAAACCGCACGTCTGTGTCATTCATTAACAGAGATGCAGAACATGCAGGATTCATATTTAAATAGTGTTTTTGCGGCTTAATATTTATATATACTAGTCCATAGCGCGAGTCGATTTAAGTGTACTGACCTACTTTTGATTAATTCATCCAAACTTCGACACATTCCGTGTTATACGGTAAATTCCATTATATGACTGCATTCCGCGATTCCGCCCGCATTTTCCGCATCGCGGACATCATGGTGGATTGTGATTTATTGCAACTTCAGCAACGTCTGCTGCTGCCTTACCTTTGAGAGACAACTGATGCGTGATCACTGAGGCAGCTCCAGTTAGCAAGTGCTTTCGGTGTGAGACTGCCTTTAGTTTTCCGCGTTGATTGGTCGGACTCGTGACTTCCTACATATCAGATGAGCGGTGGGGGGAGATTGCTCTCAGAGATTGCCTCACTCTCACAGAGTGTTGAGCTCAGACAGGCTGCATCGAGCCAAATAGTGCATTTAAACTAGGGGTGGGCATAGATTAATTTTTTTAATCTAGATTAATCTAGATTAATTTTGGAATTAATCTAGATTAATCTAGATTAAAATGGCTCATTTGAATTCTGCCGAAGGCATTCAGAATATGTGTGCTACCCAAATAATGACTAAAAGTAAGTCTTTGAGAACGGGTTTCTCAAGCCAGGTGACCAGGGGCTCATCTCCTGTTTCCAAAATGCATCACAAACTGCTTGAGAAAGCTGTTCTACTATGATAATTGGCGATGAAAATAAACTATGTTCAATAAGATGTACTTGTGTTTACTAACTGTTTATTCAGTTAAACATGAATTTTGAACTGTAGGCATACATAAGAGGTCGTGATGAACTGTTTACAGTTTCCATTGGGAAGCTTCTTAAAAATAAGTTTTCCCTGAAGCAAACCCGGCGGCTTCATAGCTGCATCCATGTTAGCACGTCACGTCTGATGTGGTAATTTCACAGTAACGTTAGGCATACACACAGGTTCGAAGCAGAGGGTGACACGGGAGTGAATACTCAAGTTCACATGAGACCTAAAGCGCATCCTGTTTGCTTAAAAGCGCAACGTTTCGTTGTTATTCTGAGTGCACACAAATAAACGTAGAGTCTTTACAGATTCGAAAGATGTATTAGGCTACTTTTATCTGTATGACGAAGAATGACGGAGATTTTAAGAGCAAGTGAGCGCACCGGAGCCTGTCCTGCGCAAACGCGCTTCCACACAAACACTTCAATAGCGCACATTTCTCTAGGTTAACATCATATTGAGCGGCCATGTAAAGTTGCTACTACATACATCTTTCAGATGAAAAGCCATATTTGAGGTTGATGAATGATAGATGAGCGTTTGGATGTCCTGCCCGATTGTATTACCACATAGACCAGCCGTTAACAATCTGTCCATCACGGACTGCGAGCCTCTAGTTCGAAGACTCGTTCTCGCCCCCTACAGTGCAATTCGGCTAGGTATACATCCGCGCTAAAATATCAGGGTGAAAGTCATCATAGCTTGCGTAGTATAGACCCAGCTCCCAACCCAACTTTGAGAATAGATTAACGGCGATATTTTTTTTATCGCCGATAAGAGTCTCGCGTTAACGCAGCACGTTAACGCCGATAACGGCCCACCACTAATTTAAACATTAAATAATTTCACCTGTATTATTTATTCACCGATAAATAATGTCACCTGTAAATAGTATGTTTGTTTGCATAATAAAAATAAAAAATTAAAATTATCTGCAAATCTGTTTTGAAAATGGCCGATATCGATAATCGTAAAAATGCTTAATATCGGCGCCGATAATCGGCCAGGCCGATAATCTTTTGACCCCTAGTGTGTATCATGTTAATCACACTAATCACCTTATAGGAGACTTCATTTACTGTATTTCCTAACTCAATATCTCTCAAATGTAACCCGTTGTAGGATCACTTGCAGTAAGTGAATATGACATTATCTTAGCGATAGATGCTATTTACAATGTTAAAATAGCTGATTTTCTGCTATTTATACTACTTATTGCAAATAGTGCCAATTATCTGCACCTCAGTATTGCAATACATTATAAAACAGTATGCGATAACTTATTGAGTGAGTGTAAATTTTAATTCAAATTATGAAATGGATGCCACCTTATTGGAACAATAAAGCCCTCCCGACAACTACCCTAACCGATACTTTTATTTTCAACTTTTTGATTATTTCATTCATTTTAATAAAAAAGAAAATGCTATTCTGATGTAATTTGAAAAGGGAGGAAAAAAAGTTCTAACCCAGGTCGATGGCATCAAAAGGAGTATGACACACGCTTTACCACCTGCGCCGCTGGAGTTACGACCATTAATCGTCCTTTGTAATGTTGACGAGCTCAATCACTCGTTGGTGGGAGGAGTTAGTGTACATAGACACCGTGTCATTAATCTGACACTTTTTCTTTGATGATGAACCAGCCAGGCCAACGGCCGCTCTGGACTTCTCCAGATGGCCAGTCCGACCCGGTCTACATCAAACATACAACACACACGAACACAGGTGTAAACACATTGAAGATGCTCAGAAAGGATGATAGTTTACACCCATGATATCCATTTAATATCTCATGTTGCACAGTTGGTTAAACACTGCAAACAGCACAAGAGTGTGATGTGTTAAAGGTAATGCTACTGTAAACCAAGTCATGAATAGTAACAACGGCATTTCCCAGAGATATAAGAGAGTGCATATTGTCTAAAATCAGCTTTTAATAAACATTGATGCATGCAACAGTGTGTATCTGTCTACTCTGAATAAGAAAGCTATTACGAGTAAAAAAAATTAAGCTTTTATTTGATATCTTTATACTCGAATGCACCGTTAATTTGATTTCTACATTACTATTTCCCCAGAACCTTTTATTTATTTTTAATAAAGTTGGTTTTATTTCCATTCTTGTATTGTAGGCATTATGTTTATTCCTTGCATTTGTATAAAATGTATATTTTGTGTTGTTTGAATAAAAACCAGTGTGCATCTTCATTGAAAAACTACTAATATTGAAACAAAAAATATATATATTTAAATGACGACTAAGGGTTTGATATAATGACGGGGGGGGGTTATAGAATGAAAAAGAAAAAGGGTGAACTCTCCCTGTAAATATGAAACATAAACAGAAAATGAATTGACATGTAAAAGGTATTCAGTATAACTGTGTATACACACAGTTTCTAAATCTACCATGGCTAGCCAGAGTAAAGATATCTAAAAGACAGCAGATTTAAAGTATGCTTCGTGTAGGCTACATAAAGCACACCCCCCTCTGCTACACACCGATCATAAATTCGTGATTTCTATCAAAATGCATCATGACTTCTTCTCTGCGATCAGCACTGTGGTCTATTTATCTGTAGTACAGCTGTGGAAGACTCACGTGATTATCTAAAGAAACATCTCACTCCTCAGATTCTGCACGCGACGCGTCAAACAGCACGCAACGAATCATTATAAATCACCGAAGTTCTCTGTGTGCAGTGTGTGCATACTCGCGCGCGTCAAACTTTACCGATTACAAAGGGCGCGTTGCGTTCTGATGCGTCGCGTCGCGAACGTGCAGCTATCAAACTTTCAATAGTGTCTTTGTTTACCTGCAGATTTCACGCACGCGTCCAGCGCGCAAACCTCCAACGCTTCCGTTAACATCCCGACAGAGACGCCAGCTCAAACGCGGCGTGAAAGGTCCAGCCTCGCCGGGTAAAGCAAGAAAATAAAGCACTGTTTGAAGTTCGGCACATACTAGGGTCTGCTCATCTCTCGCGCATTTCCCACAAACCCTTTCTGCTCCTGCCAGACCTCAGAGCACAGAAGAGCGGAAGAGTCCTCTTCTTTAAAGAGCAGATGGACCTCTCAATGGCGTGCATCCATACTAGAGCTACTAGACATGTAGTATGCAGAGTGTGTAGTGTGCGTGAACACTGAGCAGTAGATGGTGCTTTAAACATTACAGATGCAGTGTTAAGATACATTAAAGTTCTTTTCATTCTTTTTATTCTTTATTTTGGTTGGGGGGGGGGGAATTATAGAGCTATTTTTAAAAGGGTCATTGGATTCAAAATTCCCTTTTCAAGTTGTTTGAACATAAATGTGTGTTGGAAGTGTGTGTACACATCCATCCTATAATGATACAAATCCACCCAGTGTTTTTTTTTTTATCCCTATTTTAAAATCCTCTTTCTCAAATCAGGCTGTTCCTGTCAGAATTCTGTACAGGCCCCTCCCACGATAGTTGATTGACAAGAGCGTTTTACCTTAGCCCTGCCCCCCTGAGTGAGCTGAGAGCTGTCCTCCGGTGCAGGGAAGACAAGATATCTCCAATTAAGCAATTGAGGTGTTTTGTTGTTGTATGTAATAATGAATATAGCAGTCGTCATTTACTCCCGACATCTGACCCGCTGAAGACGCACGCAGAGGATTAAGGTTACTTAAATTTTTCAAGTGAATGCGCCGTTATACACTTGTATAACTTTGAATATTCATTTGATTATTATTATGCTGAATGCGAGATGGCTGACGCGTCAACGTATCTGGAGCGGTTGAATAGGGATCTATGGTCTGCTCATCACTCCATGAAAGAGAGGGGCGGAGTCAGCAGAGCTCATTAGCATTTAAAGCAACATGGACTAGATCAGCGTGCTGAAAACAGAGCTGATTTTCACAGGGTTAAAACATTTTTTTTTTACACTACCATTGAGAAATTTTAACCAAAGCACGTTATAGACTTTTCATTAAGACTTCATTAAGATTTAATTAAAATTGGCATCCGATGACCCCTTTAAAGCTCATTTAGTCATTGTTTGGCATGAAACAAGTGACTTCATTCTGGCATATGTGAACCACAAGCAGCACATTTTATTCATTTCAGAGCACCGAGTGACCACACCTCTCATTGCAAACAGAAAACACAAGGGAAGCAGATGCTATTTTCAGTTTAACACAAACACTATGTGAAATACATATTACTGTCAAACTATAATGGTTTATTATGAACTCTAGAAAAGGAAGAGACATAGAAAACTTAAACACACTTCATGATGGGAAACTGTGTGTTTCTCTCATCGCCGGAGCCGGACTCTAAACGCAGCAGCACTTATACAAACAATGACCACATCATGTTGGGTTTTTCTGGGGCCAGCTGTGCTGCTAACATACCTTCATTCTGGCCTCAGGCAGCTTGTGTAAAACTTCAACTGCTTAAAATCAGGGCCAAAAACATTGAGACCAAGCAAAGCTTAACAATACAGATATGCTTAAAATGTACATCATGTAAAAATGACACTTTAATAAAAAGGGTTGAGAAGCAAACAGCAAATTGCAGGAATGATAAAGTGATTACAGGGTTGCTTTAAATCTGTTAAAGATATTTAAGCAACACAGTAGTGGCTTTACCAGGGATGTGCATCTAAATAATAAGACCGATGCGATACGCATCTCGATGCATAGCGATTCGATTTAACACAATGTGATTCAGTGCAAAAAATATATGATGATATGCAATTCAATATGGTACAGATAGTTCGCTTTTATTTCTTTAGTTTAGACAGACAGCAAATCATTAACTTAAGTGCCTTGTAACGCCTCAGTCTCCGTAGTGTTACGATACGTCTTATTTACATAGCAGCAGGGATGAGAGAATGTGCTTGAGAAACAGTTTAGAGAGGAGAAATCAATCTACATATAAAATATTGATCACTTTCTAAATAATAAAAGCATAGCGCATCTACTAATAATTATATATAAATAAATCAATGAGTTTTTACCAATGCAAATGTGTTAGAAATGATACATCGCAATACAAATGCCAACTTGTATCTGATGCACACTTTTTAAAATCGATGGATTGCATCGTTAACTTTTATGCCAATGCACCAATGTGAATCTGTGAATCTTACCATCCCCAGGTATTACTAAATTAATCTGTGCTTTTGAATAAACAAGTTGGGTGAATAATTCAATGACTTGTCACTAGTCGCCACCTACTGGCATGTCACTGGAAAACAAAACACGACTAATACACTGACTAAAGATCCATTCACACCAAGGATGATATCTATAACAATAACATTTTAATAACTGACCTAGCTCTATATGAGAACAACACCATTATGATGATAACAACACAGAATATTTTGATCAAGCTGAATGATTTAAAAAACATTGAAGGCTAGAGACAATATATCTGCTTTGAATAAAATATCATCCATTGGTGGACGCTGGAGCAAGCAAACCAACACTGAGATGTAAAATGACACAAACAGTGAAAAGTCATTGTATGTCAGCACTTTTGGTAGATGCAGCCCTCAGACTTCTGGAGGGGATGTAAATTCGTAATAGTGAGTGGAAGTAGGCGGGTGCTGAGCCTGTGGTTGTTCTATTATGCAAGCATAATAACAGTAGCACTGAATAATGCAAAAAATGCAAAGTGGGATTATTCAATTTAAAGCCATAACTGTAAAAAAAAAATCTGTAAATTTACGGGGGAAAAAACAGCAGCTGTGGTGGCCGGAATTCTACCGTAAAAAATAAAACATTTTAGGTTTTACGGTTTTAACATAAATTTACAATTAAATACCGTAATTTCATTAACTGATATAATGTTAATATACCAAATTATTGAAGTACTGAAATCTGTTTTGTAATACACTGATAACCACCAAATGCAGGAGGTGATGAGAAAGTAGATCAGTAGATATGGGGATGATTAGGAGGCCATGATGGTCAAGGCCAATGGGCAAGTTTGGCCAGGACACCGGGGTTACACCCCTACTCTTTTTCGAAGGACATCCTGGGATTTTTAATGACCACAGAGAGTCAGGACCTCGGTTTAACATCTCATCTGAAAGACGGTGCTTTTTACAGTATAGTGCAGGGCTCACAAAATTTCTAAATCCCAGCTTGCAGTTGATTGTGGAGGGGTGGGGTTTAAGTGACTTTTTTATTAATTACAATATCAAAAAAATACATATATACAAAGATCAATCTTTCACAAAATAGACATTAGAATCGAGAAATTCGGGAGTCAGACTTCACGTTTCAGAATATATCTTCAGAAGGCCATTTCCTACACAAATATCTCCACAAATATCACAGCAGGATCTGTATCATGGGAATATGAAATGATTACCTCTCCCATGATACTAAAGCAGGAAGTCATTCTTCCACAACAGACAACTGAAACAAAATGCCACAGATTTGATTCAATTATACAGAAGGCTCCAACACAACCACTCACAAAAGAGAGGCAGATTCAGCCTAGCACAGAAAACAGACCAAATACTGAAGATCACCTGCACAAACAGGGAAATGAGACACCATTCAACACATCACCGTCCTGAGCCAACAACAGTAGAGAGGCACTGACCTGAAAACAGACTAAATCCAAAAATATCAAGCATAAATGGATGTGCACTTGTCTATCAGAGAAAGTCTTCTGTAATAGCAACAGACCAGAAGACTCCAGATAAAGGCCTGAAAGCCCCTCCCTCCATCTGTGCGCAGAATGGTGGAGGGGCCAAAGTTAGTTTTTCATTCCCTCGCGCTTTCATACTGAAAGTGTGTAGTGAAAACCCTCCCACCCTTTCCAAACACTCTCCAGCTTCCCTGTTCCTGCTCCCACATTTCAACAGCACTTAGATTGACCTCAGATTCTCTCTGGGCGTCTACGGAACGCCGGAATAACAGCAGACTGATACAGACGGTTCTTCCAGCAGATTACCACAAGAACTCTTCCCAGTGTTTCTGCGGCAGAGGTCCCAGTATAAGCACAGGGTCGGTACGTGTGTGTGTGGTGTGTGTGTGTGTGTGTGTGTGTGTGTGTGTGTGTGTGTGTGTGTGTGTGTGTGTGTGTGTGTGTGTGTGTGTGTGTGTGTGTGTGTGTGTGTGTGTGTGTGTGTGTGTGTGGTGTGGTGTGTGTGTGTGTGTGTGTGTGTGTGTGTGTGTGTGTGTGTGTGTGTGTGTGTGTGTGTGTGTGTGTTGGCCTCCAGAAGGATCTGTGCAGATATCTGAGGCTATACAGTCATTTGTGCTGCTTTAATGTGAGACGGGGTGGAGGCTGTAAAGCGCTCAGCCTTGAGCAGAAGGGCAGGTCGGTGAAATATGAGGCTGATGAGCAACGACTCAGACTCGCTCGAGTCAGCCAACACACACACAGCATCTCTCTCCTCCAGTCAGATCTCAGCCGGGTCAGTAGATTAGCAGTGTGTGCTGATCAATTCAATCCCAGCAGCGCAGATCAGCCATCAGCCTGATGAATACCAAAACACTCCCGGTATAAACAAGTGTCATTTGATGCTTTCAGGGTTCCCTTCTTGCACTTTACATAATGTCTCCAGATCTCATTCTTTCTATGTGTTCATAAGATTACACCCAACTAGATTAGGGATGCACGATAATATCAGAGCTTTAGCCGAATTGGCCGATAAATGCTGAAAATATAAACATAAGCATCGGCCAATTTGAATTTGCCGAAAAATTATGCCGATATGCCTTGCCGATAATACTAATAACTCACATGTGCTCCAGGTGTGATCGTGATAAGATCCCGTCATCAGTGTGTTCATTCTGTAAGCAAACTTTTATTCAATGATGATTAGTTTCACTGTTTTGGATTTTATTTGAGAATGCATGTACAGAACAAAGTGTGCTAGAAAGTCAACAGTTACTAGTGCAGCAGCGGCAGCATCCCCCGGGTCCCAAAGCCCGTCCTGTAAGGTGTTTTATTTATTTAAGGGGTGCTGTTGGCCTACTTACAATAAAATGAAAGTAAAATACACAGATTACATTAAGATACTTGTGTTTCTGAATAAATAAAGCAGTAATTGATGTCATAAATCACAATTTTGTTTTAATTACATGAATAAAATCACAAACATGACACTTGTAAATTAAACAATTGAATGTATAGTTTTATACATTAATGTATTTTTTTTTTCAAAACGATAAAAGATTGAAGAAGAATTTGTACAGCTCTTTTGCATTAGACCATCTATTCATATTAAATCCACCAATAAAATGTCAAGGTTTCAAATGCATTTGTCTGAAAAAAAAAACAGCGGAGATTGATTTTTATTACAGATATTTATTATCAATGTACTCATGTAAAAAGAAAAAGGTTTTTAATAATGTTTATTAGTTCTACAAAGTATGTTTTGCTCAAAACTAACCAAAATTAAAAATAATTTGTCTATAATTTCTGCATGTTTGCACAGGAGAGATTTGGTGTTGTTTCAAAACAAAAGGAAATATGGATTGGCATTGGCAAAAATATCGGCATATCTGATATCGGTAAAAATCTAATATCGTGCATCCTTAAACTAGATATTTACATATTCTGAAATATGAATGCGTTTGTTAGGGTTTTGCTTTAATATAATTGAAAAGGTGCTCTTTGTGGTTGCTAGGGTATTGCTATGTGAGTGTTTTTTAGTGCACTAATATTCAGTTGCTATGATTCTGGGTGCTTGTAGGTTAGTATGTGATTACCAAGGAGTGGTGTTTAGGAGCTCTTTGCTTGGGTTCTCGGTGGTTGTTAGTGTGTTGTGAGCAGATGCTGGACTGTTGTTAGGCAGATAATGTATTCTGAATGGTTTCTAGGGCACAATGTGGTTCCTAGTGTTCTGAGCAGTTTTTAGCACATCCCATTCTGGTTGCTATAGTGTTCCAGGTGGTTTCTAATAGTATGTCTGAAACCCACTAGATGTCTATCAGCATGCGTAACGATTTTGCATGCTCAAAGTCAAGTGTGACTTATAGACAGTTTTTCACATTGGTTGGTGGAGAGTTGCACACAGTGTTGCACTTATACCCCCTTTCCACCAGCAGGAACCAGGTGCTAGTTCAGAGATAGTGCTCTTGCAGGTTCTTAGTTGGTTCGACTGGCGAGCCCTTAAAGAACCGGGTGCTTTTCCACAGGCTAGAGAGCCAATACAAAGCCAGGTCACAATACGTTTCATGTTTTGGTTCACTAGCACGGCACAACAGGCTTGTTCGTGGTGCATCGGCACCATGCAGATTGATCAATCGATTGGAAGACAACACACTAAAGCACCCCGAGAGATCCTAAAGCATTAAGCAGTCTGCTTTCCAGTCGCTCCCGCAGCGCCAATCCATCCCGAACAAGCCTAAACAGACGTTGCATTGCTATTTATGTTCATTGCTTTGCAAACCTACACCGGCATCCAAACACGGCGATTCAAACGTGTTCGCGTTTAGCTGCTATTTCAAATATGGCGGTTCAAAGTTTCTGTTTGTCTTGTTGGTCACGGTAACCGCAAGCGGTTCTTCCTTCTAGCCCAGCAATGCTTTGGTGCTACTTACGAACTGCTTTTCCTGGTTCGGAGCTGGTGCTTTGGTGTCGAAAGACAAAGAACCAGTTTGAAACTAGGCTCTGACTCTGAACCAGCACTGGAACTGCTTTGGTGGAGCACTCCATTTAAGGCATTGACTGATGTGTACGTTCAAGTGATCCAAGATGAGGATGACACATGCATTCAGCATACTAACAGAAGGATGTATGTGCTCTTTTAGTTGGAATCCGTGGTGGAGCACATTCATGTACAGTACCAGACTTCACATCAGTACATTCATAACTACAATACCATAGACAAAATCAGCTTGAAACATCTCATTTGGGCTTTGATTAAACTTGAATTGTGTTTGTAAATGATTGATTTAATTTTGTGGAAATGTTAGCGGTTTGCACTCAAGATGCTGATGTAGTAAGTGATGCTGTGCTATGTTGATGCTCCCCATCCCTCAACAAAACTGACCAACACTGTAAAACATAAGGCAACTTGATACAGTAAGACTATTGATTTCCCTCAACAATAGTTTTTAGTTCTTCTCAGTTAAGATACTTTGTTTAGCAAATGTAAATTAGTTTTTTTCCTGCAATGCTGGTTGTATTATTTTTCTAATAAAACAATATTGTTACAGCAACTGAAACTGAAATGACTGTCATTGAGGTAATTCATTATTTACTGTTTACTGGAAGAAAAATGAATGTGTAAACACATTATCAAATACATGTTTGTTTACGAATGACACATCTTAATGGATAACTTAGTCTAATACATAGACAACATTGTCTTTGATTGTAAATTAACTTATAAGACTGAGATCCAGAAATCAGATATAAACAGGCCAAGTTTTAGGCCTCAAAACTAGACACACAAACCTCAAGAACGATGCAATCAACAAATGTGTAAAAAAATCACAATACATCACAATACAACAAATAACTAACAATAACAAAAAGTTTAAATGAAATCAGCAAACAGCAAAACAATAATCCTATAACAGTAACTGCATTCATGCTGCAATGCATTGTGCTGGGAACTCACAAAGCCTTAACATTTCAACAATATGACATTAAGACAACTGTGTTTGACTATGGGACAACATTTGGGGTATTTTTGTTGGTCTGACAAGGGTTTTCATTAGTGCTGTCAAACCATTAATAAAAGTATGTGTTTACATAATATATGTGTGTGTACTGTGTATATATATTGAAAATATAGTATATTTTTATATTATACTGAAATATATTTAATAAAAAAACAACATATTTTTCTTAAATGTATACATGCATGTGTTTGTATTTATACATTCATAATAAATATATGCTATATACACACATAATGTATATTACGTAAACAAAAACTTGAATTTTTGAATGCAATTAATCGTTTGACAGCACTAATTTAATGTAGTTTCGAGAAAAAATATATTTTTTTGTATTTGAGAGTCAAAAGGTTTCATAAACTGGTTGCATTATTTACAGTGAAACGCATGAAGGAGATGCAGGCAAGCAACGGGGAAAGCGTGTGAGTGAAGAAATGAAGGGTGGTTAAATGCATCGGGTCTGTGAGCCTGACTCACACCTCCAGCACGCCGCTGAGAGCCTCTTCCTCTAGAGCAGCCCATGTCGCCCGTCACATGACTTCAGCACCTGCCACACACACTGTTGACCTCCACGTGCGTGTGTGACCATGTGGAGGTAAAGCATGACACCTCACAGAGCAACAACACTTATGCTCAGAGGACAAGCACTGGTGAATATAAATAGCATGATGATTTCCTCCCAAACACCCCCATTTCACAAACACACAGAGTAAATACTTAATGACATTAACATTAATGCATTAATGTGCATTCAGAGCTCGCAGTCAAATACTGCCATCTATAAAATCCTGACGGGAGGCTAGACACAGAGTCTGTCGCAGACAACATCACATTAATAACGGAGCTGCCTGCAACAATGACATCATTAGAAAACTAGAGAGGGAACGTAATCAAGACATGCTTTGAGCAGTTTAAAACCGCTCAACAGTTTCGAAGGATGTATTTAGAACAAACTTTTAAGTTGCATTCACATTTAGCATTATTCATCAATTTTTTCACAAGGGGAAATATCATCTCAATACGATTTTGCACTATGGGATACGTGACCGCACTTTAGTCTTTTATTGAACATGACCACACCTTTACCCCATACACGAGCAATTTCCTGATCGTTTTTAATTTAGTCCCTTTATTATATGTGACCCTGGAGCACAAAACCAGTCATAAGGGTCCATTTTCTGAATAACTCATATTTCCATTGATGTATGGTTTGGACAATATTTGGCTGAGATATGAAAATCTGGAATCTGAGGATGCAAAAAAATCTAAATATTGAGGAAAATCATCTTTAAAGTTGTTCAAATGATGTTCTTAGCAATGCATATTACTAATAAAAAAATAATTTTTGATATATTTACGGTAGGAAATGTACATAATATCTTCATGCAACATGATCTTAATATCCTTATGATTTTTTGCATAAAATAAAAATGTATAATTTTGACCCATGCAATGCATTGTTGGGTATTGGTATAAATATACCCCAGCGACTTAACACTGCTTTTGTGCTCCAGGGTCACGTATAATTAAATAGCCTGCATTTGCACTCTTTAGTTCTTACACAACAATAAATGAACAGCGTACACATGTAGTGATTTTAATGATCTTGACTCAGCAGTAGATGAGTAATGATTTTACAACGCAGGCAACTTCATATTCATTCTCATGTTTACAGTTCTCATCGTTTATGATGTGCTTGAGGATCAGCCCACTGAAGAGGGAGGGGAGAATCACACAACGACAGGAAAGCTGCAACCTTTCAGCTGTAGAGGACATTCACACTGCTGCGGAGACGTCACTGCAGTCACACACACACACACACACACACACGCTGAGAAGCGTCTCATGCAAGCTGAAGGTCAAGACTTACTGGATGGATGCTTGCTCGGCGTCGGACAGGCCCGGCTGGGAAAAGCAGCCGGACACTACGGAGCCCATGAGAATCGGTCGGCGGCGCGGGATGTGCTCTACCGTCTGGCCAGATGCTCGGCTCTGACCTGCATGCTAGGACACGGCGCTCTGTTTGTGCTTATCATTGCTGTATGAGTCTCATCGCCACAGCTCCGGCATCTCACTCCATCTGCGGGCCGGCCGGATGGAGGGGGGCTGGGCCGAACACACGCGTGTGTGTGACTGGAGCGATGTGCTTTATTTACATCCATCATGCTCTGGGACACGATGCTGCGCTGGAGCTATAAATAACAGCAGGGCTGACGGGTCTGATGATGAGGACATGTAGCGCGGGTGAGGATGCATGTTTACTGCTCGGTGCATGTTAGACTCAATGTGCTTTACAAATTATATGTGACCCTGGAGCACAAAAACAGTCATAGCAATAGCCAACAATGCATTGTATGAGTCAAAATTATAATTTTTTATTTTATGCCAAAAATCATTAGGATATTAAGATCATGCTCCATGAAGATATTTTGTAAATGTCCAACCGTAAATATATCAAAACTAAATTTTGGATTAGTAATATGCATTGCTAAGAACTTCATTTGAACAACTTTAAAGGTGATTTGCTCAATATTTAGATTTTTTTTGCATCCTCAGATTCCAGATTTTCTAATAGTTGTATCTCAGACAAATATTGGCCAAACCATACATCAATGGAAAGATTATGTATTCAGCTTTCAGATGATGTATAAATCTCAATTTGGAAAAATTGACCCTTATGACTGGATTTGTGCATCCACTGGTTGCTCAAATTACACACGAGAGGTCGAATGAATGCAGTCAGCAGCAGGTTTAAGAAAGTGCTTCATAAGCATTCACTCATCCATAAAACACAAGAGCTCCTTCAGTTCTGTGCAGTTTAAACCCAGCTGATCTGTGTCTCATTAGTGTTTCATCTTCTTCTGTACACACAGCTCAGTCATTTACAGGAACCATGTTGTGCAAAAACATCTCTCTAAAACTCATAAAAACTGAGTCCACTTCAAACCCACATAGTGTTCACAGAACTAGTACAGCGTGACGTCCCTCTCTTTTGGAAACGCTCTTCTATAAACTGACATGACAAAGGTTTGGTCTTGACTCATTCACTCGGACACATCATTACTCCCATCAGCCCGGCAGTCTCAGGGTACTAGATGCTTCACATCTTAACAGCATAATGTATTCAAACTAGGCTCGTCCGAGTTCATTTAACGGTATAATTACAGGCTGATTGTACATTATCCCTCCGATTTTTATTATATTGATGCATTAAAAAATACACCACATTTAAAAGTATATGGAAAGTTTTTAATGTTCTGATGATCAAAATACTGACTTCAGATTTCCACAAACATATTAAACATTGATAATTATAATATTAGAATGATTTCTGAAGGATCATATGACACTGAAGATTCACATAACATTTTTAAATTGCAGTAATATGTCACAAAATTACTGTTTTACTGTATTTTTGATCAAATAAATGCATCTGTTGTAAGTACAAGAGATTTATTTTTGAAAACATAAAAATCGTATTGACCCCAAACTTTTATTGTATATAGCTACCCTATATTTTATGAATCCCTCCTGTGGGTCCTTCATACAAGCTTATATCCATTACAGAAAACACATTAAAAAGATAATTGTCAGTTTTTTTTCTCCAAATACATCTCGCAATCCAGACCTTTTTTCTCGGAAATCCTCATTCTTGAGAAAAAGTCTGAATTGTGAAATAAAAAGTTGCAATTACCTTTTTTATATATATTTTTATACCTTGGCATCCTCATATTTAAAAGCTTTATTTTTATTTGGATTTTTATATTAAATTCAACTAATATTTGAAAATCACATTTTTATGCCTTAAGCCTTATAGCACTCTTGTCACTGGACATTTACAGCTCTTATTAACTGTACATGTTCTCCCTTCACTTTAACTCCTTAAAGAGATAGTTCACCCAGAAACAACAATTCTGTCATTTTCATACAGTTTCATTCTTCTGCTGAAAAGAAGATATTTTAAAGAATGTAAGTAACCAAGCAGTTGGTAGCCATTGATTTCCAGTGTTTTTCATATTATTGAAGTCAGTGGTTACTGTCAACTTTTTGGTTACCAAACATTCTTCAAAATATCTTTATTTTGTACTCAACTGAAAAAAAGAAACTCATACAGGTTTGGAACAAGTGGAGGGCAAGTCAATGTTTGCATTGAACATCATCTCTTAATTATGAATTACAGTTATTGTCTAAATATCTTGAAAAATGCCTTTCTGAACCAGTGTTGTTTTTGTGTCATTGAGATATCATTATCATTTATAAAGTTATTTTATTTCACTTTTATTTGTAGTTATTTTAGTGCATCATTTTATCTCAGATTATGTTTATTTTCATGCATGAAACAAAAAATGTTTTTAGGTTTAATTCACTCGGTAACACGTTAGTGCAGAGACCAATTATCATGCATATTAATAACATATTGGCTGTTTATAAAGCACATATTCTGCTTGAGCATAATCCTACCCAATACCAAAACTTAACAACTACTAACTATTAATAAGCAGCTAATTCGACGTTTATCGAGGCAAAAGTCATGGTGTGTTAATGGTAAAAATGGACCTTAATATAAAGTGAGTGTTAACTCTATAACCCTGGTCTGAAATAGTGCATGCAATGCAAAAGACTTTCAGCAGAGGGCGCCACAAGATCAACTCAAGCCTCCATGTTTTCTCCTGTACACAAGCTCTTCTGCATAACACATAACGAAACAGTGCTCAGTGCCAAGACACAGCATGCGATATTCGCAACCATGACAAAGTCAGAGAGTTGTCAGCCATTCTTTCAGCATACGTTGAAGAGTCTGGTCTTACCTTAAACAGCCCTGCAGCCAGTCTCTGTCGTTTAAACCATTTGCTGGAGCAGCTCCTGCATCCTCGCGGCCCGCGGAGAGAAACGAAGAGGTCACCTCCAGCGCCGCCCGGCCGCTCTCCTTCGTGGCGGCGACGCTCAGCACCTCAGCGTCCGAGCTCAGGAACAGACTTCTGTCCTTGAGTCGCTGCTGGATCATGGGAGTGAGGGGAATGTCGAAGGCAAACGAGGCTCCTGGAGTGCTGTGAGAGCTGGGTTCAGGCGCAGGGTTGGACAGCGAGTCCATGCTACTGTAGAGAGTCCCTCGCAGACGCTCCGACTCCAGGATGCTCTCAAACTGGCAGCTGAAGACATCTGTGGCGTCACTCTTACCTGCAGCAGCTTCAGGACACCTGGAGCAGGCAGAAAACAAACATCTCACACAACAGAAGCTGACTTCAGGACATTCTGACTTACGCATACTTTAAAGTAGGTTTACAGAGATGCAACTCGAGCATTTATGACAGCATGTGAGACCCTGGAGCACAAAACCAGTCATAATGGTCCATTTTTCTGAAATTGAGATTTCTGCATCATATGAAAGCTGAATGAATAATCTTTCCATTGATGTATGGTTTGTATAATATTTGGCTGAGATATGAAAATCTGTAATCTGAGGATACAAAAAAATCTAAATATTGACAAAATCATCTTTAAAGTTATTCAAATGAAGTTCTTATCAATGCATATTACTAACCAAAAATTAAGTTTTGATATATTTATGGTAGGACATTTACTAAATATCTTCATGGAACATGATCTTAATATCCTAATGATTTTTGGCATAAAAGAAAAATCGATAATTTTGACCCATACAATGTATTTTTGGCTATTTCTATAAATATACCCCAGCGACTCAACACTGCTTTTGTGCTCCAGGGACACAAATGTTCATTTGATAACTTAGGCCATAAAAATGAATCTCACAAAATCAGCCTGGGTTATATTTCATTAAAACAATAACGGACCATTAATTTACGAATTAAGCACATTTGCTCTCAAACTATTGCTTGCATAACGACTTTCAAAGTCATTGTTATTATGATTTTTATTACTGGGATACAGTTTTTATTAAAATTAGCATAATTACAGATTGTTCAATCAAATAATGTAATGACATAAATACTTATCTAAGTACTTTATTGATTGATTGATTGTATTATTAACATTTTTGACTTGGTTATAGTAATGAAATTTTCGGTCACACTTTAGTATAGGGACCAGTTCTCACTATTAACTAGTTGCTTATTAGCATACCTGCTATTATTACCATATTGGCTGTTTATTAGTACTTATAAAGCACATATTCTGCATGAGCATATTCTACATCCACAACCCTACCCAATACCTAAACTTAACAACTACCTTATTAACTATTATACTACGCTTGAATGCTTGAATCTGATTGGCTGATGAACGATCTGAGGTGTGCAATTATTTTCAGGGAAACGCACAGCGAACGTAGTTCCAGGCATCTCTCTCGACCGCATTACATGACCATATCACTTCGCCAAATGATTTCTGTTATTTCAACAGCAAAAGCAACAGCAAAACAACCAAAACTCACAAGGACACTGGCCAAACAAATAAATATAGTAAACAAAAGGATAAAATTGACAGATCTAGTCCATGTTTTGCCACAAAATTATGTTTTATAATGTACGGAAAGCACATAGTCTACTCTCTCTCTCCCGCTCTCGGTCTCTCCCTCTCTCTCTCTCTCTCCCGCTCTAGGTCTCTCTCTCTCTCTCTCTCTCTCTCCCGCTCTAGGTCTCTCTCTCTCTCTCTCTCTCCCGCTCTCGGTCTCTCCCTCTCTCTCCTCTCTCTCTCCCGCTCTAGGTCTCTCTCTCTCTCTCTCTCCCGCTCTCGGTCTCTCCCTCTCTCTCTCTCTCTCCCCTCTCTAGGTCTCTCTCTCTCTCTCTCTCTCCCGCTCTCCCGCTCTCGGTCTCTCCCTCTCTCTCTCTCTCTCTCCCGCTCTAGGTCTCTCTCTCTCTCTCTCTCTCTCTCATCTCTTCTCTTTCCCTCTCTCTCTCTCTCTCTCTCTCTCTCTCTCTCTCTCTCTCTCTCTCTTCTCTCTCTCTCTCTCTCTCTCTCTCTCTCTCTCGCTCTCTCTCTCTCTCTCTCTCTCTCTCTCTCTCTCCTCTCTCTCTCTCTCTCTCTCTCTCTCTCTCTCTCTTCTCTCTCTCTCTCTCTCTCTCTCTCTCTCTCTCTCTCTCTCTCTCTCTCTCTCTCTCTCTCTCTCTCTCTCTCTCTCTCTCTCTCTCTCTCTCTCTCCTCTCTCTCTCACAGACACACATATAGTTTGCACACAACTTAACCTAAGTGTAGTTAGCACTACTCTGACGTTTTTATCAGGAACATAGTTTAAAAACTACATGACTTCTCACAAGTAAGGTAACAACAACCGTGCTGTTCGTGAAGAAAATGAACTTAAAGTCTCACTATAGACATCGCTGCCGATCACTGACTCCCAAAGGTAACATTAATCTCTCTCTCTCTCTCTGTCTCATAACTTAGTTATTAACTGCATTAGTCTGCTATCAACGGCTCAAGCGTCCGTTATGATTTAAAATTAGGTTTTGTAATTAGCAAGGGAGGCGTTAGATGAGATGCGGAAGAAATAATCCTCCTCACAATAGCGATTGAAGTAGAAAAAACAGACGAATACTTTGAAATGTATCATCTGATCGATGTCTTGAGGTGTGGCAACCATAGTATAAGAGGAATAATTGACTCCGAGCCGTTGAATTATTAGAAAAATAATGCACACCCGAGGTGTAACAGCCACTCAGCTTCGTGACCGCATCACCACCTCGGGTGTGCATTATTCTTCTAATAATTCAACGGCTCGGAGTCAATTAATCACGTAATTAGGAATTTATTGAGGCAAAAGCCATAGTTAAAGGTGGCATAGGTGATTGTCTTCAGACACATTGTTTGTTATGCTGGTTGAAAGTCTCTTCACATCCTGATAGCAATCATTAAGTTAAGTATTTATCTGTATTTATATATTCTGTGGAAGCTGTAGGACCAAGAAATGTTCGTCCAATCAAAACACTCGGTCCGAGCGTTTTAATTGTCTTTCCTAGCTGCCTGTCAACATATGTATTAGCATACCGCGCACCCTGCTCGCGCAGACACGATACGTCATCATCAGCGCGTTCATGCACCTGATTCAGATCACCAGCTCGTTAGAAGAGAGCTCGTGCATGAACTGTGTTCCGATTGACATGCTCCCTACACAGTGTCCATTGCTCCCTGAGCAGGGAAATCCGCTGAAGTTTATTTCACTTCGAAACATTTATTCACGGATTTGCGCTACGCACGGACGAAACTCACCAGAGAAGTGTGACGTAATATACCTCTGTCTTACACACTTTAATACCCTTAGTATGGAACATACACGCTCGCTTTGAACTGGAATCATGGCGGAATATCTGGGGATGTCCACTTCGCAGGGCACTTCATGACGTACGGGTGAATAGAACAACCGTCGGACGTGATGAGATATACAGTATATGAAATGTGCAGAGCGAGGAAGGCGCGAGGACTGTAACTGGAAACCGTTGAGGTAGTCTATTGTAGTAATGAAGGGCGAATTCCAAACAGAAGTGAGCATCCCTATGCTCTACTCCCTTTGAAGGGCAGAGCACTTAGAAGTGAGTTCTTTGAAGGGTGTAGGGCATTACTGTCTCGTTTAAGCATGACTGACCTTGACAACGCTGCACGTGCATACAGCATTCAGCGCTTCATCAGTTGTTGCAAATAAATATTTCTTCCAATTAGTTTATTCAAATATTGTATAATTGTGTCTTATTTACTATTATACTTTTTCAAACTAAACTTGCTGACACTTCCATCTTACAAATATTTTTCATCAGAGATTGAAATTGATTTATTGCATTAAAATAAATACAAATTTAATCAGCTTATTTTAAATTTTACGATTGTATGCAAAGTCAAAATCAACACCAACTTTGCTTTAAAATGCATCGCAAGATCTCCGCACTGAAGATCACATGATCACAAACGGAAATGTACGATCACAAACGGACCATCTCATGTACCCTTCGCTAACGGACTTCTGGAAGGGCCCTTCGAGAAGGGATTCAGTTGCTCACTTCCGTTTGGAATGTCCCTACAAATGGCGTCCCCTTCCCGAAGAGCCCTTCAAGGGCGCAAAAAAAAAATTGGAATTCTCCCTTAATGTATGTGCGTAATGTTTGTGCGATTGCAGGGAGGGTTGGACTGGCTGAAGTTAGGGGTGTGGCTTTGGACGGCGATTGCAGGGAGGGTGGGACAGGCTAAAGTTAGGGGGCGTGGCTTTGGATGGCGATTGCAGGGAGGGTGGGACAGGCTAAAGTTAGGGGGCGTGGCTTTGGACGCCGATTGCAGGGAGGGTGGGACAGGCTAAAGTTAGGGGGTGTGGCTATGGACGGCGATTGCAGGAAGGGTGGGACAGGCTAGCGTTAGGGGGTGTGGCTTTGGACGGCGATTGCAGGGAGGGTGTGACAGGCTAACGTTAGGGGGCGCGGCTTTGGAAGGCGATTGCAGGGAGGGTGGGACAGGCTAACGTTAGGGGGTGTGGATTTGGACGGCAATTGCAGGGAGGGTGTGAAAGACTAAAGTTAGGGGGTGTGGCTTTGGACTCCGATTGCAGGGAGGGTGGGACAGGTTGAAGTTAGGGGGTGTGGCTTTGGACGCCGATTGCAGGGAGGGTGGGACAGGCTAAAGTTAGGGGGCGTGGCTTTGGATGGCGATTGCAGGGAGGGTGAAACAGGCTAAAGTTAGGGGGCGTGGCTTTGGGGGCAGGGAGGGTGGGACAGGCTTTGGACGGCGATTGCAGGGAGGGTGGGACAGGCTAAAGTTAGGGGGCGTGGCTTTGAACGGCGATTGCAGGGAGGGTGGGACAGGCTAAAGTTAGGGGGCGTGGCTTTGTACGGCGATTGCAGGGAGGGTGGGACAGGCTAAAGTTAGGGGGCGTGGCTTTGGATGGCGATTGCAGGGAGGGTGGGACAGGCTAAAGTTAGGGGGCGTGGCTTTGGACGGCGATTGCAGGGAGGGTGGGACAGGCTAAAGTTAGGGGGCGTGGCTTTGGACAGCGATTGCAGGGAGGGTGGGACAGGCTAAAGTTAGGGGCGTGGCTTTGAACGGCGATTGCAGGGAGGGTGGGACAGGCTAAAGATAGGGGGCGTGGCTTTGAACGGCGATTGCAGGGAGGGTGGGACAGGCTAAAGTTAGGGGGCGTGGCTTTGGACAGCGGGACAGGCTAAAATTAGCATTTTATGAGATCTCCAACAGCACCTTTAATTTGTGAGATATAATAAAGTGTGACCAAATTTTCTTCTGTAATGAAAAATTAACTACTATGAATAATATTATTCTGAATTATTATTATTATGATTATCAAAATAAAATAAACAGCTTTCTTTCTGCATAACATTACTTATGATCTGATATGTTCTGGACACATTCATGAGTCATTCACAGGAAGTTTTTTAAAAAGCGTGATTCCACAAGCCTCGTTCCTCTTAGCAACTCAGAGTGAGCACAACGCTTCCTCTATATTGTGCTTGATCATTTCTTACGAAGACCAGGCAGAAAGGATAAAGGAAGTGAAACAGATAATCAGATGCATTAGAGAACTGAACATAGATGAAGTGCATTGCATAAGGTGCAGCTGTGTATATCTCTCATTCTAGACAACTTTTACACTGAGTAGCCTACACAGGCATCATAGGTGTGCCCCTGACATAGGGCTGGGCGATAAAACTATAACGATATGTATCGCGATAGACACGTGAGCGATATCAATAAAAAATGTGTTCGATAAAACGTTCGATATTTTTTATTCTTCGTCGGAAGAAAACAGCGGTTGCGAAGCAAGTTTGGTTGCATTAACAAAGGCACTCGCTCTCTGGTAACCTAGCAACGTAGGGAGTGACACGCTAACAGCCAATCATGTAACAGTATCATGTTTGGTTGCGCCATATCGTTGTCTCGTGCTGGTCTGCTGGATTCCTTTTCATAAGCAGAAAATGAGTGCCGCAGCGAGCAAGGAAATTGTAAATAAAAGAGGAAAAGTCAGCTCGCCTGTATGGCAGTTTTTTGGATATTATAAGTCTGACCGTAGTCAGACCAATGTCGTCTGCAAATTATGCAAGACCGTCGTCCCCGCCAAGATTGGTAATACCACGAACTTGATGTACCACCTTAGCCGCGCTCACCCTTTGGAGCACAGCCGTATTCAACCAACAACATCTGTAGCTGCAACACCGCACAAGCCATGGAGAGGTACTGCATCAGTGCCTTATGACAAAGAATCTAAACGGTACAAAGATATAACGGAGGCAGTGGCATATCATATAGCCAAAGACATGCTTCCGCTCCGCTTAGATAATTGTTAAGTTTTCATTGTGACTTTAGACTTATGTTTACATTTTAATTATTTGAGTTTTCCATGGTTGTTGACATTTCTGTCTTAACAACTGAGGGGATTATGATCAGAGAAAGGTTAAGCTTAAAATAAAAATGTTTAAATGTAATATATTTTTCTCCTGGTCCTTATTTTAAATGGGTCATAAAAAATATCAATAATTATCGATATCGACCGATATGAAACACTGATATCGTGATACAGTTTTCAGCCATATCGCCCAGCCCTACCCTGACATAACAGCTATTCATAAATTATGCTGGTAATACTTTAAATTAGGGAACGCATATGCAAGAGTATTCTCTCAGTAAACCCCAAATTACTACTAAAGTAGTTGTTGTGGTAGATTTCTTTTGGGAAGGTTAAGGGGTCTAAATATGGTCATGCAGATAAAGACATTAATACGTGCTTTATAAGTAAAGCAACTATTAATAGTGAACAGTGTTCCCTAATCTACGTGTTAGCATTACTCTGCCTTCTATATTCAAGCAGTACTAAAATGCAATGCAGGAATAATTATTCCAAGATGGCAAACATATCAAGAAAAAAGGCATATTATAAATATATTAATATTTTAATGTAATACAAAAAACATCAAGCATGCACGTCG
>CM049796.1:21219699-21287199 GCA_027422405.1 Ptychobarbus kaznakovi | reverse complement strand
AAAGCTACGGACTGCAGCTTTAAATAATTGTTTATTTTAATAAAATCAATTTAGATGTTACCACATAAAGCACATTTGGTCACATTGGGACCAATTCTTACTATTAACTATGGATTTTGCCTCAACAAACTCATAATTTGTTAGTTAATAAGGTAGTTGTTAATTTTAGGTATAGGATCTAGAATATGCTCATGCAGAACAAGGCATTAATATGTGCTTTATAAGTACTAGGGCTGTAGTCAAGTCCACCTTTGTCGAGTCCAAGACAAGTCCAAGTCCAAAGAGGTTCGAGTCCGAGTCAAGACCGAGTCCAAAGAGGTTCGAGTCCGAGTCAAGACCGAGTCCAAAGAGGTTCGAGTCCAAGTCAAGCCCAAGTCCAAATGAGACGGTCAAAACAGAGAAAGAAAAAAATCTTCTTCAAAACCACATATTTAATTATTGATAATTTGTGTGATACGAGAGACGGCATATCTTCTATTCTAATATAATAATTTTGCATTATTGTTTGTAATGATCTAAAAGTATGTGCAGCAACACTGTAGGATCAAATTAGGCTATTTTATTTCTCCTCCTGAGACCCAGCTTTGGAGTTTTTGCCTCTGTAGTGGACATTCTATTTTAGTGTATTTCTCTGAGACCTCACATCTCACAGTTATAAGCCTGGATGTCCTGTACAGAGCTCATTCAGGGCTTTATAGAGATACTAAAGGTTTTTTTAAACCCTCTCCTATGCCTTTAAAGATGGCTATATTTAATTTAGTGAAAAATTGTACATCCTTATGGAAATATGATTATATTCTGTAATGTCTTTTAAATCTGAATCATTTTCAGATTGTTTGTCATAAAGCAACATCTCAGGAAAATGTTATGGGTTTTCAAATTCAAATATAACTTCCTGTTATGAAACAGGACATAATTTCATACATGCTCAATGTAGAGGACACCAGGACTAAAAGCATGTTTATTATGCATTTTGGGAGACAACAATTGAATAGGGAAATAAATTATATATCAGTTTGCTTATGAAATATTATATATTATTATGAAAATCTGGCCATGACTCCCATTATGAAAATTATTTTTCAACATTCTGTCCCAACAGCAACACATTAATATGCAAATTAGATACAGTGAATAGATACACTGTAGATGCAACTTTTTCTTTATTAACCCTCTAGTTAAAGAAAAGTATATTCTAAGTGCACCACACATGACGTTGTCTTCATGATGTAAATGTGAAACAAATCACTAAATATATTTGCAGAAAAGATGCATGAACTACAACTACATCTTGTACACACTTTTATTATGCATATTAGGCTATATGTTCTGAAATAATACAAGACAAATGCTCAAAAAAACTCAAGTAATTCAAATTCAAAATGACTGAAGGTATAACACAGAGTGCTATTATTAACTATAAAGGCTCTGTAAAACAATGAACAGCAGTTCTCAGCCTGTCACCCTGATGCAAACCTGAAAGATCAGATATACAGTACATGTACAGTAAGTTTCTTCACGGGTTTTGTATTCAATTACGCTGCTTTTCCATTGTTTTTTCTATGTAAACATGGACGCGTTTGACGGTTGCGCTCGCGTCTCTTGCAGCGTCTCGTGCATGAGCTTTCACGGCATTCTAAAAATGCGGCACTCTAGTTATTAAAAGATGTTTAACTCACACCTTCTTGTATTTTTCCTATTCCACTGCCCGCATCAACACAAAAACACACTCTGTGTGAATGGCACCTAGAGAGCATCACACGTAAGTGATTAATCATGTGCACCGACAAGCGGTTGGATTGTTCTTTTCTCTTTACTGTTATTATCAAAATGTCTAATTCTAGAGTTTGGTAATTTTTCTATTCAAAATCGCAATTGACCTGAAATGAAAGTGAAAGCAAAATGCGCACGGGCATTAATAAGGTATTTAAAAGCGAAGGAAAATGAGAGGGAAAACTCCAACGAACTTTGTAAAACCAAACTGTATTATGCAACTTGCCGACAGCGTGTCTGTGGCCAAAATAAAGATTATTTATGCCTCCACGCAGCGCGCACACTCATATGACGCATCTGTGCATTTAACAGGCGACCAATGACAATGCCCGTTCTAGATGGAGTTAAACCAGTTACGTTACCCGTTTGCGGAACAAGCGAGCCAGATTAATGGTTTTGTTTTGAAAGAGAAAAAAAAGCATATATTGCTGGACTCGGTCGAGACCAACTAGAACATTTGGCGAGTCCAATGACCAAGTCCGAGACAAGTCCGAGTCCAAATACCAACGAGTCCAAGACAAGTCCGAGACGATAGAAAAACGTCTCGAGTCCGGACTCGAGTACTACAGCCCTAATAAGTACTATACACTGCCAATATGCTAGTAATGCAAATAAGCAACTAGTTAATGGTGAGAACTGGTCCTTAAAATAAAGTATTACTTTCTGCATATTTTAAGGTTACCATTTTTTTCTGTGATTGCTTTAAAACGTCTTAATGATTGATTAGTTTCAGCTTTTGTCTTCTCCAGATGTTAACTGATGGACTGGTGGGGATTATTGACTCTCATTCTGACGGCACCCATTCACTGCAGGCCATCCATTGCTGAGACACTGATGCAGAGACACATTTCTACAAACCTGATGAAGAAACAAACTCATCCTAATCTCGGATGAGCTGAGGGTCAATTATTCAGCAAATTTTCATCTGAACTATGAACTATTCATTTAACCCACAATCCAATTATTTTCAGGTTATTTAATGATGATGTTTTAAAGAACTACACACAGAAGAACAGGACGTTACACATTTAATAGTGTAGGGTGCTAATTTGAGCCTGTATTCAGCCGGAAAATAGAGCATCACACTCGGAAGTGACAGAGAAAATGTAGTTTCAATTTACAAATATATATGGTCACACTTTCTCACTAATAGCAAACAATAATTACATGCATGCAAGAAGTATGCAAGAACGTAAAAGTACCGCTATCTGCTGAGCTTGTGTCTTCTGTCTTCCCGAAGAGAAACTCGTACTTGGCTTTGGCAACACTCTGTGCATGTGCAGAGGAGCTGCTGACCGGCTCAAATGCTTCTCCCTGCAAGAACAAACCAGAGTTAAACATGCATTCATTTGACATAACTGAAGCAGTTTTTGCAAAGTGTGCATATGGCAGTTGTATGACTGAAGACAGAAAGTCTACCAAATTCAGCAAATCAGTTTTACAAGACTGATCATGTCAAGGTCCAAAACAAAATATGACAAATATATTTTTAGAATTTTTGGAAATTTTTAGAATTTAGAATTTTTGTAAGTTTTAGAATTTAGATTTTTTTTTTTTTTTTTTGAATTTAGAATTTTTTTGCTTTTTTTTTAAGTTAGTAGAGCTAAAAAAATGTATGACAAGTGGGGCGGGGCTGAGAGCCAAGCCTCGTTTCCATGATCCCACCCCACTCTTCACAATGATAAACTTGCTCCAATCAACGTCACATTCATCCCGATATTTCTCTTTGCATTCATATTTAAGTGCTGGCTAGAAAAAGCACACCAGCACGTACTAATGTAGATAACAGAAAGACTTTCACTATACACTTGCATGTAAATAGTCAAACAACATATAGTGTATGTAATCTTAACATTTTACTGTCCATCCTAAACCTAACCAAAGGCTCTACTTTTCACCACAATGGCAACAAACCAAACCCAACACGTAAATCCTGACATAACACAACATTTAAGTACTAACTTCTGTCTCTCTATGTTAATCTTGCACAAAATAACACTTAATTTCAACATTTATTTTCCTTGTTGTCTGATGCAAAACATGCTGGGAACTAGAAAACTCACTCATTTTAAGTTTAACATTTTAAGTTTACAGAAGTTAATTAAGTCCTCTAAACTTTCATAATTATTTGAGTGAAACTAACTCATTTAATTGATTCCACTGTTTGGTTTTAGAGTGCACACCTCTTATTCATATATTCAAAAACAAACGCAGCAGGCTTCACAACAATAAAGATGACAAATCACAACACACAAGTTTAGAAACGCAAACCAACAGTTTTAGCTCAGAACGCTTCTCACATCGAGATCATGTGACTTCAGAAGATGTCAAAAACATGACAAGATTAGCTTTGATTGTATGGAAAGAGCAGCGTGAACACGGTGCTAAACATCTACTTTTGAGCTCCACGGAAGAAAGTTATATATACAGGTTTGGAGACATTTTGACTGAGTAAATGATCATTTTCATTTCAGGGTAAACTGTTCTTTTAAATCCAGCGAGTGGCATGAATGTCTGTGTGAATCTAGCATTCATGCCCATCATGCTGAAGTTCCCGCCGTTGCTATGACTTGCTCCAGGCGGCTCAGGAATGTTTCTGTTTCCAGAAACGGGCTCATTTTTTACTACTAGTGTCTTTTGTAGCTGACAAGTAATTGACCGCACTCTAGCCACATGACGAGCATGTGCTATTACTGGAACTGAACTCAGGGCTGTCGGTGTCCGCTTTCAATTTCACAAGAGAAGTCGTCCTTAGTGAAAATCTGACCTCAGTCTTTAGGTTTGCCTCTTTTCCCTTATTTGATACGATCAGAGTTCAATAACAGAGACTGTGGAAAGCACAGAGCCCTCTGAATCAGACATCTTTATCAGACACTCTCTATAAAACAAGCTCAAAGTCTAGCATCAGCTTCATGGCTGAGCGTGTTTAAGTCAGATCTAATGGAGGGAACCCATTACTGACATCCAGGAAATCCAGTTATTGACCAGTCCAAGATCTCAACTGAGGACTGGAGCTGATCTGTTTAAAGGTCACTGTATGATGCACCTTTTCCAGTCAGTTGTGAGATAAAGGAGGTACAGAGACACTAAAACACATCTCTTAGTAGTTAGTACAAAATCTTATCTGGCCATGAAAAAAACTGATTTTAAAAATGAATGTTAATGCATTCAGTTTTGGGCATAATGACTGCGCAATGTTCCAGCAGAAGAATGAGCTGAGCTGAGCTTTATTGTGTTACGGCTGTATCTCAAACCCTCATGAGATGCTACTCAGACAGCATTATTAGGCACAGCAATGCAATGCTGTCAGCTCAAACCACTGCAAACAACATGCAGAAAACAATTAAATAACACAAATATAAAACAGGAGATGATATCATAGGGCAGAGCCGTGCACACCCAGTCAAAGAAAAATGGACCTGTTCATATTGAGACAAGGTTAAAAGTACCGTCCTTCGGATGAGACGTTAAACCGAGGTCCTGACTCTCTGTGGTCATTAAAAATCCCAGGATGTCATTCGAAAAAGAGTAGGGGTGTAACCCCGGCATCCTGGCCAAACTAGCCCACTGGCCTCTGACCATCATGGCCTCCTAATCATCCCCCATACACTGATTGACTTCATCACTCTGTCTCCTCTCCACCAATAAGCTGGTGTGTGGTGGGCGTTCTGGCGCACTATGGCTGCCATCGCATCATCCAGGTGGATGCTGCACATTGGTGGTGGATGAGGAGATAGTCCCCTTACTATGTAAAGCGCTTTGAGTGTCTAGAAAAAAGCGCTATATAAATGTAACAAATTATTATTATTATTATTAAGCAGGTGGTAAAATGTCATGTGGTGCAACTCCACTAAAAACTTGATATTCATAAGTAATTAGTTTGTTTTGGATATCTGGAACAAACACTTTTTTATCCTTTTTAAATACTAAATTTAATAATATCTTAACATTTTAATGAATGTATTTTTAACCATATGAAACATACATGTACAGTATGACAGAACAATCCTATTCGATCCACAAGAAATGACTCGAATCAGTCTAACAAATCAGAGCAGTTATTGTGAACTAACATCGGACTCACTTTGTTATCCAAGTCTTTATTTTCAGTTAGGGGTGGGAGATATGACCAAAATCTTATATCACGATATGACTAATTTTATATCACCATAATGATATCTATCACAATATAGCTATTTTTTATTTTAAAAAGGGTTTTATGATTATCATCCTTGTCACCAATGTCAATATCAAACTAATACAAGCCTAAAAAGAGACACACACAAAAAAACACTAGCTCACAGAAGACAAATATACAGTGAAGAAATATGGATAATAAACTAATTGCAAGCAATAGGTCAAAAACTACAATAAATAAGAAACGCTACACACATTGTGTAAATTGATTAGTCTTCACTGTGTTAATTATATCTATCTGTCTATCTTGGATGGATGGATGGACGGACGGACAGATATATACAATTAACATGTGTATTAAGTATAGATTATATTTATATAAATATAGAATTATTATATTTTTTTTATTTCTTCTTATTAAAGTTACAAAAGTGATTTAGTCAAGAGCAGTGAGAGATTTTTTTAAAGTCCCTCGTTAAATAAACGATATAATATGAAATGATATAATGGTCATATCGCACAGACATATGTTCAGTTCATGTATCAGTAACACGACTGATTGTTCATATCATGACAATGTGAAGGAAACGGCACAGATATCACACACAGAGCACATCATGCAGACAAAAGTTCACAAAGGTCTTTGCACTTCTTTAAAATATGAACAATGTGACGTAGATGAGCTTCACGGTTGGTGTAAAACGGTGCAACTGTGCAAAACCGAAAGGACATGTATCACGAAACGTCTCTGAATGTAGCCTAGGCTTTGCTCATGCTGTCAAAACACACACTTGTTACTGAAAAACTGTGTATACTCAATGCATCTTCAATGCTTTTGTTATGTATGTGCCTTGGTAACATTTCTGAAGGCTTTGCTTTAGAAAACTATGCAATAGCGGAAGAATTTTGAGCATCCGCAGAAGTCAAAGTTGGCACTACTTTTGGATGCCAAATGGAGATGCACCATGCATACTTTCATAGAAAACTATGTGTTGAATATTAGGACGCTTATGTCATCATCTGCCACATCCAGTGTGCTCCTCCTTAAACCACATTAGCCTTCCTAGAACAGAGCTACTTACAGATATGAAGAAAAACATTAAACAAATGCATTTAATAAATAAAAGACTTGAGGAACGCTGAAGTTGAAGTTACAGAGCCTGAATGGCCACCAAAAAATTATCTGGTTGCTTTAAGGCGAGAAGCTCACAAAATGGAGTTGAACTGGGAACAACCAAGATGAACCAATTCTGACAATCCCGATTTTTCACTACAGTGAGCAGTCTGAGGTTTGCCCTCAGAGTAAAACATGGTATTTAAGGCACACTGTGATCTTCAGTTTTCTACCATGGTAATTATTCCCAGAAAACAGAGGAATAAAACACAATTTCTGAGCATGTTTAAAGGGACAGTTCACCCAAAAATGAAAATGCTGTCATCATTTACTCCATCCAATGGTTCTGGGGCACCATTAGATCCTACTGTGGAAGTCAATGGTGCCCCAAAACTGCCTGATTACAAACTTTCTTCAAAACATATTCCTATGTTTACAGCAGAACAAACACATTCATACAGGTTTGGGAAATACTTGAGGCTGAGTAGATGATGACAGCATTTTCATTTTTGGGTGAACTGTCTCTTTAAGAGCTACAGCAGAACATGGTTCATGTTTCTCCTTCATTGAAAATTGTCAGCATCCTACAGGAATTTACCATCAAATACAATTAAAACAAGTCTTGTGACCACCAAAAACCTCAGCCTGTTTAATACTACAGCTGCTTTGACACAATCTGCATGGTAAAAAGCACTATAAATAATAGTGACTTGACTTTAGCCATCAAAGTAAGAGTTTTATCTGACATCAAACATCATCTAGTACTGTTAATTAATTAAGGTCAAGTGCACATTTCAGGTACTGAAACTGCTCACAATTTCTTGAAAGCTTTCTTTAATCATCTTTAGTAGTCAGCTGGTGTCACTTCATTTTAAGGTCCAATTCTTGCTTAACTACAACTTTTGTCTAGTAAATTCCCAATTAGCTGCTTATTAATAGTTAGTGCAGTAGTTGTTAGTTTAGGTTTAGGTAGGATTAGGGATGTAGAATATGCTCATGCAGAATATGTGATTAATAAGCACTTATAACAGTGTTAATAACAGGAATGATAATAAGCAATTAGTGAGAATTGGTCCTTATACTAAAGTGTTATAAATATTCCATGCAGTTCCATATGTTTCAAATTAATATGAGCTCATGAAAACATGCTTAAGGATTGCAAAAATGTGCAGATGGAAAATAGCATTTAATATTAATTAAAATAGCAAAAGCATTTCATGTAGGACTACCCACAGTCTTATTATTAGCAAAACTTCCCCTAAAGACATGAGTAGTATTGTGTTTGTTTGTAAGGGTGGTTGTCATGCAGAGGTCACATGACTTCTGTAAACCCTCTATCTTATAATAAATTAACAGTCAACTCATATACAGTGTTTGATTATATCAGATACAACTCATGATGTGCAAAAAGTGTTTAAATTTCAATCATTTATGTCTGATCATGATGTTAAAATGAATGAATGTCATTCTCATCATTTCTATCTGCCTTTCATTTTTAACACGTCTCCAACCACACATCATGTGTTCAATCAATGGGTTGCTTTTTGTGATATGCATATATAACGGTCAGCCAACACAAATTGTGTCTTTCAATCAGTTACATTATACTCCCCATGTAAGATAAGTGACCAGATCTTTATTATTGCTGTATTACACTGTTTAGGAGACTATGATCCTCCAGTTTAAGCATCTTATGAATAAATGTCTGACGGCAAAGTCAACTCTATTGAGTGGGTTATGCCTGGCTTTTCATTCAGCCCAGGACAACCGCAGCACTGCCACACTTATCTGACCACATATATACGCTAACTATTTTTTTTATTATAATAATTTTTTTTATAAAAAAATTTTTATTAGTTTTCATATATAGCGATATGACATCAAATCAAAATCTCCATCAATTGATCATTGTACCTCGATTACGATTATTAAGGGATTCTTTTATTATTATTGTTTTGTTGTTGTTCATTGACAAGATGTGTTTTTTTTTCTATCGAAAGAGTGCATGGTCTTATCTTTGTGATTTTAAAATAATTGAAGTCTATTTATTGAATATTGAATAAAGCACAAATTGCTTGAAATGAAAACAAATTGTCTTCTAATTAGGATACTGTCAGTTGCTTGTGGATGAGAAAACATCTGGTAAAATATCTCAACGCAGGGAAAACTGTGGCATGTAATCAGAGACCGTGATCAAGAGCGTACACACCCTCAGTTCCTGTGACACAGCACAACTTGCCCAATACTGTGGCAGGCCCACGCTCAACTCCAGTGCTTGCACTTTCTGTTCCTCCGCCTCTTTTGTTTATTAAATACTTGAGCTAGTTTGATAAATCGAGTGTATTTTACTCAGTTTAGCATGCTTTATAGAATAATGGCTCTAATGGATAGAGCGTCAGACTTGTAACCCGAGGTTGTGGGTTCGAATCTCGGCTCTGGCAGGAATTGTCCACGACTGAGGTGAGACCCTTGAGCAAGGCACCGAACCCCAAACTGCTCCCCGGACGAACCCCCGACTGCTCCCCGGACGAACCCCAAACTGCTCCCCGGACGAACCCCCGACTGCTCCCCGGACGCCGCAGCATCGGCTGCCCAATGCTCCAAGTGTGTGTGCACTTGGATGAGTTAAATGCAGAGAACACATTTCACTGCTGGTTATACTCTGTGACAAATAAAGCTCATCTGAGCTTAATAATTATTATGCTTAAACCACTAAAAGCCAAAACAGTCTGCAGATTCCTTCTGAGCAAATATTTAATTTCACATTTTCCTACACTACGCCGATTGCTGTCAAAAATCCACTTTTAACGGTGTAAAAATTTTCATGCATTGCTTTAAGCATAACCATGTGGAATTTATCATAGATATTCAATCATGTTCAGTTGTTTAGCTATAGATATTCAACTTGTTTAGTGAAGTGTGGCAACTTGTTTATACTCTGCAAGCCATAAAGTTGTACATGATCAACAAACAAGATAACTGTTCAAGTGACAGATCTATCAAGCATTGCACATTTCCAATCAATCAATCAATAAAAGCATTACAATTCCACCATGTAATATCATGAAACACAAAACCCTGATGTATAGACAAAAATCATATTTTACAAGACATGGCGTATCAATGAAGAGATGGTAGATCTCCTCCAAAATAAACCACTGTGCCACAACAATGAGCTGTAATAATAACACATGACAGTACTGTGGCTTTACAAGCACAACCTACACGACCAAATATGAATGAATCACAGCTGAATGGCTGGTTTGATCAAACCCCAGCAGACAGTGAACACAAAGCCTGAACAGTGATGCTAGCTCAGCACTGTTACTGCAGCTCTGCTGGTTTGATTTACACTATCAGTGTTGTTATTACACTAGTAGTTACACTGGTAAAGCACGATACCAAATCATCCTTCATCTCGCTAGCCAGAAAACAACAATAGAGCTCCGTCGTAGCAAATAAATACAGTAGAAATAAAAAAAATTATGTCACCATGTTATCTTCATCACTGTCATCATCATCATCATCATCACTGTTTGAATCTCGTGAAGTGTTTTCACTCATTTGTCCCCTTGTGTGCTAGTCTGTTAGCTTCACTGCTAACGTTAGATGTGAACGAGCACTGCAGCTAATACACAGTAAACATGTTTAAAGTGTGTTTTCTACCAAACACACACAATCGTGTATCAAAGGACTTAAAATGAAACCATGTGTGACACATAAAGAGAGAATATTGCAGAAGTGAAAGCGCCGGGATCGAGTTATCGCTGAATCGTGTGAAGCGCTGAGTGTAGCGACAACATACAATGAAACTCACCGACAGATGATGTACATTCACCAACGGTCATTTAGACTGGATGATGAGCATCACTGTGTTTACTTCAGCTCATTAAAGAGCCGCGGTGCGTGTGTGTGTGTGTGTGTGTGTGTGTGTGTGTGTCCCCTCAGTCTAGTGTCAGTTGGTACAGTCCTGTGTGTGTGTGTGTGTGTGTGTGTGTGTGTGTGTGTGTGTGTGTGTGTGTGTGTGTGTGTGTGTGTGTGTGTGTCTCCCCTCAACCTAGTGTCAGTTGGTACAGTCCTGTGTGTGTGCGTGAGTGTGTGTGTGTGTGTGTGTCTCCCCTCAACCTAGTGTCAGTTGGTACAGTCCTGTGTGTGTGTGTGTGTTGTGTGTGTGTGTGTGTGTGTGTGTGTGTGTGTGTGTGTGTCTCCCCTTTAACCTAGTGTCAGTTGGTACAGTCCTGTGTGTGTGTGTGTGTGTGTGTGTGTGTGTGTGTGTGTGTGTGTGTGTGTGTGTGTGTGTGTGTGTGTGTGTGTGTGTGTGTGTGTGTGTGTGTGTGTGTGTGTGTGTGTGTGTGTGTGTCTCCCCTCAATCTAGTGTCAGTTAGTACAGCCTGTGTGTGTGTGTGTGTGTGTGTGTGTGTGTGTGTGTGTGTGTGTGTGTGTGTGTGTGTGTGTGTGTGTGTGTGTCTCCCCTTTAACCTAGTGTCAGTTGGTACAGTCCTGTGTGTGTGTGTGTGTGTGTGTGTGTGTGTGTGTGTCTCTCCCCTCAATCTAGTGTCAGTTAGTACAGCCCTGTGTGTGTGTGTGTGTGTGTGTGTGTGTGTGTGTGTGTGTGTGTGTGTGTGTGTGTGTGTGTGTGTGTGTGTGTGTGTGTGTGTGTGTGTGTGTGTGTGTGTGTGTGTGTGTGTGTGTGTGTGTGTGTGTGTGTGTGTGTGTTAGTGAGTGCGCGCGCCTCTTCATATCTCAGACGTCATCATGCATGGCCCTGTTTTAAATCCAGATGTGAAATCTTCTCGAGGATATCCGGGGCTTTTCTGTGATACTAACTGTTTAGGGGCGTGACCAAAGTGATGCTATTTGTCTATATCTATTATATCACAAAAACAATACTGATAAATATTTACATATACTGTATAAATAAAATATTGTGGTCAGTAAAAGCTTTGTTTGCTTCTTTTTAATTTTTGATGTATTTATTTGTAGTGCTGTCAAACGATTAATTATTTATTAAGTACATAAATATGAAAATGTATTTGTAGTATATACTTAGCATGTATTTTAACCTAGAGTGGGTTTTAGACCATTTTACAAGTTTGCAACATTTAAAAAGTAAAGTAGGAAGATGAAAACTGGTTCTAGTCCATTTAATGTGAGGTATTCAGATATCATCTGTAATCAGCCCATCTGGGTGGAGAGACAAACATTACCCAGCATGCTCAAATCACAAAGATGCCCTCTTCAAATCAGTCTAAAACAGCACTGACCAAGACATGCAAGTCACTCAGAATCAGTTACATGTATTTAATAAACTTCCTAAAACAGCTATCAGATTACCAGTGTTGGGGAAAGTTACTTTTAAAAGTAATGCGTTACAATATTGCGTTACTCCCTAAAAAAGTAACTAATTACGTTACTTATTTTTTATTTTTTTGAAAGTAATGCGTTAAATTACTTTCGCGTTACTTTCGCGCTACTTTTTAAATATGAGCAAGGCTTGATTGTTTGATTTTAATACAAGAAGTTATATTTATAGCAAAATGTAAAAGTTTTTCACACCAAAAAGTGTAATGAATAAACCTCAGGCTGAAGGAAGAGTAAATCACGTCTGTACAGAAGAACACAGGAGAAGATTCAACACTCTTCAGCAATAAAAAAACAACAACGAAGCACAATTATTAGTTTATCTAAAGTCATTTTTGATTATTAGTATGGTTGAACTGCATCATCAAAGGTCAGCAGCAAACACATCGGTTAGTAAAATGAGATTAGATATATTTGTGTTTAACATATTTAATTATTGCAGGTTTGCGTCATATTCTGAGTTTGCATTTCACTGTTTTAATTGATTTTTATGAATACTGAATCTGTTTATTGCGAGTGGGATGAATTAATACACAGTCACATTAAGTCTAGATTATAACTACAGTAAGATCATGTTCACACAGCGCACTGTCATCAATAAATGGGAAAAAAGTAACTCAGATATTTTCTTGTAAATTAAAAAGTAATGCGTTACTTTACTAGTTACTTGAAAAAAGTAATATTAATACGTAACTCGCGTTACTTGTAATGCGTTACCCCCAACACTGCAGATTACACACATGCATTTCTAAATTCCCAGCAGTGAAGCAGCACTAGTACCTTCACAGGAACTGCAGGTCTAAGTCTGGCCAATGGCAGCATGGCCGTCTGTGTTGCAATACACTGTGCTTCTGCCGTCAGTGTCGAAGCCTCTCCGCCGTCTTTATCCAGATGTGCTGTCATATCAGTAGGAGTCTCCCCGGAGGAGCTGGGTGTGTATCCATACAGCTTCGAGGTCCGCTCGATGACAGCAGACAGAAAGGACGCTCTGCTCGGAGCCCCAGCTTCCTCTTTCTGTTTGGCGCTGTGCACCCAGCTCGTGTGCGGCTGCCGCGGCTTGCTGGGGGTCACGACTGGACTCACAGGAACCGGGGGAAGAATGAAAGGCTTGGGCCTTGGTTTAGGTTTGATCCTGGCGTCAGTGTCCGATCCCGCTCCTGAATAGAGGAAGCTCACTCTGGCAGTGGAAGAGGCAGAAGGACTCATCTGGTTCATGATTTCACAATTCCCTTGACGTGAAATCCAATTAGGGAATTCTGTCCCATCTAGTGTGGACTGTGACAGCTGTCCTGATTGTGACTCTCAGTGAAGAGCTGTAGCTTGATCCAATGCAGTTATTCTTAATATGCTAATATCTGAGCGCAGCTCCTGGAACAGACGGGTCTAGGTGACCCCTGGCTCTTTCTGTGGGCTGAGACTGGTGGGTCCTGGAGGGTGACTGACTGTAGCTGGACGCAGAGGAAGGAAGTCTTTCATGATGATGATGATCTCCTATTTCCTGTAAGAACGGCTGATCTCTCTGTGTTTCACAAGGATCAGGTCCCAGGAGCATGAGGGGACCCAAACTACATTTATTAAAAGTTGCATACATTTAGTTTGTTTTAACATGATTTATAATGACCTGCCCAACTCAAGCCGAGTCCTTACCCATCTTCAAGAATCGGCTAAAAACACATCTCTTATTTGACCCTCTAACTCTAGCACTCTCTATTATAATTCTATTCTTTAAAAAACGAACTCTAGCACTCTCTGTTATAATTCTATTCTTTAAAAAACGAACTCTAGCACTCTCTATTATAATTCTATTCTTTAAAAACGAACTCTAGCACTCTCTATTATAATTCTATTCTTTAAAAACGAACTCTAGCACTCTCTATTATAATTATATTCTTTAAAAAACTAACTCTAGCACTCTCTATTATAATTATATTCTTTAAAAAACTAACTTTAGCACTCTCTATTATAATTATATTCTTTAAAAAACTAACTCTAGCACTCTCTATTATAATTCTATTCTTTAAAAAACTAACTCTAGCACTTTCTATTATAATTCTATTCTTAAAAAACTAACTCTAGCACTCTCTGTTATAATTCTATTCTTTAAACGACTTACTCTAGCACTCTCTATTATAATTCTATTCTTTAAAAAACTAACTCTAGTGCTCTCTATTATAATTCTATTCACTCTCTATTATAATTCTATTCTTTAAACAACTAACTCTATCACTCTCTATTATAATTCTATTCTTTAAACAACTAACTCTAGCACTCTCTATTATAATTCTATTATTTAAACAACTAACTCTAGCACTCTCTATTATAATTATATTCTTTAAAAAACTAACTATAGCACTCTCTATTATAATTATATTCTTTAAACAACTTACTCTAGCACTCTCTATTATAATTCTATTCTTTAAAAAACTAACTCTAGCACTCTCTATTATAATTCTATTATTTAAAAACTAACTCTAGCACTCTCTATTATAATTCTTTTCTTTAAAAAAACTATTTGTTTTATTTTTATTTATTATACAATTAACAAAAAACTCAAAAAAGGCCTCTAACACTAGCTTTCTCTATTAATTTTATTTTTATTTATTTATTAATTTTTTTTTTAAACTTGGTAATACTTTGGGAACACTTATTCACTATTAACTATGACTTGTCCCTCTATAAACTCCTAATTAGCTGCTTATTAATAGTTTAGGTATTGGGGATGTAGAATAAGGCATTAATATGTGCTTTATTACTACTAATAAATGGCTAATGTTCTAGTAATATGCATGATGATAAGCAAATAGTTAAGAGACCCTTAAATAAAGTGTGACCAAAACCTTACTATGTGTACTGTATTAGACTAACTGTCCCGGTGCACACACGAGGAGGACACAGGAATATGCAGATGAGGAGTAAACTCAAATCATAGTCTTTAATGTAGACAAACAAGGCCGGGCAGGACAGGGCAAGGCTGATACTAACAGGAACACCGGGAGTAACGAGTAGACCAGACAACACGAAACTGACCCGGCAGGAACTTAAATACACAAGTTAATGAGACAAACACAGCTAGAACAGACTTAACTAATAATCACATTAAACAAGGACAGGAAACAAACCATATATGGACACAGTACATGTGGGATCACATGACACACACTGACACTAACTAGACTTGTCACAGCACTCACATTGCTCTTTTGGTTTTGATTGCTTCTATTGTCCTCGTGTGGCTTTGGATAAAAGCGTCTGCTAAATGACTCAATGTAAATGTTGACTGTTCCTGGGGCAAGACTAAGAATGAGAGGGGGTCGGGGCTTTTCTGGGACCCTTTCCTTTCTCTGTGTATCAGAACGGCTACAACACTGTCCGAGTTAGAAACTCATCTTTTCTCTGACTTTTAGTGTATTGTAGGGATCTCTTTAAATAGGTTTGCTCTGTTTTGTTTTGAATGTTTGTTTTGATCAAAGCACTTTGGTCAACTTTAAGTAGTTCTAGTGCTCTAGAAATAAGTTGACATTGACGATTGTTGCGTTGGCTTTTGGATTATTGCAGAAAATAAGCTCTGTTGACCAACACAAGACTGAAATTCTCAGATGATTTGTGACCCTGGAGCACAAAAGCAGTGTTCAGTCGCTGGGGTATATTTGTAGCAATAGCCAACAATACATTGTATGGGTCAAAATTATAGATTTTTCTTTTATGCCAAAAATCATTAGGATATTAAGATCATGTTCCATGAAGATATTTAGTACATTTCTTACCATAAATATATAAAAACTTAATTTTTGATTATTAATATGCTTTGCTAAGAACTTCATTTAAAGATGATTTTCTCAATATTTAGATTTTTTTGCATCCTCAGATTCCAGATTTTCTAATAGTTGTATCTCAGACAAATATTGTCCAAACCATATGTAAATATGATTTATTCAGCTTTCAGATGATGCATAAAGCTCAATTTTGAAAAATGTACACTTAAGACTGGTTTTGTGGTCCAGGGTCCCATTTGTTCATCGTAATAATCTTCAAAAATTAACAAAACTTTAATAAATTGTGTAATGGCTAGTATAAGCTATACGGCTATAAATGAACTACATCACGGTTGCATAACTTTTGACAACTCTTTCAATCTTTATTTCAGTGGTTTCTCTAAAGTTTGCATTAGAATAGTGTGTGTTTATAAGCCAAATGAGGCTGAGGAAGCGTTTAACTTCCTCTGCAGATCCATATAGCTACTTATAAGCAACCACAATCTTCAAGAACAATTTTGAGTTAAAGCTTTAAAAAAACGTGAAACATTTCTGATGATGTGAAAATGTATTGAGCTTGTGTTAACCACAGACCTTATTTTAAGCAGGGCATGTGATATTGTTTGCTGATTTCTGAGTCGTAGGACTCTTTTATTTGAGTCGAGTCTGTGTGAAAGCAGAAATTATACCATGGCCACACGGTGATTCCCTAGAAAACATATTGATTTTTTCTGAAATGACCACAGTTCCAGGGCCCGGTTCCATAACATGTTAAGACTAGTCTTAAAATTCAGTTTCATAAAGGTATAGATTAGTCTAAGTTGAATGCAAAAATTTGACTGATTACCTTTTGGCTAACAGCTAGTTGGTCAAACTCGTACTTGAGGCACTGTCTTAACATAGAGGCTAAATTTATGCAACCAGGTTTCAGGTTACGGATAGTGAGCAGTGAAGCTGAAGCTTGATGATTGGACAGTACAGTGTGAGCACAGAAACCGTGAGCTTTGTCTTGACATCGTGTGCAACTTACTCATACAGTGAGAGATGGTATTTAACAAAAACATTGCTGACATTGCACAGTGTATTTCCACCTTTTGGCATTTAAGCACAAAGCCATTCAAAAAACGTATTGATTTAAGGACGAGGGAACTGTGAGCAGAGCTGGATAGTAACTGATTACTAATTTTATTACCCAAAATTAAGTACTTATTACATTTAAAGTACTCATAGTTACTTTTTATTGATTACTTGATTACATGTTATTCATACAATAGCAATAAATTAGTCATCATTTATTGATTCTCCCTAATTTATTTTCCTTTCTAAAAAGCCTACCGCTTATATAGACTCAGAAAGTCTTCCAGATGTGTGGACCTTCACACAGAGATCAGTCAGATTAGACAGGCGGCTTTATATTTGTTTATTTAGATAGGGACAGTACAATAAACATGATTCCAGTCAAAGACTGCACATTATAGCAGGTGTTAATATGCATCTCAATATCAACACATTGAATTATCACTCAGTCGGTTATTTGACCATGTATTACTTTGGAAGGTGCTTGTCTTTTGAACACATTAAAATGCACAAATTGTCTAATTCACAATTTAATTCACGATCGTCCGCTTTTCGTTGAACTCATATTCCCCCTGCAGTTCCTTCACAAGCCCAGTTTGGGAAACAGACGTGATGTTTAATGCACTTCATGTCGGTGATAACGACACATGGAATATTTTCTTACTCTTTGTATTTTTATATCGATATGATAAAAGATTATCCTATTTAAATCAATGTGGAAAACGAGATAAAGTCATGTAAAAGTAGTCTGATGATACATAACTCAAACAAATTCCTTGTATGCGCTCTTTCTGACTTCTGACAGACTTCTAACTATTTGTCATGTCATTTAGGATCAGTGGCAGATTACAATTTGTAAGTCGTCTTCCTAGCTCTCACTGTAAGTACTAAAGCCCAACTCGTTTTCAGTTTTTGGCCAACAAAACTATATCATCCATGCAGCACTCAATGAGTCACAATTCAATGAGCAGCAGTCCCTTTAAAGCAGTGGTCTCAAACTCAATTCCTCAGGCCACAGCTCTGCACAGTTTAGCTCCAACCCTAATGAAACACACCTGATCTAGCTAATCAAGGTCTTTAGGATCACTAGAAGATTCCACTACCTGATTCTCCTGGATGCCAGCAGCAGTCAAATTCACACGACACCCCTGTTATTAAACTCAACGTCCAGGAAGTGACTGCTAAAATCAAAGCGAACGTTGACATTCAAAGCAGCCAACTATAATAACACAAATGAAAATACATCTTAAAATCCAGCACACCTCTAAACCTACGACAGAGTTTAGTGATATATGACCAGTGCTGGGAAGTTACTTTGGAAATGTAATAGGTTACAGATTACAAGTTATCTTATTTAAAATGTATTAAAATGTGTAACTATTTCAGTTACTTTATTAAAGTAATGTACCGGTTTGCATTTGATTACTTTTGGTCACACTTTATTTAAGAGTCTCTAGTTGCTTATCATCATGCATTTTACTAGAAAATTTGCCATTTATTATTAGTAATTACGCACATATTAATGCCTTATTCTACACCCCCAATACCTAAAATATTAATAAGCAGCTAATTAGGAGTTTATAGAGGCAAAAGTCATAGTTAATAGTGAATAACCCGCTTCGATTTACTTTGAGGTCATTCTGAGGTTAAAAACAGATTTAAAATCATAACAAGAAACCGTTTAATAGTTATAATACTCTTTTTGAAATCAAATATTTGTATAGTTATGACACAGTCATCTAACAATGCCTTGAAAAACAGTTCATCTTACAAAATAAAGCATATGCATAAACACAAATAGGAAATAAAACAGTAATGGAATAAGCATGTGTCATAAACGCCTGAAACATCGCTGTCTCGTATTTTAGAGCAATCAATGCAATTTATGAAAGAAATCAATCATATCTGTTTGTGAGTAAAAAATATCAGATGTAACCCCCTTTGTAGTCATTTTTTACAGTAACTATAACAGGTTACAGTTAGACTTATATTGAAATTAAATTATGTAATTCCGTTACATGTAACTAGTTACTCCCAACACTGTACATGACACAAGACAAAGCTCATTTATCAAAAGTGATGAAAATTATTAAATATTCATACATGCATCCTACAGTCTACAAAACCTTGTCGAGAGTCAGTTCAGATCATCAGCATATGTCCACTAAGTCGTCAGGTATTGTTATATGTGATTATTTGCTCAGTTTTCCTCACAGTATCAACGATGAAGCTCAGTCTCTCCATTTTTAAAGTGTTCATAACTATGAGCTATGTGTTTCAGGACCTGTGCTCGTATGGGAGATTCAAGATATAACGCTTTGCATACTACTAAAGAAGCACACTCAAATTAACATCTGCATTTAGTATGTCACCTGAAAATATTGAGAGTGTGTATTCAGTATGCAATGCATTCATCTAACGCATTACTGTCCATAAAAAGTAACAAAGCGACACAATTAGTAACGCAATATTGTAATGCATTATAAAAGTAACTGTCCCAAACACTGGTAGAGACAGAATGGACATCAAAATGATGAACTGGGTTACATCAGAGGCTTTTAGCTCAGAAAATGAGGACAGAAATGAACCTGCTGCTGCAGATATGAGGCCGAAGACTATTTGAGAAACTGACTGTCTTAAAATAAAGAAATGGGTCACACTGTGATTGAGCTGTGAAAAGAGCATCAGGGCTCATTACGTGAACTAGTTCTGCTGATAACACATTTGCACAACGCACCTGCTATCTCACATTCGCTCTGTTTCAGATAGGACACTGCTGACCTTAGCAAACGCTCTGTGTTTCTCTGACGATCCCAATATAAGTCCCTGCTCACAGAATGTCACTCCCAGCAGTTTCTAAGTCTTATTCCAGTTCATATACACAGAAAAATAAAGGTTTATAATTGTACCTTTTGGGGTACAACAGCTTGTCGCTGGAGCAGTACCCTTAAAAGCACATATTTGTACCTTTTTTACCACTAATAGGTACGTATTAGTACCTCAAGTGTACGTATTACTACTCTAAGATACTAATACGTACCTATTAGGGGTAAAAAAGGTACAAATATGTGCTTTTAAGGGTACTGCTCCAGCGACAAGCTGTTGTACCCCAAAAGGTACACTTTTAAACCCTTATTTTTCTTATGTATACATCACTATCAGTGAGTGGTGTTTATGTGAATGTTTTCCAATATAATACTGCAGCTATGGATGGACTGTGTTGTGTGGCTCAGAGCCGCTTGTGTGTTTGTTTATTAAATACATTATATCAATCATGACAACTCTCTGAATATTTTAGCATGGTGATAGATATGACAGTGTTAATGTATGCATCTTGGTTATTGCTGTAGTTGTAGATTATCTGATGCAAGCATACAGGATCTTGCTACTGCCAATGCATACGGCGATACGGTGCTGTGAGTATTTAAGACATGCTGCTGCTGCACAAATAGCATATAAAATAACCTGTAGCAGATCTATACAGGTGGAGCTGGGGAAGGCGGAGAGCTTCAGAGAAACACCAGCTATATAAATGCAAGGCAGTGACCTCATTGAATGCATATGCAACACGAACCAATCAGCTTGTGCCAAGTCACCTTAATTTATATAGCGCTTTTAAAAATACAAATTGTGTCAATAGAGTGTGTCAATATTACAAGATTAAACACTCATTTGTCAGTTAAAGGCATTTCATTATTGAATTCAGTGATGCATCGTCCAGCTCAGTTCAGTTTAAACAGTATCTGTGCAATCAAGTAACTTACTCCAGTTAATTAGTTATTTGAAAAAGTAACTCAGATATGTTATTGTAAATTGAAAAGTAATGCATTGCTTTACTAGCTACTTGAAAAAGTAATATGATACATAACTTGCATTACTTGTAATGTGTTACCGCACAAAACTGCCAGACATACCAAAAAAATTTTTTTAGATCATGTCGCATGCATCTGGACTAAACATTTGTGCTTGGACACAGCACAAAGACTACATCCAATGGGAAACCAGCATTCTGCATCTGTGTGAGAGGAGATTGCTCTCCATATCAGCAGGTCACGGTAATCTATAATCATTCATCAAAAACTGTGATGGGACTGTGCATATATATCAGCTCAGCTCAGCTCGGTGTCATGGCCTTGAATCTGCCATAGACACTACATCTATAGACTTCCGTCTTTAGCTGCACAAAATGATTTTGACCTGTCAAGAATGAGCAGCCGTTGTGCAATGAACATGAAACACTCACTGTTCGAAACACTTTCTGTTTGGACACAGACACAAGCGCTCATTCTTTAAGGGTGTCAGGGACCAAGTCTGGCATTGAGGTCTCTCGGGTCACGCACAGAGGATCCATTGAGTCTCTGACGCTCGCTGAGATCTAAAGCGGTCAGTAATGTCAACAGATTTGCCTTTACTTGAACTCAATGATGCGACCCGCTGCTCTGTTGAGGGGTCATCTCTGTTGGGGAGTTTAAGCCCCAAGTGAGCAAAAGATGACTGTGGCTAGACAAAAATAAATAAATACCCCAATCCACAGTCCAGCTCTGGGTTGTGTTAACCACCATGTGTTGGACAAGCAATTGTGTTCTTGCACCATGTGGATAAGGACAGTGATTTTAGGTAAAGGGGTGCAGAGGTGGTTTATAGCCAAGCATTAATGCCTTGAATTTAATGCGAGTAGCTATTGGTAGCCAGTGATGTCTCTAGCTAGACTTCATTAATACTGTATTAAATGCATTGTTTCCTATCATGTTTCCCAAACACTTTTACCATACCCCCATTTAATTTTGCTCCACCCCCAGTTTTCTATTGGTCAGAGAAACTGGAGGCATTGATAAAGGCCAGAGCTGCCAAATACTCTTATTATAAATAAATTACTTTGGGCTTGTTTTTCAAGAAGTTGGTTATAGATTTGGGCAGTCCATTTAAAATGTATGCCTATAAACAACAGCACCGAACCCCCAAACATATCAAATCAAATCAAATCAAATCACTTTTATTGTCACATCACCGCAGCACAAGTGCCTTTGTGAGTGAAATTCTTACGAGCGTGCTCCAGACAGTGCAAAAAAACAACAACAACAACAACAACAATTTACATATGGACAGTACATATTTACAGACTGTACAGAAGACAATGTGCAAAATACACATACATATACTCAGTACACACAGTGTACTATAAAGCCATATTTATCAATACACATTATACACCGTATGTACACATCTACATTATGTACACATCTATGCATAGTAATATGTGAAGGTGCAACAGATTATAAATTTACAGCAGATTGGTTGTGCAACAGATAGTTGTGCAAAGGTGCAACAGATTATGCATATGCAATGTCGTGGATGTGCTTTGTATGGTGTCCAGTGATAGCAGATGTGTTAGTGCAGTGTGTGCGTGTAGTCCGATAGAACTGTGTTAAAGTGCAGTGCATGGCATGTTGTGTGAGTGGGAGTGTGATGTAGGGTGAGTTATTTATGACTGTTCATTAGCCTGATAGCCTGAGGGAAAAAGCTGTCCCTCAGTCGGCTAGTGCGGGATCGGATGCTGCAGAGACGTCTCCCTGAGGGCAGCAGAGAGAGCAGTCTGTGGGACGGGTGGCTGGAGTCTTTGATAATCCTCCGGGCTTTCCTTGTACACCGCCTGGTGTAGATGTCCTGGAGGGAGGGAAGCTCACCTCCAACAATGTGGCGGGCAGTTTGCACGACCCTTTGCAGAGCTTTGCGGTTGCCAGCGGTGCTGTTTCCAAACCAGGCGGTGATGCAGCCGGTCAGGATGCTCTCCACAGTGCAGGTGTAGAAGGACCTGAGGATTCTGGGGCTCGTTCCAAACTTCCTCAGCCGTCTCAGGAAGAAGAGACGCTGATGTGCCTTCTTCAGCACTGCATCTGTGTGAGTAGACCATGTGAGATCCTCGTGATGTGAACGCCGAGGAACTTAAAGCTGTTAACCCGCTCCACAGGTGTCTTGTCGATGGTGATGGGTGTGTGTTCTCTGCTCTGTCTCCTGTAATCCACCACCAGCTCCTTGGTCTTGTCGATGTTGAGTGAGAGGTGGTTCTCCTAACACCATTTAGTCAGGATACTCACCTCCTCTCTGTAGGCCGTCTCATCGTTGTCGGTGATCAGGCCTATCACCGTTGTGTCATCGGCAAATTTGACGATGACATTGGAGCTGTGTGTAGCTGTACAGTCGTGTGTGTACAGGGAGTACAGGAGTGGGCTGAGGACGCAGCCCTGCGGTGCACCAGTGTTGAGGATCAGGGGAGATGAGGTGTTGTTGCCCATTCTGACCACCTGACTTCTGCCTGTTAGGAAGTCCAGGATCCAGCTGCACAGAGATATGTTCAGTCCCAGAGTCTGGAGCTTTCCCGACTAGCTGGAAAGTGCATGCTTTGAGCACACGGCCTGGTATGCCATCCGGGCCCACGGCGTTACGGATGTTCACCCGTTTGAAGGATCGGGTTACATCCGTGACAGAAAGGGAGAGTGGACTCACCTTTTCTGCTGCAGCCGCAGGAGCGTTCTCTGTGTGGGCGGTGTTATCAGCCTCGAACCGAGCATAAAAGGTGTTGAGCTCGTCCGGTAGAGAGGCGGCAATGTTCACAGTAGCTGGTTTATTCCCTTTAAAGCCTGTGATGTTGTTAATGCCCTGCCACATGCTTCTTGGGTTGTTGTTGTTGAAATGTTCTTTAACTTTGTTTTTATATGTTCGTTTGGCTGCTTTGATGGATCTCCTGAGATCGTAACTGGCTTGTTTCCGATCGTCAGTGTTTCCGGATTTAAAGGCAGATGTCCGCGCTGACAAGGCTGAACGAACATCGCTGTTAATCCACGGTTTTTGGTTGGGGTAGATACGAATTGTTTTGGTCGGAACGACATCATCTATACACTTCCTGAGGAAACATGTTACAGAATCTGAATACGCCTCTATGTCGTCATCAGACGCTGCCCGGAACATGTCCCAGTCCACGTGATCAAAACAGTCCTGTAGTATAGCGTCCGATTGGTCCGACCAGCACTGGACTCTCCTGAGGGTGGGTGCTTCTCGTTTCAGTTTCTGCCTATAAGCAGGCAGAAGCAGAATGGACGAGTGATCCGATTTGCCGAAAGGTGGGCGGGGGAGGGACTTGTATGCATCCCAGAAAGAAGTGTAACAATGGTCGAGTGTACGATCTCCACGCGTGTTGATGGTGACGTGTTGAAAGTATTTTGGAGCTATTGTTCTGAAGTTGGCTTTATTAAAGTCCCCCGTGATAATAAAAGCTGCATCTGGGTGTGTGGTTTCCTGCTCACTTATATTCCTGTACAGTTCCCTGAGTGCCTGGTCTGTGTTGGCTTGGGGGGGGATATAAACAGCCGTGATTATGATCGCTGTAAATTCTCTCGGTAGCCAGAACGGTCGACACAGAAGCATATGAAATTCCAGATCAGGGGAGCAGAAGGATTTAATAGAGTGTAAGTTCCTTTCATTACACCATGAGTTGTTGATGTAGAAACAAACATCCCCGCCTCTGCTTTTCCCTGTGAGCTCTTCCATTCGGTCTGCAGTTTTGCTTTGCAGTTTGCAGAGTTTGTTATCCAGTGACTGAACGTTAGCCAGCAAAATGGTTGGGAGAGGAGGTCGGAAAGCACGGCGTCTCAGTCTGATGAGAACGCCAGCTCTCTTCCCTCTTTTTCGGCGTCGGCGTCGTTTCCTTGATTGCGCGACCCAGACAAAGGGCTCTGATGCCGTGTCTGTGAACAGTCCACCGGCATTCAAGAACTCAAAGTCCGGTTTGCATTGCGCGACGGAGGAACCAATGTTTAAAAGCGTGTCTCTATCGTAGACAGTTATACTAACAACAACTAACACGTAAAAAAAAATAAAAAATAAAAAATAAAACATACGAAAAACTGCAAAGTATTCCCGGAGCTCGCAACACGGCGGCCATACTCGGCGCCATCTTGTCTAAATCCAGTCAGTCTAAACTGACTGTAACCAGTCTATTTTGACACCTGACACATTTTGATTTGACATCTTTACGTCATTACTAGCTGCTTTTGATTCAACAGTTAGAAATTTGGCAAATAACTTCATAGCCAGCAATGCATAATAAAAGAATGGTAGCTGGCTATCGAAGTATAGGCCTACATTTGCATTTCCTATGAGTTTTGGGGGCAATAAAAACACAATTTTAGTTCAGTGCGTGAGACGGTCACTTGGTCCTTCAATAATGTGCTGGTGGGGTAGTAGGAGACTATAAGCGTTCAAGGAATAAACACGATCAATGCATGACCCCCCAAATCTAGGGGCTGCTTATTTTCGGCTTGTTTTTTCAGATCAGGTTACTTATTTCTCTAGTAAAACTGAGGCAGATTCTGACATGCTGAATGAATGAATGAATGAATGAATGAATGAATGAATGATGCATTTATATAACGTTTATTGTGTATTGCTGTACACCCAAAGCTCTTTACAATCATGTGGGGGGGGGGGTCTCTTCAATCACCACCAGTGCTCAGGGATCAGTGCTGAATCACTCATTCAAGCACCACGCTACCAACATCAGAAAAGGACACTTAACAGTCTTAAATTATGAAAATGAGAACCTTTCTAATTGGAGGGCCATCGATCGGGCAGTAACTGGCCGATTGTTTGTTTTCTTTCAGGTGAAGGCATCTGAAAAGTTTTGATGATATTTTCTTTTCATCGTACCTCTGTATAACGCTTATTAAAGTAGTGCTTATAAGCACTGGGATGAACAATCACAGTTAAATTGCCTTTAATTTCAAGGTTAGCCTGTAATAGAGCAAATAAACATCTTGTTCATGAACTCTTTCGCTCTGTCTCATCTCTTGCTTTAGAAAAACAGCAGTCCTTATCAGAAACGGACAGTTTGCTTGTAACAAATCTGGGAAAGTCATCGTCGGTGCATCTCTATTTTCAGTGATTGCCTGCACTATTGTGTGAACGAGTGCTCTTTTGTTCTGCTAAAAAACACTAGCTAGAAAGTAGACAGTTTACATGCAGCCATATACAGTAGGGCAGCTGCTAAATCAATTCTCGGTTCTAAAGGAGTTGCATTTATAAGCACTGCAGCCACTCCGGTTTGACTCTGTGAATGAGCCCTGATCTCTAGACAGGTGTTTCGCTGTGATATCAGCCAGCGATCGGCTCATGCTGTAACACTGCTGACATCAAGCGACCAAAGTATGTAAACCGTCATGGATCACTACTAATGACACCCTTGATGCATCTAACATCCAAGACCACATGAAGCCCCAGCGAGATAGCATCACAGCGTTATGTAAACATGGAGAAATTACAAACTTCCAGTCCAGCATCCAGCAGGAAATGCCTTGCACTCTTATTCTAGCGTGCTTTCAATCATATCTGAACGTATGGGTAATGTATAAATGTGGCTAAACTGTCAGGCTGATAGTGTAACACTGGGTTTTTGAGCAACAATCACACTTTATAATTGATATATGACAATCCCAGACTCTAAAGTACTCTATAGGATATTTGTACTTATTATGCATAGTGAACTATGAGATGTTCCACAATAAATGTGCGAACAAATATTATAAAAAAATTAAACCCAGCAACAAAAGCATAAATAAATGCAGTAAATATTAATACATGATAAAGAGTAGAAGAGTAATTTGCATCATTTATTTAGGTTGCGGAGCAGTGCCTGTTTTCTGTGTAAAAAAAAATAGCAATTACCTTTTTTTATTATTATATTATAGGGTCGCTGAGAGTTTTAGACCAGATGACAGCAGTGACACTGAAACTTGTGCATTTGTTGATCTTACAAACGTTGGTTTTCTGGGACGTATTCTACACCGTTGTTGCAAATTCTGCTGAGTTGTCGAGTTTCCAAGCTTGCCAACATAATGCATTAATTTAGTCAAAATTGCATAAATGACTTGTGATTACATTTATAGCTCTTTATAATTAGCAGGTTGTTGCAATTCTTTGTAAATAATAGCTTGAACAAAACATAACATTTAATTAGGAATATAAAAAATACAGATATTTCTGCAAAATATAACAAAGCATTGATAATAAACCTGTTTAATATAAAATAAAAGCATAATTCTTAGAGAGGACAACATCTTATTTCTGAGCTGTGACTTATACACAGAGTTAAATGACATTTCGAGCAGTGACCTGCAGTGACATGCTTACAATTCTACAATTATATGATTTTTATGAACTCATTAATCGAGACTGCATTCGAGACTTGCGTATGAAACAAAAATGATCTGTCACTGTCACAGGTCTACTGAATTGCACTGTCCAGTTACAGGACATCAAATATGTGCAATGTGTTATATAGAGCTTAGAAATGGACATGTACCTTGTCTTGGTAAAATAGTTGAAATGTCTTTTTGAGGTCAGGTTAAAGAGCATTGTCGTTGCTCTTTAAACCACTACCACTGACCATATCTGTAATACTGCATTACTTTACTCTGTTTACTCGTGTAAGTGATGTGTTTGTGTTTCCCTGAGGGACAGACTAACTCTGCACTGATGTATTCTGATATACAAGCATCCGCATGCGTGCTTCATTTAATCTGGAGTTCAAAAACACTTACGTTTTGTAGTATTTTTCATTGTAATAACAGGTACATTCCCCCCACTGTGTTGGAGGGCACTGTGAGTAGCTGTTTTCTCTTTGTTCTGTTTGTTGAGTCTATTCTTTTTTATCTGTTTGTTGCAGCCGACACAATGGAAATGTTGATCTACTGGTGTAATAACATTTTTGTGTAATACTTTTTTATATCTTGTGACCCTGTGATTTTGCTTTGTTTTGTGTGTGTGTGATGTGTGTGTGTGTGTGTGTGTGTGTGTGTGTGTGTGTGTGTGTGTGTGTGTGTGTGTGTGTGTGTGTGTGTGTGTGTGTGTCAAGTGTGTGTGTGTCAAGATCGGTTGTCCACTGAAGCTAAGCAGGGTTGCGCTGGTCAGTACCTGGATGGGAGACCTCCGGTGAAAACTAGGTTGCTGCTGGAAGAGGTGTTAGTGAGACCAGCAGGGGGTGCTCACCCTGTGGTCTGTGTGGGTCCTAACGCCCCAGTGTAGTGACGGGGACACTATAAGACGTTATACCGAGGTCCTGACTCTCTGTGGTCATTAAAAATTCCAGGATGTCCTTCGAAAAAGAGTAGGGGTGTAACCCCGGCATCCTGGCCAAATTCACCCATTGGCCTTGACCATCATGGCCTCCTAATCATCCCCATACACTGATTGGATTCATCACTCTGTCTCCTCTCCACCAGTAAGCTGGTGTGTGGTGGGCGTTCTAGGGTACTATGGCTGCCGTCGTATCATCAGGTGGATACTGCACACTGGTGGTGGATGAGAAGATACTCCCCTTCTATGTAAAGCGCTTTGAGTAGCCAGAAAAGCGCTATATAAATGTAACAAATTATTATTCTTATTATTATGTGTGTGTGTCGTGTATGTCATGTATGTGTGTCGTGTGTTGGTATCCAAGCACTTTGCATAGTTGTGTGTGTGTGTGTGTGTGTGTGTGTGTGTGGGCTTGTTTATGTGGTTTATGAGGACACAAATTTGTATAATGACATGGGTATGATATAGTATTACAAGGAGAAGGTGATTTATGAGGACATTTTCAGTGTCCCCATAATTTAAAAACGCTTATAAATCATACAGAGAGAGTGTTTTTTGAGGAAAATATAAATGCACCGTCTCCTGTGAGGGCTAAGTTTAGGTGTAGGGTAGGTGTAGGGCAATAGCACATACAGCTTGTACAGTATAAAAACCATTACGCCTATGGAGAGTCCCCGTAAACCATAAAAAACAACATGTGTGTGTGTGTGTGCGTGTGTGTGTGTGTGTCCAAGCACTTTGCATAGGCCTATCTAAAAGGTAGTTTGAAAATGGCCTATTTTTTTAAATTGCACATAGTACACAGCAAGAAATACGAGCCCATGATGTGCTGTTTCAGTGGTGTTTTGTGGCAAGTGCGCCCCCTGGTGCACGGTGTTTGTCATAACTTTCACAAATCAAAACACTAGAAAGTCTGTTCATCGATGCTGTAAACAATATGTAAATTATAGCCAAATGTGTGAGACATGGCCACACCCTATATATATATATAATCTTCCCTGCGTTTCTTAGTTTAATTTCATGGTCAGATTATTTTAAGCAAGATGTATAAATGTGTGATTGGCGGCTGTTCTGTGTAATAACGCGGATCATTGAAAGGAACATGAACAGACTCAGAGCTGCATGTAAAGCATGAAGCAGCTGAAGGATCTTCTCTCGCAGCCGGAGGAAGGAGAGACTGTAGGAGGGAACTCAGTTAAAGGCGTGTACATGACCACAGACTTCACTCGACATTCACCTTTCTGTGCGGGCTTCAGGTGCTCACTCACAGACGGAGCTTCGTGCCAATCTGGATCTACGAGCGAGTAATGAGTGTGTGAAGCATTACAGCACGGTAAGTGTGTGTGTGTGTGGTGTGTGTGTGTGTGTGTGTGTGTGTGTGGTTGTGTGAGTGTGAAGAGGAGAGAAGAGTGTTGTGTGTGTGTGTGTGTGTGAGTGCGCGCGTTGTGTGTGTGTGTGTGTGTGCGTGTCGTGTGTGTGTGTGTGTGAGAGAGAGAGAGAGAGTGTGTGCGCGTGCGCGAGTGAGAGTGTGAGTGAGCGTGTGTGAGTGAGCGTGTGTGTGTGTGTATGTGTGTGTTGTGTGTGTGTGCGTATATTGTGTGGTTGTGTGTGTGTGTGTGTGTGTGTGTGTGTGTGTGTGTGTGTGTGTGAGAGAGAGTGTGTGTGGCGCGTGCGCGAATGAGTGTGTGTGTGTGTGTGTGTGTGTTGTGTGTCTGTGTGTGTGTGTGTGTGTGTGTGTGTGTGTGTGTGTGTGTGTGTGTGTGTGTGTGTGTGTGTGTGTGTGTGTGTGTGTGTGAGTGTGTGTGTATGTGTGTCAAAGGTTCCTGGTCTTGATGTGGGATTGGCGGCTCTTTGTTCTACTTTCTGTTCCTCGTTACAGTCTAATGATTAACTGTACTGACTAACTGTACTCTATTTCCGTGGGTTTCTTCAAATGTGCGACAGTCACATTATAATCGCAGAATCGGTTTCCTCTCAAATTGTATTCTAAATCTGTAAAATAAAAAGTGTTATATTTATTAGTATTTTTACACGAATGTCATTTGATAGTTCAATAACTATTATGGTAACCTATTTATTTATTTTATCGAGTAATGCAAGTTTTTTTTTTAAAGCATAGTAAGCCTAGGTTGATTTCTATGATCCAGACTAAGCTTACGGTGCTTTTAAGAGACGCAGCCCAGGATAGTTCACCCAAAACATCACAAATCGTCATCGTTTACTCTGTATGACAGGTGTGTGGAGCACAATAGAAGATATTTCGAGGGATGTCTCAGTGTTCTTGTTGTTGCTGTACGGTGGCCGAGAGAGCTGCAAATAGAACACCTCTTCATCAGTTTGACAACACACGCACTGCAGATGCTCTCAACATAAACAACTACATGTTAGATGTTTCTGTTTTTACACCAGAGACAAAGAGAGGGAGGTGAAGCTGTGTGTGTGTCACTGAGGCGTGAGGATGCTGCAGCAGATACTGACCGACATGTTCATCGAGCCGGAGCTGCTGGCCGAGCTGAATGAGGAACAGAAACAGATTCTGTTCTTTAAGATGAGAGAAGAACAGATCCGGAGATGGAGAGAGAGAGAGACAGAGGAAGCTGTGCGTGGTAAAGTCAAGCAAGGTGTGGAAGCACAGAGCAGAGGATCTGTCACAAATATGTGACCCTGGACCACAAAACCAGTTATAGGTGTCCATTTTCAAAATTGAGATTTATGCATCATCTGAAAGCTGAATAAATCATATTTCCATTGATGTATGGTTTGGACAATATTTGTCTGAGATACAACTATTAGAAAATCTGGAATCTGAAGATGCAAAAACATCTCAATATTGAGAAAATCATCTTTAAATGAAGTTCTTAGCAATGCATATTAATAATCAAAAATTAAGTTTTGATATATTTACGGCAGGAAATTTACAAAATATCTTCATGCAACATGATCTTAATATTCTAATGATTTTTGGCATAAATATAAAATCAATAATTTTGACTCATACAATGTATTATTGGTTATTGCTATAAATATACCCCAGCGACTGCTTTTGTGCTCCAGGGACACTTTTATGGCTTTCTGGAACAAAACAAGTTGTTGAACAAGAAGGTTGTGGCACATTTGTCCAAAAGATACTATTAACATAAAATCAGAATGGACATGTTTAACCTTTTTAAATACACATTTGAGCTCTTTCTTGTACAACATATGAAGAGTTCAGATGAAACGCCTCTAAGTGCCGTCTGAAGTTTTCCTCTAAAATGAGCATTTTTATCACGCCCCTATATTTATGTTCAGTTATTTCACTTTAATTGCTTATAAAAGGACCTATGCATTGCCATTAGAGTAAAATGTCTGCACCTAAACATAGCAGCCTGATCAAATTTTAATTTAATTAATTGATGTAATTTTTTGTAAATATATTTTTTTATTTGTCACATACACAATTATACAGAGTATAACCAGCAGTGAAATGAGCAGTTGGGGGTTCAGTGCCTTACTCAAGGGTCTCACCTCAGTCGTGAACAATTCCTGCCGGAGCCGAGATTCGAACCCACAGCCTCGGGTTACAAGTCCAACGCTCTATCCATTAGAGCCACGACTGCCCCACTTTATTTATTTATTTAATTTATTTTTTGTTGCTCTTTTTAGAAAAATGCTAATTTTAGCTGAAAATTTCAGATGGCACACAGAGGCTTCATATCTAATAATACAATTAATTTAAAAACAAACACCATTCTCAAGAACACAGCAGGTTTTAATTTAAGATTAATAAGCTTTCTTAATGATTTGTTCATGCATGTTATATATATATATATTATAGCATGTTCCTCCTCTAGCATTATTGCATACTGTCAAGTAATTCAGTGTCTCAGTATTTTTTATCCCAATCAATATTATAAAGTCCTAATTTATTTTTTTTTTTTAAATATGTCGTTTCCCGAACTTATGTCCTATTATGGAAGCAAAATGTGTTGCGAGCAACAATTAGTGTTGGCTTTAATAAAATCTCATTTGTGGCACTCGTGTTGTGATGGGTTTCTAAACCTGATCTTGGATATTGTAATGCTGTGAAACGCATGTGTGCAGGAAAGACTGTGTCGTGGAGGAAGGGTCTGGATGATGATGTGTGGGTTTGGGTGATGGGAGAGCATCCGGATGACAAACCCTATGATCGAATCTGTGACGAGATCATGGCCGAGAGAGCAGCGCTGCATGCCCAGAGAGAGGCCGAGAAGCTCCGGTAAACCTCATCTAATGCAGTGCTTCCCAAACCTGTCCTGGAGACACCTCAGACACCCCCAGTTCAGTTCTGACAGTCTCTGCTAACGAGCTGATGAGTGGAATAAGGTGTGTTAGATAAGACAGACATGCAAAAAATACAGGGGGGGCGTCCAGGACAGGTATGGGAAATGCAATCACAATTCTATATTATGTCAATTATAAAGCACTATCTATCTAAGGTGGCGAGAGACTCATCTGTTTGTGGTAAGTCTCCTTTTTTTGCGCTGTTTGGCAGTTTTTTGTGGGTGAGGAACGTGTGGTAGATGGAGTTTGATTTGATTGCATTCACTCTCCATCCTACCACAGAAGTTTTTGAATGTTGTAGAAAAGTTGATTTATTGTTGATAGCTGACTTTTTTGATATCAGTGTTCCTAGGGAGACATTGAAAAGGACTACCAAGCAAGTGTTGCGTGATAGACTTGTGGAAACTGGAATTTTACCAGAGGCAACTACTATGGAGGATGTTTCACCTGACGTGGGATTAGGAGATGTGTCAGATAGGGCCCTTCCTAATGTTGACCCTGTATTAGCGATTAAAATGAAGGAGCTAGATCTCCTGATTAATCAAGAGGAGCGTGAAACGTTACTTGTTAAATTGCGTCTTATAGAGGCAGAGACTGACCAAGCTTGTAGACTCCAACAGTTCAAATATCAGGACCTGAAAGACAGGCCTGTGCCTGTGACTGAGAGTGGAGTGTATAAAGGCAGTCCAGTGTTTGCTGCGGAGAGACCCACTTCTCCCCTGCTCCAGACTGAACACTTTAGTGGATTGCCCTCTGATTTGAGTTGTGTATTAGCAAGTGGCTAATAGTGCATCTGTTGTGAGCGGTGTCTGGAGATTATCTCTAACCCTGTTTTTGCTTTATTGAAAAGCCTAAGTTAAATAGCAGGTAATGTATTATTTTCTTCTTTATTGGTGTGAATTAAAAGGGAAGCTGTAGGGAGAGAGTGCCTTTTTCTTTGGATACTACTTTCATCCCTGTTTTTGGTTCAGTTTGGGAGTTAAGGGAAGTTTGATTTTGTTTATTTCTCTTTTCTTTTGGGGGTTTGAGGTAAGTTAGTGCTGCTCCCTAAACTAGGAAGAGAACTGTTTTGTTTGTTGTTTTAGTCATTGTTCTGTCCTGAGCCATTGCTCCCTATCTCTGTTAAACTTATTGTCCTTTTCCTTGTAAATAAATCTCTATTTTTATATATATCTGAATTGGTGTTCACTCTGGGACAGAGGACTGAAGTGTGTTCTTGCCGATTTCTTTTTAGTTTTATGCTTCTTCCTTTGTTACTTCCCCTCACAATCCCCTAGACAGGAGAGCTTTTCACAATATTATTTATTGCACTGAATTTAATGTTGATATGCAGATTTAATAATACAGTGTATCATGAGAATCTAATTATTATTTATATATTATTATATTTTTTTCATATTTTGAATATAGGTTTTATTTTGATATTTTCAATTTAATCAATTAATTTACTAATTTTACTAACATCCCGCACACCACTCAAGTTTGCATCATCAGAAATTTAGCAAAGCACTGTATTTTTATTTTTGTGCTGCTAATACTGTCCCACGTCCTCCTCGTGCACTCGCTCGGTTCTATAGTACTGCTGGACAGAAGTGAAAATGAATATGAGTGTTTACAATCGTTTCTGATGTAAGATTTATAATAATCAGTGTTTGTTTGGGTGTATATCAGTGCAAACAAACCAAAAGGCCAGTATTTCCATGATGCAATATGTGTTGTGGATAACCACACTGAACTAAAGGGCAAAACATCTGTGTTCGAAGTAACCTTATGTTGAATATAAGGTGTGAGGTGAACTGTTTATGATGTGCAACTGTAATATGAAATATGGACTTCAAATTGATAGCTGCCTGATAAAGAAAAGCTTGTTTGGCTGTGCATTAGACAGTAAGTCATTAATGTTTTGCATTGAGTCAACATGAACACTTATGTCTTGGTGAAGGAATCTACCTGTGATATAATTATGAATGCTCTCATTGACGTTCAGACTATGTCCTGTTCTGTGATTATGGCTCTAATAACCTGTGCAAACGTGTTTTTGTGTTTTCACGTACAGGGCTAAGAAAGAGGCCGAGCTGGAGAAGCGCTTCTCTGGCCTGCATCTGGAAGCGGAGCAGGTGGTTTTGTCAGAGCTGGCGGTCCAGCAGACGAGAGCGGAGGAGGAACTCAAGGTGCTCCCCATCTCGTCTGTGCTTTGAAACACATGGTTTGGGTCTGTCCTGACCTGGAAGCTTGTTCTTTATCAGAAGCTGGAGCTGGAGGAGAGGCGTAAGGCTGAGGAGGAGCTGAGGAGGCTGGAGCAGGAGAGAAAGCAGCAGATCTACATCAGCCTGACGGAGGTGCAGGGCAGTAAACAAACTCGTGACGAGGAGGACAAGGACTGGCAGAAGACATGTAAAGAGCACCGCACCCATACGACATGCACATCAATTACTAATTAGATCTTAAAGTGCCCCTGTTATGGAAATCGACCAATCAGCAACGCTCAGCGTCACGCAGAGGAGGGGCTTGAAAAATGAGTCGTTGAGCAAGTAAACATACATGCATAAAACAATGAAAGTGTTTTTTGACCTTGCATGCATGTCAACCTGTTGCTAGGAAGTCCATAACCAAAATATGAACCTTTCATAACCCATAACAGAGGCACTTTAAGATCTACTGAAGATATGTAATCTACAGTATTTATGAGAAATAGAGAGAATCTCACAAAAACACGTTCTTAAGGCAGAAAGTTACACATTACCCCGAAATCAAAAGGAAAAAATTATCAACTTGATCAAATTAAGTCTATTATGAGGCCATTATGATTTTTGGCAATCAATAACAAGAAAAAAATTAGTGCTGTCAAATCGATTAATCGCGATTAATCGCATCCAAAATAAAAGTTATACATATAAATATACACAGTGCTTATATTATAAACACAAAATTTAATTTTGGGATGCGTTAATCACGATTAATAAATGTCACCGCACTAGATTTTTTTTTAATTCTCTATAATATTTTGATATTATTTTGACTATCATTACAGTAGTACAGTAATATGTTTTATTGTATCACAGTAAAAAACTTATTTAAATCAGCATAAAACTGAAATACGTTAAACCTTAAATATAATAATAATAATAATAATAATTTTATTTGTAACGCACTTTATATTCACACAGAATCCCAAAGTGCTACAGATTAAAACAATAAGAAATGTAAAATAAGAAACAAAATCTTTAAATCATTAAATAAAACCACAACACCAACAATAGACTTATTCAAAGGCTTTGCTAAAAAGGTAAGTTTTGAGGCCACGTTTTAAAAGCATTGACAGGTTGTGGATCCCTAAATGAACAGCAGAGCATTCCACAAATTCGGAGCAGATGAGCAGAAAGCTCGATCTCCCATAGTGCGAAGCTTAGTCCTAGGGGTTTTTAGGAATATAAATGTATAAAAGGGTTTATAAATAATATATTTTAAATATAAATATATTATTGTATAACACTTTATTTGAAAAACCTGTTCTCACTTTTAACTAGCACGCATATTACTAGCACATTAGCTGTTTATTAATACTTATAAAGCACGTATAAATGTCTTATTCTGCATGATCATATTCTAGATCTCCATACTTAACAACTACATTACTAGCTATTAATAAAAAGCAAATTAGGAGTTTATTAAGGGCATAATTCTGTTAATAGTGAGAATTGGATCTTAAAATAAAGTGTGACCTGTTGTTGTTTCATAACTGATAATATTGATAATTACACAAGAAACAATAGCTTGTGGAGCGGAGCTGTTATCTGAGAAGGGACGTGGCTGGGTTTGTGCTGTTGTTTTCTCAGTCATGCATGAATAAAAGGCATAACCGCTGTGGTTTTGCATATGTGCTTCCAGTGCAGCAGTCCAAAGCTGCAGACATGCGCAGACGGTCTCTGGCCAAGCAGACGATTGAGGACCACCGCAGGCGCTCGGTTAAAGCTCTGGAGAGAGGACGAGTAGCGGCCGTGACGAAGGTCTTCGGAAGCACCAATCCAGCCCCTCCACCCGAACCCGAACCCAAACCCAGAAACAGTGCTATCAGCCGGTAAGTCCCACTTCATCTGTGTGGCAGCGACTGAATAATAAAGAAGGGATGAGACACAACGGCTGGTGGTTGGAAAGATCCTAATCACCAGTCCTACTGGCCACGTGTACATGCACATCATTTGGTCAGAAAAGGTCCAATTTATTCTGAAAAAGTTGATATGCTGTTGTTGTGATCAGCATATGCCTCGTGAACTCTAAACTGCTTTTTCTGGAAATACTGGACAGGCTTGCTCGAGACATTTATTTGAGTTTTTTTGTTGTAATTGTGTAATTATGACAGTAATTGAACCTTATTCATGCTCATTTATGTTGATAACGGCACACTGAAGGCCAAATGTAGGTCATGGGACTCGTTTACTTGTTCGGTTACACTTTATTTTAAGGTGTCCTTGTTACAGTGTAATTATACATTTAAGTACTGAGTAATATTAATATATAATATACACTCAACAGCCACTTTATTAGGTACACCTGTTCAATTGCTTGGTAACACAAATTGCTAATCAGCCAATCACATGGCAGCAACTCAATGCATTTAGGCATCTAGATGTGGTGAAGACGACTTGCTGAAGTTCAAACCGAGCATCAGAATGGGAAGAAAGGGATTTAAGTGACTTTGAATGTGGAATGGTTGTTGGTGCAGACGAGCTGGTCTGGTATTTCAGAAACTGCTGATCTACTGGGATTTTCATGCAAAAACATCTCTAGGGTTTACAGAGAATGGTCTGAAAAAGAGAAAATATCCAGTGAGCGGCAGTTGTGTGGACGAAAATGCCTTGTTGATGTCCAGGGTCAGAGGAGAATGGGCAGACTGGTTAGAGATGATAGAAAGGCAACAGTAACTAAATAACCACTCGTTACAACCAAGGTATGCAGAATATCATCTCTGAACACACAACACGTTGAACCCTGAAGCAGATGGGCTCCAGCAGCAGAAGACCACACCGGGTGCCACTCCTGTCAGCTAAGAACAGCACACGGAGGATACAATTCACACAGAATCACCAAAATGGACAATAGAAGATTGGAGAAACGTTGCCTGGTCTGATGAGTCTCGATTTCTGCTGGCGACATTTCAGATGTAGGGTCAGAATTTGGCGTAAAGAACATGAAAGCATGGATCCATCCTGCCTTGTCTTAATGGTTCAGGCTGCTGGTGGTGGTGTAAAGGTGTGGGGGATATTTACTTGGGCCCCTTAGTACCAATTGAGCATCGTTTAAACGCCACAGTCTACCTGAGTATTGTTGCTGACCATGTCCATCCCTTTATGACTACAGTGTACCATCTTCTGATGCTACTTCCAGCAGGATAATGCACCATGTCACAAAGCTCAAATCATCTCAGACTGGTTTCTTGAACATGACAATGAGTTCACTTTACTCAAATGGCCTCCACAGTCACCAGATCTCAATCCAATAGAGCACCTTTGGGATGTTGGAACGAGAGATTCACATCATGGATGTGCAGCCGACAAATCTGCAGCAACTGTGTGATGCTATCATGTCAATATGGACCAAAATCTCTGGGAATGTTTCCAACACCTTGTTGAATCTGTGCCACGTACGAAGAATTAAGGCAGTTCTGAAGGAAAAAGGGGGTCCAGCCCGGTACTAGCAAGGTGTACCTTATAAAGTGGTCAGTGAGTATGTATTTACTATATGATTAGGGTTTGTTTTAGGATTACTTGCATGTAATTATGCATAATTTATTGTTATTATAATAGTAAGTACATGTAACGTGTAACAAGGAAACCTTAAAATACAGTGTTACCGAATGTTCTCCTCACTCCAGAAATGCTTTCCATTTCATTTTGGCATGCAAATATAATTAAGTGGATAAAGTGTCTAAATTATATATAATTTAGATTATGTCAGTCATCTTATTTAGATTTGTATTTTTTTAAACAACAACTGAATTGTGTCTGAATCTCGTGCATGTAAACACAATTAAACCAGTATTGATCAATATCTGGGTCAAGATGTGATGATGTAGACATTATTTATATATATATATATATTTATATAATTTATATTATATTATATTATATAAAGACACATCATTTGGGGTCTGCAAGAGTTTTACTTGCAAATATTGCATATTATGAAATACATTTTTTTTAGGATTCTTTAATTAACAAAATGTTCAAAAGAACAGCATTTATTTGAAACATGAATCTTTTGAAACATTATAAATGGTTTTACTGTTACTTTTGATTATTTTAATGTATTTTGCGAATACAAATATTACTTTTTTTAAATAAAATTAATTAATAAATGGATCAATAAATACCAGTAGTGTTTTGGTAAATGTCTGTTTTTGTGCTAAGCTTGGATTTCAGTGGAATATAAATGATGGAGCTTGATTTATTGTGGAATGAATGCAGTAATATGTGCATCATTCAGCTCTGCAACTCAAATATTGATCTTGATGTGAGAATATTGATTACAGTATTGTGATGCAAAATATTATTCTTTGATATTTTGTTTCACCCACCGCTGCATTCAATATAAATATAATCTGTATAATACAATCTATTAATTAATCAGAAAGTTATGTGAGACTTTGACTCTGGGAAAACTGTCTTGATAGAGTTATTAATAGTGATATACTGATCACCCCCCCCCCCCCCAGGCGCCCACCCGATACACACAAACAAGTCATGCACCCACCACACAACAAAGACATCACTGTTATACATAACATGCAATAAATACAATATAATATACACATACAGTTAAACAATATACACAATGTTTTTCATATTGCGCTATGCAACACAATCCTCAAGGGACACATAGCACATAACGATACTGCAGACTGTCTTCCCCTCAACACTTCATCTGTTGTGCAAATGTGTTGCCAGTTTAATATTTACGTTCTCCTGTTATAAACATTAAAGATCAGGCAAATATGAGCTATGTGAAGGATCATGTCAGGTCTGGGGTTGTAATAAACCGGCCTATATGAGAGTGATCACGTGTCTGTTTTGCTGTGATTGACAGGAAGGGTGGCATGCGGCGCTCTGTGTCAGCGGCTAGTCGAGATCATATTATTCGCTGGTTCAAGGAGGAACAGCTGCCGCTCAGAGCCGGATTCCAGCGCGACCAGAGCCGGATCGCACCCTGGTTTCACGGTTAGAAAAACACAGACTAAAGACTCGTTTAACTTCTACATCTAGACCTTATCTTGTAGAGCTGTGTGGGTCAATCTGACTGTCCCAACACTAATATCTGTCAAACACAGCAACATTTGTACTAGAAATGCTGTAGATGTTATTGTATAGCCATCTGCATTCACATCCCTGCAGGTATAATATCCCGTGAACAGGCCGAGGCGCTGCTGGCCGAGGGCGAGCCCGGGTTCTTCCTGGTGCGTGTCAGCGAGAGGATCTGTGGATACGTGCTTTCCTACAGATCCAGGGAGGGAACCAAGCACCTGCTGATCGATGCTTCAGAGAACTGCTACATGCTGCTGGGAGACCAGATCAGATTCAGCTCACTCGGTCAACTGCTGGAGTATCATGAGGTACATGTGCCGTGCATCACGGCTTCATTTGGGCCAGACGAATGCACAACCGCTTCTTCCGGTGCACATATATATACAACAAACACACATTTAATTATCTTTAGTAGTGCATCTTGGCATACAGGACAGCTCTAAAACACACGTTTTCTTTACAAATTAGATTAGATCATTTTTTGCTTCAATGACAGCAGCACTCAAAACGCCTGGCTGGGTAGCAGTAGACTTAAGATATTTTAAATGTAACTGTAATTTGATTACATATCATAAGACAGTAGTTATGCAGTCTGAACAGTGTTATAATATTATTAAATAAACAAAATACGATTTAAAATTGTGTTCAGAAAATAAAACAAGTATATTTATGAACTATTATTATTATTATTATTTACAAACGTGTGATCTGATTTACTTAATTAAATTCACAGGTGTCTTCGCACATTTGTATGTTTTTATATTTATGAACTGATTGTTGCTTCTATATTTTTCCGTCTCCACACATTTGAAGATTTGTGGCAATCATACAAGAGTTATGTTCGACTTTGTTACTGTCATGTTACATTAAAAGGATTATAGATTATATTATAGGTATTTTAGGGAATAACATTTAGGGAACACTGTATAACTGTAATGCATATATTATGTACTGTATGTGGAATATACACCGAGATCGTTTATGACCATGAATGTGACCCTGGACCACAAAACCAGTCTAAAGTGTCAATTTTATTATTATTGAGCTTTATGCATCATCTGAAAGCTGAATAAATCATATTTCCATTGATGTATGGTTTGGACAATATTTGTCTGAGATACAACTATTAGTAAATCTGGAATCTGAGGATGCAAAAAAAATCTAAATATTGAGAAAATCATCTTTAAAGTTGTTCAAATTAAGTTCTTAGCAATGCATATTAATAATCAAAAATTAAGTTTTGATATATTTACGGTATGAAATTGACTAAATATCTTCATGGAACATAATCTTAATATCCTAATGATTTTTGGCATAAAATAAAAATGTATAATTTTGACCCATACAATGTATTATTGGCTATTACTACAAATATACCCCAGCGACTGAACACTGGTTTAGTGCTCCAGGGTCACGTACGTGCTAGTAAACACAGCACTGATGAGCACAGAAAGCATGAGCATGCATGCCAGTCCGAGGCGGAGACTGAACCGACCTGCAGAGTAAAGTCATTACATTCCACACGCCACACCATACAACACTCACAACCACACACAGCACTGCTCAACTGTTCATGATTGTCCTTTACACAAAGTCTCTTTTCAGTACGCTGCACTCTATTCCTCATGTTTATGTTATTTCTATGTATTCCACTGTAAGTTTGAAGACAACTTATCCTGCATATCTGCGCTCTGACGGATTAATTTACACAATACACTGTGAATAATTAGCATTAAGAATCTTTTAGTGTTTTCGGTAAATCCTCACGTATCCGGTTTGTTTTTAAATGCATGCTTTAAAATGTAATTATCTCTCTTTTCACTAATCCGGTAACACTTTAGTATAGTGACCAAATGCACACTAGTTGTTTATTAGCATGTCTGTTATTAACATATTGGCTGTTTATAAAGCACATATTCTGCATGAGCATAATCCTACCCAAAACATAAACTACCGCACTATTATTAATAAGCAGCTAATTAGGAGCTTATAGAGGGAAAGTCATAGTTACTGGTTTGTTAATAGCGAGAACTGAACCTTAAAATAAATCTTTTACTGGGATGTTTCTAAAGCAAATAAATGCAATATTTATTAATTCAATGCTCCAGTTAATTAACATTCTCGATTAAGGCAACGTATCATAAATATTTATGATGTTTACTGCTGCAGAAATAAGAGATGTTTGGGGTTCAGTCTGCTGAAGGATGAAGATTAATGGCACCTCATTGTACATTTTCACACCGCAAAACTTTAACTGCTCAGTTTAACAGAAGTGAATTCAGGCAAAGCATCACGGGGCAAAGGAAGGAGGTGAATGGGTGTTGATGGATTGATGTGTGCTCTGCGCTCTACTTTAACTCTATATTGTCTGGCCACAGGTGGAGCCGCTGAGCTCGTCTGGAGAGGTGGAGGAGTATCTGCGGAGCGCGTGTGGACAGAGAGCGGCCCAGCCGATTACACCGAGCTCTTCACCTGAACACAAACACAAGAGAGGAGACCCTGTGCTTCACACATGGACCCGCTTTCACAGACGGAGCCAGGATTAGCCCATCGTTCAATTAAGTCATTTCTATAAACGTACTTGGAAAAACACATTACTGGTGTGCATCTTGAGACACGGACATATTTTAAGATCAATCAGAGATGTGTCTTTCAGTTGAAACCACTTAGGGGTAACATTCATAACCACTGCCAGCATGCATCACCACATATCTGTCATGGCTATTTATAGGCATCGTCACACTTCATAAACACCCTTTTTTTTAAGTATCTGAAGCTTAAATCAAACATTACCCACATTTTCCATCCCAAAACATGAGACTGTTGCTTTGTGTAACAGCAGATGAAACTCAGAAAAGATGAAGTGAAACTGAAAAGTCAATTTTAATAAAACATGTCAGAAATTGATATGACAATCTTTTTATTATATACACTAACTAGCTGATCAGATTAAAACAAACCAACGGTCACAGATGTTCATCAATCATTGATATACAAAGCTAAATATCCAAGTGTTTATTGTTTTTAATCACAACGTATGTTTGAAACCATGTTGTTTTGTTCCTCTGACACGTTATAATAAAAGTGCATGGCTGTGATATGAAACCTGTACTCGTATGTGTTACTGACATCTTTCTTAAAAACATCCAGCACTTTTTAAATGAATAGAAACCTTTATGAAGGAAACACCATCTGTTGAGAACACAATGTTGGATTTTTATAGGTTTTAACTGAGCTGGGTTCAATTTGCAAAAAAAAAAAAAAGTCACAATTTCATTTCAATTTACTTAAAAATACGCAAGACAGAAACTTCCATAAATGTACATTTACAAACACTTCAAAGTGACTTACGCTTTGTAATCTCACAAAAGTGTGCAAAGTTAAGCTTCCCTTATTGATGTGCACATATTTCATAAAGTGTACTGATGCGTTCTGTGCGAGTTCATAAGATTCAGTCTTTATTTTGCTTGCAACAAAACTAAAGACTTCTGTTTCCCTTTATGCATCCATTAATTACCGTATGCAGGTTACATTTCACAACACGGTCACAGTATGACTGGGTCTGGAAGACCTTCAGATTGCATTTATGTTGCACTCTGACTTTATCTGCATCTGCTTTCTTTAGCAACATCTTAATTTGAGAACTTGATTTTTAATGTGAATAATTTAAAAGTGATGTTTGTGTCACTGGTGTTCGGTACAGTTCAAGTAATAAAAAACCTGCTCATGTAACAAGCATCTTCACTCTGCATTCAACTAAATGTTTCAGAGCGAGGAAGAAGAGGATGATTAGTGATTCTGAAAAAACAAATTAAAACAATCAAACGATCGAATTCCTGCTGAAATCGTTGTTTTAGCTAATAAGAGTTGTTAAAAGCAATGCATGGCTTTAATTAAACCCTTTTAAAATGTACAAAAATAAGACATTTTGTGCCTTTGAGTGAGTTTTTGTAATGAAATCCATGGGTACTTGTTTAGTATTGTTTATATTTCCAGCCCCATGACTTCATTCCTGTGAGAAGCACCCAAGGAACCGTTCCCAACTCGCCGAGTTCCTCTTCCAGCAGGTAAACGCAGACGGCGTGCGGTTCATTGAAGGCACAGCGTGCTACATGAAGAACTGGCCGATCAGATTGGCCACCCCGAGCAGGATGAGGAAGCTGTGGAAGACAGCGGACGGCCAGCGTAACTCACCTCTGCGCTTCAGTGAGATCATGTGGATCAGAGAGGGAAGCACAAACACCAGAGCCAAGCCACATATGGCCCCCGAATACCTGTGAGGAACCAACATTTACAAAGCCACCTTCATTTCTACAATACAGACGGTGTCAATGCAGCTCCACAGAGATAAACAGGAAAAACTGAATCTGGAAGCTCAACTAGTATCATTAATGAAGTCTGGCAGAGAGTGAGAGGTGAGAGAGAGAGAGTTGAGAATTGAGAGAGTGAGAGAGAGTTGAGAATTGAGAGAGTGAGAGAGAAAGTGAGAGGTGAGAGTTGAGAGAGAGAGATGCAAATCCTTCACAGCACTGCTGGATACACACAGGCTCGGTCCAGACACCAAGTTCCCATTTAAAATAAAGTATCTTACCTGATAATGGAGCCGATGTTGGGGTAAAACCTGGCCATTAGGACTCCAGCTCCCACAACAAAGATGTTCAGAATAAACACATGAAGGAAACTAGGAATGGAAAGACAAGGCATCAATAAAGTCAATGCATTACACAGACGAACCATTGAGATCATCCTTTAAATATACAGGTCAAGTCAGTGTTCTGCTCATACTATACGATTTACATTCCTCAACTACTCAGCACTGGTGTTGTTCCTCTAGAATTAAAAACTGCAGCTGTTACACCAGTCTTAAAGAAACCTGGCCTTGACCCTTCAGATATATGCTGCTCAACTTCAGTCTTATAACCTCGATGAATGTTTCCAGTCAGTTTTCGCACTCTTAACAGCACTAGGTTATCAATGAACTTCTTATGGCCACTGACTCCATTCACATTTTAATTCTGTTAGATCTCTCCTCTGCTTTTGACACCATCTCTCACAGTATTCTCATCTCACGACTCTTGGTATTTCTGGCACACCCCTATCTTGGTTCACCTCTTACCTGTCTGACCGTCAGCATTACATCTCTGTTCGCCAGGCTAAGTCCTCTACTCTCCCGTCTCTCATGATGTGCCTCAGGGTTCTGTTCTTGGTCCTTTACTCTTCATCATCTATATGTGCCCTTTAGGCAACATTATCCATCATCACGGCTTCAACTACAGAGTTTAGCTCCAACCCTAATCAAACACACCTGAAGCAGCTGATCAAGGTATACTTGCAACTTCCAGGCAGATGTGTTGAGGCAAGTTGGAGCTAAACTCTGCAGGACACCGGCCCTCCAGGACCGAGTTTGATGACCCCTGGTGTACAGAGTCAGACTGAATCGCAAACAAGCCTTTCATCAACGCACTTGAGCATTTTAAATACCACATGATGTTATGAATTACTATGAAAAAGCACCTTCTAAAAGGACAAGGCCACTTATTCTTACACTAATAATATAATTTTCCTCTTTTGTCCCATAATGTGGAACATCTCAAAAATGTGTTTTAGGGTTTCATTGTTTGAAGGACAAAAACATGGGTGCAGTCTTAATTTTATCTCCGCTATTTGTTTCAAATGTGCTTTGGCAATATTCAATCTCTTGTATTTCATTTCAAACAAACAGTCAGTCATTACAGCCAAGACTTAAGTATTCAGTGCCCATTTGTTTCAGTGAATGTGTTAAAGCTATAGAGATGGGAGAAGCAAAACAGTGAATCCTTTTGCAAAACAGTTAATTAACGGATTTGCTCTTTTGAAGCTTGCTGAGGACATCTGCTGGTTAAAGCCATGTAAATGCAGTCAGAACACAGCCAAAATATTGACTAATGAGGACATGTTTTCAATTTTTTGTAAGTGCTACAAACAGGTTTAGGACACTTTTACAAGCAGAACTTCCACTCAAATGATAAAAACTGACTGTTTAAAACAGTTTTAACACCGGTTTAAGGTTTCAACTGAGATAAACTCCCTCAACATTAAATTGCTGACATTTTTTAATAACAGTATGATGTAACTAAATAAATTCACATGATTTGGTAACAAAGCACTGATATAAAGATAAAAGATCTGCAGGTGTTTTTAATCCGCTTTTCACTGGCTGCACGTTCATTGCTCATTAATATACACAACCAGGGGTTAAATTGGGCACATAGGCTTACCTTGGTAACTCAGGAGTTATGTAAACTCATACATTATCAACATTATAGTCGACTCTTTCTTTTGAGAGACAATAATTTATACGCAGTGCACTTTCAGATTTGTAACTTTGAAGGATGTTTTCATTCACTTACAATGCATGAAATATAGTTTTAAAGTCCCTAATAGGGGCACTTTAAAGACTGAAATGTGAGGTTTATCATTTTAGATTAGGGCTGTCAATCGATTAAAATATTTAATCGTGATTAATCGCATGAGTTAACTCACGATTAATCACACATTTTTATTTGTTCTAAATGTACCTTAAATTAATACTTTTCAGGTTTTTAATACTCTAATCAACATGGGCATGAACAAATATGGATGCTTTATGCAAATGTATGTTTATTATTAGTGAAACCATAGTCAACATAGAGCATGAAGACTAGACATGTTTCACAGGTCATAGGTGTTTTTCAAAAACTTGTTCATGTAGATAAAGACAGACAATAGCTGTGCTGTGATTTCGGCTATACTTTCATCATGTAAAATTAGAGAAGCAACATAATATCGGTGTTTAACTGAGAGCGCTGCTCCTCAGCTGACGCGCGTTGAACCAAGCTGACGCATAGAGAGAGGGGGGGGGGGGGGGGGGTGTGCGCACGCTGGGACAGCAAGACCTCACGCTTGCGCAGCAGTACCAGTAATTCTCAGAAACTAAATTGGGTTTGGGTGCTTTTTTGAAGGGAAAAAAATGTCACTAAAGGGGTCTGCAATGTTGCCAAGTTGGCAACACTGCATCTCCACTTCTCCAACTACGGGTCGGGCCACGAGTTAAACAGAAAATACGTGCTGCGTTAATAAAATTAATTTGCGTTAACGCATTAACTTTGACAGCACTATTTTAGATACATTTGTTTTTGTGAAAACCTGTAATTAAATAATTAAATAATGTTTTCACAGTCATTTTACAGTTCCATATGTTACCATAGACCTGGCCCAACCCTGCTCATATGGTAACATTATTTTTTTTTTATTAATTCTTTGCAGGCCAAAAAAAAAAAAAAAAGGTATTGAGTCTTAAATTTGACTTTAAAAATCACGCAGACAGATGTAGCTTTGCACACTAAAATCCTGATCAAAATCATTCTAGAAGCTGGCAGTGTTAATAACAGAGGGCTTTTGATATTTTACAGTTTGTTGATTGATATAATTACAATATAATTGTTAATTGATTTTGTAGTCTTTGCATACACATGTGCACCCCTCAAAAGCCAGAAACCAGAGCCCAACACATAACAAATCCCAATTGAACCCCTATACAACTATTACTCACCCTGGATAATGTTCCCCAAAGACCTGCCCCATCAGCTGCACGCGCACCAAGTACCCCAGCAGGGGATACACCGTGGTCATCTGGAACAGAAGACAAGTCCTCGCTACAAACACCAGGACGTCGCTGCTGGGAAAGTTATCCAGAAAGTTCTGTAAGAGAAGAGACCCTGTCAATATGAATGAATGCACCTCAAACAATGAAAATGTTGATATTAGAGTTGCAGTCTTACTGGTTCGATGCAGTCTTTAGACAGCGGTGGAGATGGGAAAGCAGCAAAGATCAACACCCCCACATAGAGGTATGTTAACCCCACCAGCAGGTACGCCAAAGACAGATCCCGCACCTGCCAACACAACCACTAATTAGTACACAACACTACTGGGTCCATACTACCATGAAACATACTTCATGATGAGGAGCATGACAATAAAATCCATTATTATTATTATTATATTAAAAAAATATATATTCAGGAAGGATGCATTTAAATTGATCAAAAGTGACAGTAAAGACTTTCCAAAACATATGAAAATGTTCCCACAAAATATTAAGCATAAGTGTTCTTGAGCAGCAAATCAGTATATTAGACTGATTTCTGAAGATCATGTGACACTGAAGACTGGAGCAATGATGCTGAAAATACAGCGCTGCATCACAGAAATAAACTACATTTGTAATTATATTAAAATATATATTTTTTATTTTAAATTGTATTCATACTTCCCAATATTACTATTTTATGGTATTTTTGATCATCTTGATGAGCACAAAACTTAAAAAAAAATTTTTCCTTCTGATGTTAAATTTGCTCTGTGTTCTTTAAACATTTTGTAAGAATTCACCTAATATAAATCTCACAAAATAAATATTTATGTCTTCATATCATCATGTTGCTACAACAAACAATTCCTATGTTTGCTCAGTGACACACACAGTGACACACTCATTGCTACCACACACACACACACACACAGACGAAAAACACACACACGACAACACAAACAACACTACACACAAAAAGACGACAACACAAACAACACATACACACAAAAACACACACACAAAAAGACACACACACACACGACAACACACACACACACTACACACACACAACACACACACGACACAACACACACCACAGACAACACTACACACACAAAAAGACAGACACAACACACACAATACACACACACACACACACACACACATAACACAAACACAGTACATAGTTTGGCTGACTGTCAGGTTCGATCTGAGCTTCCTAACAACTCACTCTCGACCACAATGACTCATCTCCATTTCCCCTTGTACAAAGTAAAACACCATAATTTTTGCAGAACTAGGCGTTTCGGTTTCTCCGTAGCAGAAAAAAACGAAACTTGTGTGCACCCGCTGCAGAAGAGTAATGTATGAAATATGAACATGGAACTGATCCCACGAGCACAGAAACGATGATTCGAGTCAGTAATAATACACAGATGTGGACAGGCTGAGAAACACTCACATTGTTTTTCTGATGTCTGTTGTTCTTCATAAGCGTGATGATGCAGTTGTGAATGAAAAATGCAAGCGTGAGAACCCCACTCAGCTGAGGAAACAGCGATCTGAACTCTAAATCAGAGATAATACACAAGCACACATTACACAGAGAACAGTAAGTACTAATTCACAACGATCACATGACTCGTGGAAGGCTTTGACTGCCTCAATACATCAAGACAAACGATGCTTGCAAAATGCTTGATTTTCCACTGTAATGGACATTTAATCATGTCAATTTATTCCATCAATCATTGGCTCATTTTTTTATCCAATAATAAGTTAAAATAGGTTTTTGAATATTTTACATTCATCTTTTTTCATTTTTACATTACAACATGTAGAGTCATCTCTAATAACAACACTTCACCTACACAACGCTGTAGATGTGGCTGGAGTTTGAAAGTTATATGAAAGGAAATTAATAAAGAACCATAACTATCCCTTTAAAATGAGTGTACAGGTAATTTCAAGACATTGCATGATTAAAAAAAAACTAAAATATTCCCTTACCTGGAACAAAAAAGGCTGATGAATCAAACCAGTGGAACTCCAGGTGAAAGCCCAGTCGAATGGCTTTATATGTGACCAAAAAGATGAGATAAACCACTGACAAGGTGCCTGTGAAAACCAAAGAAAGCTCTTACACCGCAGGACCGTGGTGGAAGACACTGATCACAACACAAGCTGCCGTTCATCCCACTGAGCGTGGAAAATAAAGGCCATACCGAGGAAGGTGAACCTGGCGAAGAAGGAAGCGGAGCGGAAATGGAGCAGTGGCAGCAGCAGAACGATGAGGTAAAACGGGATGGTGTTGGTTTTACTCCACCAGCGATCAAACACCAGTCCGGTGCTGTTTTCACTCACATAGTATTGGAGAGTACAGTTCCCGTCTGGATATGGACATATCACTAGTGAAAGAGACCAGAGAAACACACACGGTCATACTGAACACTTTAAAGCACATGAAATGCAGCTTCAACAACTAAAATAAAAGCAATTCAACTGTTTCCAATACTGGACTATTATAAACTCACATTTTAGGCAAATCAGTTCAAATGCTAGGAGTATATATTTTTTTTATTACACTTTCAATAAGCAGAAGCATTGCCAAGATACAGACTGACGCTTACCAAGTTTCATTCAAACAAAATGCAGCATTTTGTGGAAAAAGAATGCAACCCATTGAGTATCATTGGACTCTGAATGGTTCAAAGAATCCAAAGAGACCAGGCTAACGACTTCAGAGCAATTAGTCTTAATATTAATAATAGATATTTTTCAATCCACGTGTCGTCATATTCAGCTTCAATTCATAGCAAATTTCTGCCAGCAGGCTGTCGAAAGTTTTGACAAGATAATTTAACTTTGCTGAACTTGATCATAAGCATCAGTATATTTAGCCTCGCACAATACCCCGGATGGATGGATGGATGGATGGATGGATGGATGGAATTAGGGGTGTAACGATGAGTATTCGTATTGAACCGTTCGGTACGAGGCTTTCGGTTCAGTACGCATTAAAACCGAACGATTAATTGGACTAATACAGAATATGATTGGAAAACAAAAGAGCTTAAGATGTGTTTTCACACTAAAATGTGTTTTCACACTAAAGTAAAGTAAATGTCAGTTTCTTAAAACCAGAGAAGGTGAAGATGTTGATATTCTTGAGGAATAAATGCAAACACAGTCACCGAAGGCCCGTTCAGTTTAGCTTTTCATTTTAAAAACTTATCTTTGCTGTTTACCTCACTTAAAGGCTCTCTTTTATTTATATTCCTCAGTGTTTGCTAAACGTTCTGTCGTTTAATAATCCGTATATAATACTGCATGTGGTGTATGCCACATGAAAGCAGTGCTAACATTATAACTTTTTAATTTGTATAGTCTTCACTCATAATGTTTTATGAGAAGTATAACATCACACAATTTTATTGCTTCTTGTTTCTTTGCTACTCTTGCATTTTTTTTTAATAAAAAGCTGGTTCAACCCTGAAGTATCGTGCATAGACATACAGCATGCATGCTTTAAATCATGACATATCATCAAACCCAACTAATGATCAGTAAAGCACAATAACCCTGTGCTATAGACATTGCCATTCATACAGGTTACAGCAGGAGTTACTGTACCTCTTTTCTAATACAGTATTAACGGATCCACTCACCTCTGTCGGTTCCATTTGTGCCAAACCCATCTGATGTGCTGACATTGTGAACATAGTCTGTGGATGAGAAATACACAAGCGGTCTCACAGACATACCCAGAAAGCGTCACCAGTCCATCGGTTAACGGACAGCAAACACCTGAGGAATGGTGTGCAGAACAAACACTTACTGTAAATGAATTTTCCTGTATTGAACAGGAAGTTGGACATGAGGACCCAGTAGACCACCATCGCACCAATCAGTGACACCAGCGAGAAAACCAAACTGGACCATTTTCCGAATCCCCCAAAGTAATATTTACACACATCGGGAAACTCCCAGTCTGAGGCGTCTACATACGCTGCAACGACAGGACTCCCGTTAAACACCTGCTGCTTTGGTGCATTGGTGGAAATATCATAGAATGCAGGATTACACAAATCAACATCCCATAGATACATTTTTTTAAGCAATAATGTAGGAACATATAAAAACTGATCCGGCAGCAACTCCTGAGGTTGTTAAACAATGGCTTCACAAACAAAGGAACACAAAGTTCTGCCGTTTAAGCAGGATCTGAACTCTTGCGTATCAAACACACGGTCTAGCCCTGGATTATCCCGTGTCTCACATAAAGACCTACCAAAGCTGTCATTAGGTGCAGACGTTTGAATGTTTTAAAGCAATAGACAGATGGATAAGAAATAGACCTCGGAGTGCTTGCTAGGGTATTTTAGATGGTTGCTAGGGTGTTGGTATGCAGTTGCTGGGGAACCCAGGGCAGTTGTTAAGGTGTTGCTAGGGTACTCTGGATGGTTGCTAAGGTGATGCTATGTGGTAGCTAGGGTGCCCAGGGCGCTTGCTAGGAAGTTGCCATGGGATTGCTAGGCTACATGGAGTGGTTGCTAGGGTGTTGCTATGTGGTTGCTAGGTGCCCATGGTGGTTGCTAGGGTGTTGCTATGCGGTTGCTAGGATACTCTGGATGGTTGCTAAGGTGATGCTATGCGGTAGCTAGTGTGCCCGGGGCGCTTGCTAGGAAGTTGCCATGGGATTGTTACGCTACATGGAGTGGTTGCTAGGGTGTTGCTATGTGGTTGCTAGGTGCCCAAGGCGGTTGCTAGGGTGTTGCTATGCGGTTGCTAGGATACTCTGGATGGTTGCTAAGGTGATGCTATGCGGTAGCTAGGGTGCCCGGGGCACTTGCTAGGAAGTTGCCATGTGATTGCTAGGCTACATGGAGTGGTTGCTAGGGTGTTGCTATGTAGTTGCTAGGGTACTGAGGGTGATTGCTAGGTTTTTAACCAAATAATGGATGTTTTTGTCTAAAAGCTACACTGTCACTGTATCTCTCATAACTTGAGCCTTTTGTATTGGTGCTGTAAAAGAATGACTTTATTTGAGAGCGCTCATGTGGTTGGCTTACGAATGGACTTTGTGGACTTTAATACTCTGTAGCAGCAGTAGAGCGTCAGCAGGCCCATAAGAACAATAATGATGATGCCCAGAGTGAAACCAGCCTAGAAACACAACAAACAATCATTTATCTTCATAACAGCCTGCAGTGAGGAAAGAAAATACTCAAGAAAAACAAACTTACTTGTTTTATGCCCCACGGCATACTTAATATAGATGTTCCCATCATGGTGTTCCATATGGCAAAGCTGCACACACACACACACACACACACACACACACACACACAGAGACAGAGAGACACAAGGTGTTTCAATAATTGCTTGCACATTTCTGGAAATATGACCATGTAAATCTGCTCTGCCAGTCATAACTCCACTAAAACTAATTGAAAAAACAACTCTCTCTCCATTTAACATGTTTGCAAGTAACTCCGCTGTTTACGGCAATTATTGATTGGTTTTCTGATGAGTCACATTCTAGCTCTTTATCTTTCTTACACTCTATAGCACATTAATGCACAGGTCAACCTGCTCTGTGGTAGGTCTTCATAAAGCAATGCAGTAAATGCCTTTTTGAAGGTGGTCTTACATTGTGACAATGCTGGGGTTTTTGGCAGTACCGTCACCTCCCTGCACTTTGAACGCTGTTCCCAGTGGACTGTAGATATAAATTTCCTCAGGAGAAGGAATCACGTGATCTGGAGGCACCTGATGAAGATTATTCACATAAACAAACGCATTACATCACAGTGCTTTTCATGTTATACAGGACAAGAGTGCAACTTCAGGAGTCCCCAAACAAATGATGCATTGTCCTGAAAGGTAATTAATCTGTATTTAGAGATGCATCCTCCACAAACCAAATCAGGCAATCATGGCTTGAGACTAATTGGAATACAAGTATGTAGCTAATGGATAAAAATTAAATGAGCATTGTTTTCTCACTCTCATGTCATTCAGAAGCTGTATTTTGTTTGACAGAAAAAGGACATTTATACAAGTTTTGAAAGACATGAGTGTGAGTAAAATGATGATTTTTGGGTTAACTATAGCGTTGAGGCTTTGTAAACCTGCATTGGTCAGGTGTAGAGCGAATGTTGTGAATGAATACGATTCATTTTCATGTGTCATTTTAACGTCTGACTAAAACGAAAAGCCTTAACTTCACACAAAAGTAAGACCATTGAGTTGGTGTGAGTATTTGACAAAAGTAATATATTTTCCGTTCTAGATGTGCGGCTACATTTACCGTTGATCTGCTCATTTTTTCAATAGGAATTCATGCATCTGTGAATTTCATGCAGGGGCGAAATATTTCGCTATTCAGACTTCTCATCTCAATGGGTTAAAGTTGGTTGCATGGATTTGCTGTGCTGACCAACAGAAAGCTGCTTGGTCTGAAAGTGGCTTCGAAGCTGTAATTCAGCACGGTTTTAATGGTTACTTAAAAAAATAAAAATACATGCATCTTTTCCCCCCGCAAAGTTTTCTGCCATAAAATGCATCTAATGTGACCACACCTTAACACTTTATCTCTGGCATTAACTTAATAGCGTGCAACATGTAATGGACAAAAATATTTGCCATTGTGCAAATTATGAAAGTGAAATTATCATCTGATCAAAATGAGTGACTTGTTACTTGATTGTAGTGTTGTTGTTTTTTGTCATTGACTCTAACTTCAAATAAAACCTCTTAATTATTCTTTTAAAATATTGCTTAAAATAAACAATAATTTTTTATAAAACATGATGCGAGTTTACTGGGAACAGGGGTGTGCTTAAAGAGTACAAAAATATATGCATTAAGCACAGCCAGACTTTTGGTTATTTAATGTACTTTTGTCATTTAAAATAAAATGTAATATTATTGTGTGAGAAATTAATATTTTAACATCACTCATTGTACTGAAACCGACGTCTTGTGCACTAAACATTTCAGATTTCGGTGAGCTTAACAGATACATTTACCCTGATGGACAAAAAAGATTTGCCATTGTGCAAATTATAAAAAGTGAAACCCTAAGCATTCTCAAACACTGGAATAAAACTAATGTGCATTTCACAGCATTTGTATATTTACTTAACATTCTCAGATTTGACATGCATGGTGATTATAGTTATTGCAAATAATCGCAACAGGCCTAATAGATATGTTGATGTCTGTTCGTGTGACCGTGCAGCAGATCTGAAGCATGCAGTGGTATTTGTAGTGAAATGTAATGACGAGAGCGGACACACCAGCAGTCGGTCTGAAGAGGCTGTCAGACGGCCGTAGTAATGAACTCTGCTGTTCAGCGCCGCAGCTTCAGCAGACACCCGCTCCGGAGCATCATCTCCCACTATGTTTCTGGGCTCCACATGGAACGGCCTGAACACAAAGCAAGCAGGACCCTGAGGTGGGATTCATACTGATCTAGGACATGCTCATCACAAGATGTTTGGCGATTTCACATCAGTACAAGACTACAACAAATCATTGCACAAAGGGTCATCAGATTACATTTTTCACAAGTTGATATTATTCTTCAGGGTCTTAATGAAAAGTCTGTAAAATAGTTTGGTTCAAATTTCCCAATGGTAGTGTAAAACAGCACGCCTTTTATTGCATGTTGCTTTAAATGCAAACGAGCTCTGCTGACCCCGCCCTCTGAGAGACGGTAAACTTTAGCCACATTCATTGGGAAACTGGCTAACTAGCACATTATTAGGAAAAGCGATTTGCAAAGATTCATAAACAAAAAAAGCTTACACTCGTTTTCTTCTGTAGGTGAGGCTGGATCATGAATGATTTGCGCTAGAGGTCTTCTCGGGTCCTAAAACATGTACCGGACCCGAATCACTTCTTACCCCAACCAGACATGTATTAAGATTTTTTTTCCATGATAAACCCGACCCGAGACAGACCCGATGAAATTATAACCGAGTTCGACCACATTTATTTTCGAACCTGACTGGACCCGAACGCAAACGGCATTGACGTGTACACTGCCTCCGCATCGGTCCGGAAAAATCCCGGGGTTCTGCTGCGGACTGATTTGACCGCTGCTCCATTACTTTCATTCAGTTTATTTACTTATTAACCTATTACTTTATATTTTTCCTGCCTGATGGATGCATGTTATTTCTGACTTTGGCTTTCAAGGATTTGAAATATAAACGTGATAGATTTAGAAGAATTAAATCGATAGGTTAATAAACCATGGATTTGCTAGTTTTGTCTGCAATGTTATTTACCTCATCTCCGGGCTTTTGCACAAACACAAAAGAAAAGCCTTGCATTGGCATTTCCTGATAGATCTCATCTTTCCTGATAGATCTCATCTTTCCTGATAGATCTCATCTTTTAACCTTGAAACCTTGATCTATACGATGGATTCGTGAGGTTGAAAACGTATGCTCCTTTTTACGTGCATTTCTCAAAAAATGAACTTAAGTAGCTTTGCATTCAGGAAAGACCAGGTCCATTTAGGATTAATTACCCGATATATTTAGTTTAATTACCCGAGACCCGAGGCTGCTAAAACCGAACCCCACCCGTGTCCGAGGCACTCGTAGAAGTTTTGGACCCGCTCGGGTCTTCAGATCTAAGTGGACCCGTGAAGACCTCCAATTTGTGCGACCATAAATGCATTTAAGTAGACCGGCGGCGCATTACCTTCAATGCACTGCGTCTTCAGCGGCTCAGATGTCGGGAGTAAATGACGACGGCTAAGTTCATCATTACATCCAACAAGAAAACACCTCAATCGCTTAATTCTAGTCTTTCCCTGCACCAGAGTCGACACAATGGAGGACTCACTCAGGGACGGGTCTAAGGTAAAACGCTACTGTCAATCAAACAATCGTGGGAGGGGCCTGGTCTGTGTGACATCACACAGCCAAGCTTGATTTGAGAAAGAGGAAATGATTTAATGAGATTAAAAAACACTGGGTGGATCTTTATCATTATAGGGTGCTTGTGTACACACATTTCAGTTCAAACAGCTTGTCGCATCCGATGACCCCTTTAAGCGTAGTGACGCTCCAACTCTAATCAAACACACCTACAGCTAATTAAGACCTCCAGGATCACTTGATACGGGTCGGTGATCTGGACATGAGCTCTGCAGGAACACCGCGTGTTTTGTAATATTGAGCACATGGAGGTACAGGAGGGGTTTTGTTTTGAAGCACACAGCGCTACATCTTAGACAGTACTTGTGAAATACCAGACTGCGTTAATTCAATATGGCCAGTGATGCTAATTATTCCTGGAAGGAAACCAGTGACTACGTGGAAAAAAAACAAATGTTCAGAGTACATTTCTAAATTAGTTTTGCTCAAAAAAGCATGCATTGCACCACTTCAGAAGATGAACCTTCACCATTCTTGACTATATCTGAGATATCACCCAAAATATTGGTATTGAGATGTTAGACTAAAGCCAGCAGAAAACCAGTACCTTCTTTGCTTGGGGTCCAATGAATCGGTGTAATACTCCCCAGCTCGCACGGATCCTAGTAACGGTTTACTGTCCTCATCCATGACGTGTGCCTTGATTAAACCCTTATCACCTGTAAAGACTGACAAACACAGAAGACACTGTAACACTTACTAGAAAAGTAGCACTTTATACCCTGCATGTGGATAATAAGACAAGATGAGACATGTCACACACGGACTCTAAAGCGTCACAAAACAGCAGAGACGCCTGTCCTGTGAGTAATGATGGAACACTTACACCCCAGCCCAGACCAACAACTCCAGCCATCAGCTGATACATGCATTACTTATTGATTTGTGTTATAGATTGGGGAAGATCACTCACACACACACACACACACACTCACACACACACACACACACTCACACACACTGTATAATGACATGGGTATTACAAGGAGAAAGTTACTTATGAGGACATTTCCCCGTTTAAAAAAAATGGTTATAAAATCATACAGAATTAGTTTTTTTTTGAGAGTAAAATGCAGAAAGTGTCCTGTAAGGGGTAGGTTTAGGTGTAGGGCGATAGAAAATACATTTTGTACAGTATAAAACCATTACGGCTATGGAGAGTCCCTACAATTCAGAAAAACAAACACGTGTGTGTGTGGTTTTATTACAACTGAATTAGGGCAGCAAAACGATTAACTGCAATTAATCGCTTTCAAAGTAAAAGTTTGTTTACATCTACGCGTGTGTACTGTGTATATTTATTATGCATTTATAAATACACACAACACACACACACGCATGCATGCATAGATTAAAGAAAAATGTTTAGATTTATATATAAAATATTTATACATAATATAAATTATATACAAGTAATATTAAATAATGTTTTTAAATATACGTGTGGATAATATATATATACACATACATACATACATATACACACACACATAGTATATAAACAAACTTTTATTTTGAATGCGATTAATCGTTTTGCATCCCTAAACTGAACAGATATTAAATAAATGTTCAAATCAGTATCACATGCATTATTAGCATCACATGTTTCAGCACGCAGAAGCAACGCCATTCAGAAACAGACAATCAACACTGATTAAATCAGATTAAATCAATCAACACTGATTACCTTCCCTGTTTGGAAAACTGTTTTGTACACAGATCATTAATCTGAATATATAAGCAATGCTCTGCTTGAAATTCAGGATCAGTTGAAGGCACTTCTGAAAGTCATGTGACATCAGGTGTCTTTATATGAGCCCTGCATTAGCTATAGACAACACACCTGCATATCCAATGTGTTAATAGTGACATGTCTGCTCTCTTAAAGAAACAAACATCTGCAGTTTATATGCAATACACATGATGACATAAACACAGGTGAAATCATGTGAGTGCATCATTAATAACGACAAAGAAATGAACAGAACACGTACTTCATGCGATCATTACACGGACTAAATCAACTCAAACGCCTTTACATCAGCTCAATTTGGGTCATAAACAAGAGTGTAGGGTTAGTAAATTAATGTTTTTATCTGCACATGTAGCCATACGCTTCGCATTGAGATTATTTAGATGAAAGCTCATAAACAGAACGCTTGGATAATAAACTTACCAAAGCCGACAATCTGCTGAGACAAACAAATGTTTTGAAAAGGAAACTCGGTATTTAAACGGCACATGCTTTCTAAATGTCGCCTGGGATTCGTAGTGCAGATGTCACGCTACACACGCAAGAAGAACGCGAGGAAGCCTTCGAACAACTACATTACCCATAATTCCAGAGCGGGCGAAGCAATGCGCGCTGTTCTGGGAACAGACCCTTATGAACAAATGCGGATGTTAACTCGATTAATTAAACAGAAAACTAACGCTTTATCTCGAATCAAAATGTTTATGGTACGCATTCTTATCTTAGTGTATTTGAATTGTGATTATAGAGTTTATTTTAATGGAAGACATAGGTTCAGCAAACTTATAAGGCTCAGAATAATTTAAATAAGACAAAACGTTTTTTTGCTTTTTAAACCAAAACATAATTTCTAGGTTTGGAAAGAAAAAAAATCTATAAAATAATAACAACAACAATAATAATAAATAGTATAATCCCTTGGGTATTACTGTTCATTTTCTGGTTATACCAAGCTATAAAATATTTGATCAGGTATACATCAATATTTAATAAACACGTAAAATATTTGTATAATCCCTTTAAGAAAATCACAAATGTTGTGGAAAATGGGGACCTTGAAGCGTTGCGAAGCAATGCCGAGGGCCAGTGTTTGTATTGCTATTGGAAATGAAACTTAGCTGTGCTCAAAATTATTGATACACTTGGTAAATATGATCAAAGCCGTATATATATGCGTATGTATTTGATCTTTCATTTTAAAATAAAAACACACACACACACATATATATATATATATATATATATGTGTGTATGAGGGAACACAAAGGCCAAATTCACAAACTAGAAAGTGTCTGTAAAAAAAAAAAAGCTAAAGCATTGAAAATCCCCATTTCAAAAATCAGGGTAATAATTTATAATTTCCAATCAGCTAAAGATGTAATGAATCTGCCTGGAAGAGGACGTGTGTCTATGTCGTCCTGATGCAGTTTAAGTGGCTAAAGACTCTCCAAGGACCACAGCTGGAGAATTACAAAAAAATAGTTTTGGGGTAGGAAACCCTCAAAAAATTAAATTTTAATCACCCATTGTCAAACAGCACCTCGTCACTTTGTTTGGAAGGGTTTCAAGAAAAATCTAGAAAAGAAAACGCTCTCAACCAAAGAAACAAACTCCAGCATATTCAGTTGTCAGACACGACTGAAACTTCATGGGACTGGCTTCTATGGTCAGATGAAACTAACACAAATAGCTTTTTAGCAGCAAACACTCAAGATGGGTTTAGTGCACACGGGTACAATGAAATACACTGCAGTATCTCTAATGTTGTGGGCCAATTTTCTGCCAGAGATCCTGGATATCTTGTTCAGATAGTTGGCACTGTGGATTCTATCGAATACCTTAATGCTAAAATGACCTTAAATATATATCTTCCAACAGGACAATAATCAAAATCAACACAAAAATGGGTCACTGAGCACAAAACCAAGCTTCTGCTATGGCCGTGCCAGTCCTGAACCCTGTAGAACATGAGTGAACCGAAGAGAAGCAGCACCAGAATACACCTGGGCATTTGTGAAGGGTCTGGAGTGACTCTGGATGAAGGAATGTCTCTGATCTCTTCACATGTTCTACAAACGTATCAGGCATTATATGTGAAGATTCAACGCTGTTATCTTGGCAAAAGGAGGATGCAAAAGGTATGATTAAAAGAGTTTGATTTACTGTGGCCAATGTGTATTAGAGGAAAAACTTATTTCAAAGAGGTTTCCTCCCCCTTTTAAATTCTTAAATGTAAAGCTAGATGTGTAACTTTTTAAAATAGATCAAGATTAATAATTATATCCAGGCGTTGATATTTACCAAGGGTATGAATACTTTTGAGCACAAATGCATATGTAAACTCAAACTAGTAACCACAAACTTAAGTTATTGCTTTGTGCCAGTGTTTCCTTAAATGTAAGCTGCATCAATGACAAAGGATTGGACTTCAGTGAGCAATCAGTTCGATGAAATGAAGTCTGTGAGCGTCCTGACACCTGCAGTTTCGACTGAGGATCTGTAAACAGGGCTTTAATACATAGCAGTCTTCAAATGAAAACATCTATTTATGCATACATAATGAACCCTTGCCACTTCGAACCAGATGCTATGGTTAAAGGTTAAGGTGTGAGACATCTCATCTTATTTTGGTCACAGATTCCACATTTGTGATTAATGACCCAAACATTGATCGTCATTAAGGAGATACAGCAGTAGCCTCCTATTCAATGAAGGCATACATCACTTTGGGTTTACGTTACGAACACCATAGAATTGATAAAAGTTACAAATACCACAAACTTTTCAAAATAAGTGTAGTATACTCAAGTATTCTTTGGCCTCTTATTTACTGAAAACTGAAAGACTAATATATGACTCACATGACTCATTTCTTTTTGCCGTTCATGATAAAGACATGTGGCGTGTTTTCCCCCTCCACTCTTCAGCTGTTCCTCGTTCATTTCTACCCTACAAAATATTTTAGAGCTCGACATATTTAAGAAAAAAGAAGGTTTAGAAATCAAAACTTAAACCACTAATTCTTGAGAAATCAAAAGTGACCTTGGAGTACAAAACCAGTCATAAGGGTCAATTTTTCAGAAATTGAGATTTATGCATCATCTGATTAAATCATATTTCCATTAATGTATGGTTTGGACAATATTTGGCTGAGATACAACTATTAGAAAATCTGGAATCTGAGGATGCAAAAAAGTCTAAATATTGAGAAAATCATCTTTAAAGATGTTAAAATTAAGTTTTTAATGCATATTACAAATCAAAAATTAAGTTTTGATATATTTATGGTAGGAAATGTACCAAATATCTTCATGGAACATGATCTTAATATCCTAATGTTTTTTGGCATAAAAGAAAAATGGATAATTTTGACATACAATGTATTTTTGGATATTGCTACAAATATACCCCAGCGACTTAAGACTGCTTTTGTGCTCCAGGGTCACAAATATCAACTTCTTTATTTTTAGACATTTTAACAAGTGAAGAACTGCTCTGTGGTACAGCAGTCCCAATAAATACTGAAATAAAATTTTAGCAAGAACCCATTTTTAAAACTAAGTCGTCTGGTAAACAATGGCTTTATTTACCTTCATCTGGCAACTTACATTAGCAAAACAAGCTTCTTTACTTGTATAGTTTGGCTTTAAGACAAAAATGTCAAGAAAACAACCTACAAACTGTCACATTTAACAACAGAACTGATAAGATACGGCACAACTGTAGGTGAAGGCTCACAAAACTCAATACGCTCTTAGCAAAGTGTTAATGTGATCACGCAAAACAAATCCACTTGTGCTCTTCAATCAAAACAAGTGATACAAAAATCTGATTATGAATTCAAACCAAACCGCTAAAAGGTATTACGTCTTGATTAATACTCTTTCCTTCAGATCAAACCTGCAGTTCTCACAATGTGACTTTTTAAATGCAACAGCTTTACCATAATGCTATAATAATCAAATCAACATTTTAACAAACATGCTAGAGAAATGAATAACCTCACAAATAAAAAAAAATTATATAATAGAACGTAAGATGTAAGAGTAGTTATTCCCATTCCTCATCATCTGCAGCAGCTGCTGGGCTCGAGGCGGATGCTTGAGGCGGCTCATTCGTCTTGAAGGACCCTCCCTTAAAACAAAAGACATTAAAGACATGCACCAAATTACTACACCGAGTTCAGGCAAGTAACATGAGCCGATGAGCCGCACCTTCCGAGTGTCTGTAGACGCAAACACTTTTCCACGCGGGTTGAATCCTGTTGTCCCGTGAGCACTGAAAGCGATTTCCTCCAGCCATTTGGGAACCTCCTGTTGGGCCTGTTAGATGAGGTTTATAAAGATATTGAGATGTGTGTACAGTGTGCAGTTGATTACCTGTGTTGGCTACCCAACACAGAATATGCAACATTTATCATTCAAATATTTCATTAGTTTTTAAGCACATAAAACATGGTAAACCAATGTTTTGGGATGAGAATCAAGAAAGCACATTTGAGCGTATTTGACGTGCTGCTTAAGCAATGATACATTTTTATGTGGCCTAATTTAAATATGTTCATATAAAGCGACTTTATAAGCACAATACGGCTTTCAAAATGGCTGAAAAAATTAATTCGAATTTTGTACTTGGATATTATCAATATTTAAATTTAAAAGGCATAATTTCCATAAGGGGGGAAACAGCTTTTGCCACAAGAGGGCGCATCGAGCAAAATATTACTAATGCACATTTATACAAAGCAATAAAATAAGAGCTTTGAATAAAGTGCATAATGTTTAAACTAATGTTTATAAACCATATATAATTAAGTTCCATAAAAAAAGAAAAAAAAAACTGCATCATTTGTATGCAGTTTAATACAAAGGACAACTTTTTCATTTAAAAACATGATGCAGTGGGATGCAGAAAAAGTTGAACTTTTGCTCTCTTGTGCGAGACGCGAATGCAACGGGAATAAAGGTCTCTAGAAAATGCAATAAATATGCGTTCTGTAAACGATTAGGTTCAGTTTTTACGTAAATATCATCTCCACATGGATGTTGTCTGCAGAACGTCTTTATGATCACTTCAAACGGGAGACGTTTCAGACGCGCGCCCTAACATCGCCTCCGCACCAGGCGCGAGTCAAACGAGTGCGGAAAAGATACTGTGCTCGTAGCACGCGCTCTTCAAATACACACACAAAGCTGCGGCGCGCGTTGTAGCCTGTAGCATTTCATATCAAACAGCCAAAGAAACTACGTGCATGCAATATAGTTATGCTGTCAGTTAAGGCATGAAGTTACCAAAAAGCCAATTAAATCTGCCTTAAAACTGTGCATGCATGCAATATGTTGTATATGTTTCTCATTTAAGAATAGTCTCTGAAATGGTTTTAAAAACTGTCCTGAGGCACCACAGCACTGTCTCCCTCATCTAATAAACCCGATTCAACTTGTCCGCTCATTAGTGGAGACTTTAAAGGGATCCCCGGGTATTAAGACATGTATAGCTTAATATAACGTAAATGATGTCTATTATTTAAATATGTAGTAGAAAACCCATGAAAGACGCATGTTATTTAAAAAAAATCAACATCGTATTTAGACTATGGAGGGTGCCATTATTTATGTGCACAGTGCATTCTGCGTCGATGACGTCTAATGGTTGCACTCAGTGAGCTACTGGCACTTATTTCTATAGAATACACAACTCAGAAAATAAAATACTGACACGATACCACATTGTGTGGCTTTTGGTTGTAATTTTCAATCGAAGGCAACAAGAGAAGCAATGTAAGACTTTCCTAGCGATAATAAGAGGAGAAAAGAATGGAAAGATCCCCGAGGAAGAATAAAACTTCCCAAGGACCCTCTTCTTTCTCTCTCCACTTTAGCCCTGATGCTTTCGAGTCTTTTAGTAGACCACAGCTCCTGACAGAGCTTACAAACGACTGAGACGAGAAACGTTAGATGCCATCTGTTAGGATGAAAACACTAGGAGTTTCTCAGCGCGGATCTTACTCAATATCAGAGGCGTTTAGACTCCTTGTGGGTAAATAAAATCCATGGTACAGCATTTGGTTTAAACCTTTACTTATATCCATCACCACCTGTACGCTCTTTCAGTCGCTGTGGTCATCAGTGTTTTATTTTCCCAGTTGTCTATTCAGAGTTGTGTTGTGGTAAAAATAGCAAGAGGTAGCGCTTTAGCTCACTGAGAGCAACCATTAATTGTCATCAGAATAATGTTGCCCCCATAGTCCAAAATATGTATAAATCTATGTGATTTTTTTGAAATAACAGAAACATTAATGGGGTTTCTACTATATATTTCAGCAAGATACAATTACGTTATATTAAGCCACACAAGTCTTCATACCCAGGGATCCCTTTAAGACCTGAAGTGGTTCAGAAAAGGTGAAGAGAGTTGAGAAAATAAGATGAGTATCAGATCCGTGTCATGTTCAGTAGCAGCAGCTTTTAAAGCAATAGCAGGGAAATAAGCTAATAACCAGCTGCTGTGATGTCTATTCATCAAGAATAAACGAAAGAGGAAATCAATAACTTTTATAGCTTTAAGGGGTTCATCTATATTTAATTTAGAATTTAGTGTTTGGTAACTATTCACTTTCTGTATATTTCTGATGAAGGGCTAAATGTGTCATTTATTATAATGGATTCATGTGAAGATCGTTTTAAGTTCATTTAAATTAGAAGTTAAGTCTAATAAATGTTAAAATTGATAGCTTTTAATTATACTGTAATGCCGAATAGCTACAGTCAATGGTTGAATATTAAGGGGCGAAAAATTATTTTATAGAGATGTTGAAATCATAAAATCATAAAAAAGATGCCATTAAAGAAATATAAAAAAAATACTGTATTTGTTGTTTGTACATTTGAAGATTGAATGTCAAATTATTGCAATATAAAAGTATTTAAAAAGGTTAATGTTAGGTGGGATTAATCAAGATTAATTTTAGAAAAATTTGAGATTAATTAGTTAACTTTTAAATCGATTGAAAGCACTAATTAAAATGCAACCGATACGGCTGCTTGATGCACACGACATTAGATTTTAAATTCGATGAACATTCTAAAAAAATAATTGACAGCCCTAAAGCACAATATGAACATTCACAACTAAAGACAGATTGGACTCCTGGTGCAAACACTGCTTAAGTATCTTGGATGCAATATGAAAAGTACAAACCCCTGACAGAACTTTGACCAGAGAGCGAGCTAATGGAGTGTCAGACTCTGGGTTAAAGAAAGACACGGCCCGACCAATGTTCCCACAGCGTCCGGTTCTTCCGATGCGATGGACGTATTCGTTTTTCATCGATGCTGCTGGGTAGGTCAAAATTTCACTACATGCTGGACCTGCTCATATGTCCAGGCCTCTGGCAGCGACAGACGTGGCCCCAGCACCGGACACCCTGCACGGAAAATCTCTGAGAGCCTTCTCTCGCTCTCGCTGCTCCCGATCACTATTCGGAAAGGAAATGATACTCAATTAAAAAGCTTTGGTCAGAGAGGATCTGTAATAACATGCATCTATAACTGCCTTGTTTTCTTCAACAAATTATATCAGCATAAACACGTTATTGAAGAGAAAATAAATTGGAGAATAAAAAAACCCATGGATGCTTGTAAGTAGAGAGCTTCTCCTGACAGAGAAATGTTGCTATGAAATCAGCACTTCTTTTGGTTTCAACAAAGACCATCGTGCGTTCATTCCCTGTAATTGCAATGAAAGTGCCATGAAATTGATCAGTTTGCAACACATTTACATATTATGTGTATAAAACAGATGCGAAACTGGATTAACAAAAATAAAATGAATAAACATGTTTCACATAATTGGTTATTGGAGACAATCGGTACCTAACTATTGGAAAATCAGTACCAAACTGGATACAATAGTAGGCTACAGTAGCAGCCTAAACCAGTTAAATTAATTTATACTGTTAAAAACGATTCTCAACCCTACAAAAATACACATTGAAGTGGAAAAAATCTTACTGCTACATTTGATAAACTATTACAAGTGAGTGAACTTTCTTAAAAGGCTCATGAAACTGAGAAATCAAAATTCTCTTGATCTTTGAAATAAGCGGTCGCTGAAGTATTTACTGCACTGTAAGTTTCAGAACTTAAAACTTGCCTGTTAGTCTAAAATCAGCGTATACTAAAGTCAGTCTGTCAAAACAACAGCTTGTGGAGTCTTCTACTCTATGATGTAATAGTGTGGATAAACACCGCCTCCGCAGAGGAAGATCAACACCTGCTTCTACGTCGCTGCCCGTTTGGCCCCGCCCACCGATTCTACGCCGTTGCCCGTTTGGCCCCACCCACCGATTCTACGCCGTTGCTCGTTTGGCCCCACCCACCGATTCTTTGCTTCTGCCCGTTTGGCCCCGCCCACCAATTCTACATCGCTGCCCGTTTAGACCCGCCAACCAATTCTACATCACTGCCCGTTTGGTCCTGCCCACCGATTCTACATCACTGCCTGTTCATGCACGTAGTGTAAATAACGAGAGGCAACTGCAGGTCTATGCAGAAATCAAACGATAAAGATGCTATGAAGACAAGGAGATGCTGTGGAGTGCCAAATTGTGGAAAAACAGTCTTTGCATTGCCTTCCTTCTGATCCCAACGTTAGGAAAGAGTAGATGAAGCTTAATTTTAATGAACTTCCAGGCCGCATCAGTAAATACTCGGTCCTTTGTTCACTTCATTTTACAGCGGATTAGTTTACAAAAGCACAATTTGATGAGAGATTTTCAAAAAGACAAACTAAAAGACGATGCGGTGTCGACTATATTGGATCTGACAGTAATGTCACAACACACAAGAGTGAGCCACTGTTTTATTACATCACTATTGCTTTGTCTGTTAAACAGATCGTTTGATAGGAGTATTTATGCGTTATAAACCTAAAATCACAGCCGTGTCCATCTGTCAAGGACATAGGCTATCAAACATACACAATTATTAGCCAATCACAGCAGTGTGTGTTAATTTCTGAGTCTACAATCCTCCATGCCTCTTCAAACAGAGCAGAAACAGGACAGAAAATACACAACTTCTAAATTATGGGTTTTGATGTAAAAATCTTGATAAAGTCCACCTCCGAGAACAACAAACAATTCGACAAATACAAAAAAGCAGTTCACGACCCCTTTAAAGATTTTCGTAAACTAATTAACTTGAATATCCGTCAGTTTACTTGCTAACAAGA